>CM035417.1:72596589-72646589 GCA_020310875.1 Ceratopteris richardii | reverse complement strand
TAACTATTAAAGTCTTCATCCTCGGTTCCAAAATATATGAAAATAGAAATCTTATCTCCTAAAAAGAACTGAGTATGAAGAATTATCTTTGAGGTCCTACTCTTTTGATTCGCTCACAAGGTCACGTTAACACAGTACCCTCTTGAAACTAAGTGACTCCCCTAGTGGATAAGGCTAGCAATGAGGCCTCTATCCAAGAGTCTTGGGTTTGACCATGGACCCTTATTTGCCCTTAATTGGTTTCATAATCCATATATTGGGTCTTACGTATCTGATTTTAATGCATTTTTGGCTGAACGTGGGATAAAACACTAGTGTACAGTGTTGTATACACCTCAACAAAATGGAGTTGCAGAACGAAAGAACAGGTCAGTCATGGAGATGGCGAGGTGTATGGTCAATAGTCAGGCTTTACCACATAGTTTCTGGCTTGAGGTTGTCATGTGTGCAGCATATGTACTTAACAGGTGTCCCACTAAAGTGCTACAATCTATCACTCCATATGAGGCTTGGCATGATCGCAAGCCATCTGTTTCTCATGTGCATGTTTTTGGTTGTTTGACATATGCATTAGTGCATGAACAACATCGTAGAAACTTGGATGATAAAGCAGTAAAAATGTATTTTTTTTGGGTCCAGTTCTGAAAGTAAAGGCTATCGTTTGTATCATCCACAGACTAAATGCATTTTGGTTAGCCATGATGTTGCTTTTGTGGAAGATGCTATTCAGCCATTTATTTCATGTACTAAGGAGACATCTGTCAGCTCCAAAGACATGTATGATACTTTGATGCCTCTTTTTACAGGTCGACAGTCTAGTGTTGGTCCTAATGAGGCAACTTCTCAACCTTTGCAGGTTTCATGTGATGATGCAGATCATCCCATTTCTGATGCAGATTTACATGATGCACTTGTTGATGAGAGAGCTGACATTGAGGAGGCAAAAACTATGCCAAAATGGCTGGTGCAGACTTTGCATGATAGCAAATTAGATGCACCTCTGTCATATCGTACTCGATCAGGCTCTCATAGTGCCTCTTTTTCATTAGATTGCTATGATATGGCTGCATCTAATCTCTGTGATGAGAATGAGTCTGTTTCATTTGACGAAGCACAAAATTCAAAAAATTGGATGGCTGCTATGCAATTTGAATGTAATGCTATAATGAAGAATGGTACTTGGTACTTATGTGACTTGCCTCTTGGCACTAAGTTGGTTTACAATCTGAAGCATAAGCCTGATGGAATAGTTGATAGGTATAAGGCTAGGCTTGTTGCAAAGGGTTATACACAGGAAAGAGGCATTGATTTTGATGAGACCTTTGCACCTACATGTCGTATGACTACTGTTCGGAGCATCTGTGCACTTGCAACCCATCACGATTGGAATTTACATTAGTTGGACATTAAAACTACATTTATGAATGGTGACTTGCATGAACAAGTGTATGTTTTTCAGCCCCGTGGCTTTGTGAAGAATGGGCATGAAAACCAGGTGTGCAGGTTAAAGAAGGAATTATATGGTTTAAAGCAAGCACCACGTGCTTGGTATGAGAAGATACATGCCTATCTCATTGCACATGGTTTTGAGAACATTCCAACTAAAAGCACCTTATATGTTATATGTGCTAATGATGTGCTTCTGATCATTGTTGTCTATGTTGATGACATGATGCTCATTGGTCCTATTGAGAAGCAGATTGCTGATTTTAAGGCTGATTTGCATGCCTCATTTGAGATGTCTGATTTGGGGAATTTGCATCACTATTTTGGCATTCAGTTTATGCAAGTTGATAGTGGAATGGATTTGTGTCAAACGAAATATATTGACACATTATTGCAGTGTTTTGGCCTTGAAGGTTGTAAGCCTATTGCCACCGCTATGGAGATAGGTTTACGATTGAATCTTCATGATGCCAGAGATGCATTGAATGTTGTCCTCTATCAGCAGGCTGTAGGATGCCTGATTTACTTATGCATTACTCGGCTAGATATTCAATTTGCTGTCTCACAGATGAGTAGGTTTATGCATTGCCCAGGTGTCAAGCATTGGCAAGTGGTTAAGCACGTCTTGTGCTACTTGAGTGGTACTCGACTACTTGGGTTGTTTTATCCAAGGGGGGATCATTACTGCCAAATTTGCATGCTTTTTCTGACTCAGAGTGGGTTGGTTGCTATGACACTCATGTGTCCACTAGTGGCTTTTGCTTCATGCTTGGTAGCTCATGTATATCTTGGTTGAGCAAGAAGCAGCCTATTGTGGCCACTTCTCGTTGTGAGGCTGAGCATAGGGCATCTTTCACAGTGATTGTTGTGTGTGTGTGGCTCAGACACCTTATGGCTAATTTGGATGCTCGTCAGTCTTTTGCCACCACCATCTTCACTGACAGTCAGAGCACATTGGTAGTTACAAGGAACCCTGTGTTCCATGATCGTACTAAGCACATTGAGGTGCATTATCATTATGTGAGGGAGAGGTTCTTTGCTGGGGAGATCAGCTTGGCATATGTGCCCACGTAGGAGAACATTGTAGACCCTTTTACGAAGGCTCTACCTAGGGAGAAGTTTGATGCTTTCCACAAAGTTTTGGGCTTACTTCCTTTTGTGGAGTGATTTCCACATAGCTTGTCACTTCCTTATACATGAGTGCCAACTACTTGTTCACTGCATCGCTCCTTGGGGGGATTTGTTGATATATTTAGGTAGTGATGTGTGTGAACACTCTAGGATCACCGGGGCACTTTTTTCCCTCTTTAGGAGGTTTTTTGCCCCCGGCTTGTATATATGTCTATTGCCCTAATGGGCTACTTATCTTTGTACATTCTCTAGTAATACATTCAGTATTGTGTGTTGTGCTCCAAGCTTCTTGTTCTTCCTTGTGTTGTTCGCGTGCTTCCGCAGATGTCTAACTCCAACACTTTTTTCCCTCTTTAGGAGGTTTTTTCCCCGGCTTGTATATATGCCTATTGCCCTAATGGGTCATTTATCTTTGTACATTCTAGTGGTAATACATTCAATATTGTGTGTTGTGCTCCAAGCTTCTTCTTCTTCTTCCCTATGTTGTTCGCATGCTCCCATAGACCTCAAAATCCAACAATTGGTATCGATCGGGTTGCCATTTTTCATTTAGGGCATCGTCGACACCCCTCCAATCACAATCTTAGAATCACACAAAATTACGCTATGAGCTCGTTTCGGCCTTTGAATGCACTATTACAGTGCTTGTGTAGGAAATGTTATCCTTTTGTGCCATATATATATATATATATATATATATATATATATATATAGAGAGAGAGAGAGAGAGAGAGAGAGAGAGAGGTTTTGATTTGCTAGTATAAGCACCTCAAAGTTTGCTACGGGCTTAGCAAAACTCGATAGGGTAGTTATGTTCAAGTTTTTGAGATACAGTCAATTTTCTACATTAGGGTATTTTAGTAAGTGGCCATGGCTGAAAGTAATGATGTATTCCGTATGTTGGCTATTGAGGATAAGATCTAGCCATCTACTTGTTGGAAAGGGTGAAGAGGTCAAAGACTTTTTGGAAGGGGCAGAAATCGAGTGGAACGATTCTTTCAAAACTCAGCTCTTTCCTTTGTGTTTGTCTCATTGGCACACTCATGCCTTTCTAACCACTTTTGCATAGGCTCAGAGTTAACGATGCTAAAATTCATTGCCTTCTCTCTGAAAGCTACATCCAGTCCTCTTTGCATCCCTTTACCTTGAGGTTCATTGCCTACAAGACAAAGATCTTCATCATCGCTCCATAAGCGAGGCATGTGTAGAAACTCAGTTATGAATACAAGAGACTCTTGTTCGAGCCATCCCTCTACCATGCTGCCCTCTAGACATGCTCTTTGTCGAACAAACCCTTTTAATGTCTTCATGAGTGCTCTAAGAAGAACATCCATCGACTATGGATATTCTTGCTATTGCAACTTCATCTAGCACATGAACCAGTAAATGAAGCTCAATTGTGAGAAATGCTTGTAGGAAAGTATTTCTCTACCATACAAACATCCTCTATAGCATTGAATTTCACACTCTCTATACTATCTCTAATTATCTCTTTAGAAGAGATCCATCCTACTAAGGAACTGATTTTATAAATGGTTGTTCGCACATCCTCCAAAAGACAATCGTTTAAAGCTACATGGAGCACAAATTGTAAAAAATTGTGCCAATTAGGAGACTTGAGCCCTCGAAGATCGTCGTTTCGTGTGAAGGCAATATTTAGATACCTCATGCACCCAATAGGTGTCTAAAACTCTGAAATTATATTCTTCATTTGTTGTTATTCTATCTTGAAAAGCACCCAAGGAGCTCTTGGTAACAATACTATTCCATTGGGTTAGTAATTGCCTACAACTCTTGCATACAATCTCACTCTTCCAAGTCCTCCCTTTGTGCTTTGCTTTTTTTCTTTCCGATCAAAGTCTTCTAGAGAACTCTCCCACATTCTTGAAAATATGCATTGGGTCTACCAAATGATTAATCAATAACTCGCTCCAATAAGGGAATTCATGAAAGATCAACATCTCTTTCATGCCACTGACTGATGTTTCTAAATCCCATAGTTGTTTCCAATCACTAGCTTTCATTTGGCATTGCAATTATCGACCAATTTTCCCTTCATGTAAAACATGTCCATCAAGAAAATATATATGATGTCCTTCATAGACAGTTTTATGAAGTGCTTTGGAATAGCATGCTTCTAGTCATGGTCCACATAGGGGACAAGCATGGCAAATTGATAAACATGAACATTCAGCATAACTAGGCCAATCATGCATGGTCCACTTAAGTATGCCTTACACTTGCACGTCTCGTCTTCTTATAGGTTGAGACATGTCGGGCTTCAAAATGGGGGTAAAACCCCAACGCACCTGTTGGAAATGTTTTCGGGCTACTGAAATTCACACTTCTATGCTCCGAAGTCGATTTGCACTGTTAAAGTGCGCTCGCGCCACGACGCGAAAAACCGAAACTTGATAAGAAGAATCTGAACCTGCTCTGATACCACTATTGGGTGTGTGTAGAAGTACGAGAGACACACAAGAAGCACAAATGCAGCAAGACACACTGAGAAGATGATGGCTGGAATAGCTCTCTATTGATCGATGAACTGAACTCAAGTAAGAGCTGAATAATATCCCTAAGTACAAAGTACCACCACATATGAGAGTATCAAGTATGTGGTAACATGGGGAAAAAACCTCTAGCCCGCACTAGAGTAAAAAGTGCCCATGTATAGGGAAAAGGTTCACATCAAAGCTACTCGAGGAACACATAAGTGTAACATCCAACACATGGAGATGCAAAGAAACTTTTACAATCCATTGGAATGGACTACACTAAGATTCATGATTGTTCGAATGATTGCATCCTCTTTTAGAACAAGTATGAGCATCTCCACATATGTCCAAAATGCAGAGAAAATAGGTTTAGAGAAGACCTTGTAGGCAAAGCAATCCTTGCAAAGGCTCTTTGCCACTTTCCTATCATTCCAAGAATTAAGAGCATGTTTAGATGTAAATCCATAGTTGAGTTAATGTCATGACATGCAAAGAGCAGGTCTATAGATGGTGTAATGAAAGTGCCTGCTCACTCTGATGTTTGGAAGCAGATAGATAGTAAGTGGCCAGAGTTTGCTAGTGAGCCTCGAAACATACGTCTAGGCGTAGCTATGGATGGAGTAAATCCATTTGGTTCATGTAGATCTTCATGGAGCACATGGCCTATGTTTGATTAATTATAACATCCCACCATGTCTGGCCACAAAGAAGGGCCATTTATTATTAGCTCTATTGTGCTAGGTAAGTATAAGGTAAAAAAACATGGATGTATACCTTGCATCACTTGTGGTCTTATTCTTGTTCCTCATTGAAATGGCGGGCAGCAATGACTTGTTTGGCATGCTTCAAGCTGAAGACAAGCTTGATGGGACCAACTATCCGATGTGGTCTTTCATGATGAAGCATGTTCTTGTTGCAAAACAACTTTGGAACATAGTGGCAGATGTAGATCGAAGACCGACAGGTGCTTCTACTTCATAGTCTACTGTCACAAATGGAGCTTCTTCTTCGAGTACAGTGGTTTCTCCTTCTCCACCTACACAGGAGCAGCTTAGATGGGATGGAAAAGATGCTCAAGCTCATGCTTTGATTGCGCTTTCAGTGAAGCATCATATAGTTCCACACATTCGGTCATGTTCTACATCGAGGCAGGCATGGGACACTCTTGCTTCTTTGTATGCCGTGCGTAATGAAGCACGTGTTGCATACTTGAGGAAGCAACTTGAAGATGTATGTATGGCTGAAAATGATTCGGTGGATGTGTATGTGACACGCATCAAGGACTTGAAAGAGCAATTGGCAAACATAGATGAGATCATTCCAGATGCATCACTCATTTCTACATTGTTGAAAGGATTATCGGAATCTTTTCAAAGCTTTGCTACTACACTTCGCTTGGTTGCAAAAGGAAATCATAATATCTATGCATTTGATGAGGTTGTGTCTCTTCTTTTGCAAGAAGAGCAATCTAGAGTGAATAGGAGTGGTTTGATTGAGGGAACGCAAGCACTTGCTATCTCACAAAAGGGGAAAAGCAAGTATGGTTCAGCTTTGGGTTCATCAAAACCAAAGCCTCAAGCTTCCTCTTCCACTCATTCCTCTAATGATGGTGATTTGCAAAAGAAGAAGAGATGAAAATATTGTCGGAAGGCTTGTCATACTATTGATGAGTGTAGAAAGTGTAAGGAATTGAACTCACAACCTCTTGGTTAGGAATGTGATGGGCTAACCACTTGCCCCAAAAGCCATGGTTGAGGATTACTTCCTAATCCTCTCTCTTAGAGCGTGGTTCAACCATCCCCTACAAGGATTATGTTACATTCTTCCCCCCTTGGTCGATCATTGTCCTCAATGATCTACTCTGGTATCCCTCTTGCCTCGGTGATCAGTCCCTTGAACTCCCTAGGTGCCCTTGAATTGATGTTCCTCAACCTCGCACAGTTTCTTGAACCTTGTTCGCAATCTTGGTCTCTTGAACCCTTGCTCTCAACCTTGGTGTCTTGAACCTTGTTCTCACCCATGCTTGGTATCTTGAACACTCAATCAAGTGCCACCCAATGATTCCCAAGGAATTCACACTTGCAACCTAGCTCATTGGAAAGTTCGTTCCGAGAGCTTTCCAACGGTATATTACATGCCTCAATCCGACCTACGGATTGAGAGATACACCCCAATCATTGTAAGGTCCATCCTTGAAGCCGACGCGCGCGCCTTCCACAATTCCTACCCTTTCACATAGAGGATGCCCAAGCGCCTTTTTTAGAGGCCATTGGATCATTCCACCTTGCCCAAGCCTACTTCCTAGGCTCTGATACCAATGTAAGGAATTGAACTCACAACCTCTTGGTTAGGAATGTGATGGGCTAACCACTTGCCCCAAAAGCCATGGTTGAGGATTACTTCCTAATCCTCTCTCTTAGAGCGTAGTTCAACCATCCCCTACTAGGATTATGTTACAGAAAGCTTGCAAAACGCAATGAAAAGAAGAAAGAATCCGACATGTCTATTGCTGAAAATTCAGCAAATGCAAAGAATGATGAAGCTAACATGGCTCAAGATTTTTGGGCATGTGTTGTTACATGTCATTATGATGCTTCTTTACATTCTAAATGTATGGTTGTGAGTGAGGCTGATTCGGATTGGTTCTTTGATAGTGGTGCTTCAAAGCACATAACATCATGCAAAAGATTTTTTGCCTCTTTGAAAGATGCACCTAAAGGAGGACATGTGGTGTGTGCAAACAATGCCTCTTATCCTATCATTGGAGTAGGAGAAATTGAGCTTACGGATGCAAATGGAGGTGTGATTCTCTTGAAAAATGCATTGTATGTGCCCGGTATCAAGAAGAACTTAATTTCAGTTCCGTTGATTCCCAAAGCTGGACTTCATGTACACGTTGTTGATGATAAGTGTATGGTTCATGATTTCAATAATGGTGATGTTATCGTGATGTCTGGTACATTATGTAATGGTTTGTATCGCATGGATACATACAAGAGGGCTGCCTCGAATGGCTTAGTTGCACATACTTCTTCCATGGCTGAAATGGAGCTTTGGCATGCTCGTTTTGGTCATTTAAACTTCAATAGTTTGCTCTACTTGCAAAAGAAGGACATGGTTATTGGCTTGCCTACACTTGAGTCCATTGAAAAGCATGCATGTGAAGGTTGCATTCTTGGAAAAATGCATCGTGCTTCTTTTCCAAAAGATAGTCATACACACACTACAAGAAAATTGCAACTTGTTCATAGTGATGTATGTGGTCCGGTCAAGACTCCATCTTTTGGGAAGCATGTATATTTTGTTACCTTCATTGATGATGCTACTCGCCATACATGGTTGTATCCTATGAAAGCAAAGAATGAGGTATTTTCTTGCTTCAAAGCATTTTTAGCTATGGCTGAAAATTGTTCTTCACAAAAGCTTTTGACTCTATGCACGGATCGTGGTGGTGAATACATGTCACATGAGTTTAATGCTTTTCTTCATGAAAGAGGAATTTCACACCAATGTACGGTGCCATATACACCTCAACAAAATGGTGTTGCCGAGCGTAAAAATAGAACTTTACTTGAAATGGCATGGTGTATGGTTAACGGAAAGCATCTTCCTCATAAGTTTTGGACGGAAGCGGTCATGTGTGCAAACTATGTGTTGAATCGCTGCCCTACAAAGGCATTGAGAGTCATCACTCCTTATGAGGCTTGGAATGGTCATAAGCCTATGGTTAGTCATATGCGTGTGTTTGGTTGTTTGGCATATGCTCTTGTGACATCACAACAACATCACAAACTTGATGAATAGGCAAAGAAATGTATATTTTTTGGTTATAGTGCTGAAAGTAAGGGATATAGGTTGTACCATCCATTGACGAACACAATTATTGTGAGTGGAGATGTGGTATTTGCTGAAAATTCAGTTTTCCCTCTACTTGCCTTTGTTCCAAAATGGTGCGCTTCACTATGGCCATGTAGACCAGCCAACTGAGGTTCAAAGGGCTAAAAAATTCCAGCCAAATACGGCTGAAAATGCAGAGAACTTCTAGCCAAACATGGCTGAAAAATTTCAGTCAAAAAAGTCCAAACTGCTAGAAATTTCCAGCCACATATGGCTAAACATTTGCGTCAAAATATGGCTGAAACTGAGCATGAAATTCAGCCCATGCATGATGTACATATTGAAGATGTTTTACATAATGAACGCATGTCTATCAAGAGTGCACAATCTATGCCAAAGTGGCTGAAACAAACTTTGCAGGACAACAAATTGAGTGCACCTTTACTTGGTAGAACAAGATCAAGCTCTCACCATGCATCAAGTAATTTTGTGGATTATTCTCTTATTGCTACAGCATGTAATGAAGAGCCACTTTCTTTTGAAGATGCATTGACGATCCACAATGGATGACTGCTATGCAATCATAAATGGATTCCATACATAGGAATGGTACTTGGGAGTTATGTGAATTGCCAAAAGGAAAGAATGACATTGGTACAAAGTGGGTTTACAAGATTAAGAGAAAATCTGATGGTAGCATTGATCGCTACAAAGCTAGATTGGTTGCCAAAGGATATGCGCAACAATATGGCATTGAATATGAGGAAACTTTTGCACCTACTTCACGTATGACTACCATTCGTACCGTGGTTGCATTGGCTGCCCATCGAGGTTGGAAAGTGCATCAGTTGGACATAAAAACAACCTTCTTGAATGGTGATTTGCAAGAAGAGCTCTATGTGAAGCAACCTCCTAGATTTGCTATGAAAGGGAAAGAGCATATGCTTTTTCGCTTGCATAAAGCCTTGTATGGTCTCAAGCAAGCTCCACGTGCATGGTATGACAAAATACATAAGCACTTGATTGCTCTTGGCTTCACATGTAGTCCGATTGAAAGCACACTCTATGTACGCAAAAATGGGGCTGATCTTATAGTGCTTGTTCTTTATGTCGATGATATACTCTTGACTGGGTCATGTGATGCAAAACTTGACATTCTTATGGCTGATTTGCAGCATACTTTTGATGTCACTTATCTTGGTCTTTTGAGCTACTATCTTGGCATCCAGTTTGTATCCGTTGAGGGGGGAATCGTTATGCATCAAGCAAAGTATGTTGAAAAACTAATTTAGCATTTTGACTTTGAGGATTGTAAGCCAGTTTCCACACCAGTTGAGACAGGATTCAAGATCTCAGTTGAGGATTCCAGAGATGCATTTGACACTTCTGTTTATCAGCAAGCTGTGGGATGTCTTATATATGCATGCAACACAAGGCCAAATATACAGTATGCAGTTTCCCAGTTGAGTTGATTCATGCATAGCCCTGGCACTAAGCATTGGCAAGTGGTGAAATGTGTGTTTAGATATCTCCGAGGCACTTTGAGCTTAGGTCTCTTTTATGGCAGAGATGTTCAGCCATGCTTGCATGCTTTTACAGATAGTGATTGGGCTGGTTGTTATGATACTCACGTGTCCACTAGTGGTAATTGTTTTTTCCTTGGAGACTCATGCATATCTTGGTTGAGTAAGAAGCAACCTACAGTGGCGACATCGAGTTGTGAAGCTGAGTACAGGGAAGTTTTCATAGCTACAGTGGAGTGTTTATGGGTGAGACGCCTATTGATGGATCTTTGCATGGAGATTGATGCTGCTATGCATATTCTCACAGATACTCAGAGTGCTTTGGCTGTTGCATGAAACCCAGTGTTTCATGCACAGACCAAACATATTGAGGTGCATTATCACTATGTGAGAGAGCACCTTCATGCAGGAGATATTGATTTGGTATATGTGCCTACACAAGATAATGTGGCAGGCATATTCACCAAAGCTTTTCCACGGGAAAAGTTTGAAGCTTTTCGCAAAGCTTTAGGCTTGTTACCTTGTGGGGGCTGATGTGTCACTCCCTGTATGTGTTCACATCATTCGCTCCAAGGGGGTTTGTTACACTTATGTGTTCCTCGAGTAGCTTTGATGTGAACCTTTTCCATATACATGGGCACTTTTTACTCTAGTGCGGGCTACAAGTTTTTTCCCCATGTTACCACATACTTAATACTCTCATATGTGGTGGTACTTTGTACTTAGGGATATTATTCAGCTCTTACTTGAGTTCAGTTCATCGATCAATAGAGAGAGCTATTCCAGCCATTGTCTTCTCCGTGTCTTGTTGCGTTTGTGCTCCTTGTGTGTGCTTCTTGTGTGTGTCTCGCACTTCTACACACACCCAACATTGGAGGCATGTCATTGCCCTCTTGCAAAAATTGATCTTTAAGAAGTTTGCAATAAGCAATTAGAACGATATTAGTAAATAAAGTTAGTTTTATATAGAAATGAAAGTTTATTTCAGATCCACTTACCTAAACAATTTACAGATATTACTATCTGACCATCCATAAATGGATTGCAGATTGAGCATTGTGAGTGACACACATAGTATAGATATCTTTGCCCCAGTGTACAGTGGTAAACGAGCTAGTGTTCACATGTTCTCATTTTCTTCATCGGCTTCTAATCGTGGAAATTTTGTTGTGTCCATGAAAATCATGACATCTTCTCCACCATCGTGATCTTCATCCATCTCATAAAATGCTTCACGCATTTCTTCCATGTGTTCATTCTTTGTAATGCTATCAATACCTTGTACTTCTACCTTCCTTTTTGTTCTCTTCTTTCCATGAGAGGTTACTAGTGCAATGTCGTTTGGGTCCACCTGCTCACTAGGGGGCCATGCGAATGGTAGCGGTTTTAGAACTAGCCATATGATACAATATGGATATTTTAGAACATTTGAATTTTCTTATTAAACCTAAAAAGCCTACTCCTATTTTTATATATTTAATTTGATAAAAAACCCTAAAATCTATACTAAAATCCTTTTTTTTATGCTAAGATCCTATTTTTCATATAGATTTAATTATATATTCTAAGTTTTTTCTTTTCTTTTTCTTATATATATTTGATTTAATTAAAAATAGTAATCCTTATTTTTTATATATTTGATTATATATATGTAATTATATATATATATATATATATATATTTATTTATTTATTTATTTATTTATTTAATTATCTATACTAAAGAACTATTTATATATATATTATTTATATATATGCTAAAGACCTATGTTTTATATATTTAATCATATATATTTAGTTTTATTATATGCATGTTAAAAAACCTAAAACCCTACTCCTAAGGACCTAGACCTAAAACATGTAATTGTGTGTATGCATGTGTATATGTATGTATATATGTATATGTATTATATGTGTATATGTGTATATATGTTATGCATGTGTAAAAACCCTAAACCTTAATCATAACGACTTAGACCAAAAAAATGTATATGTGTGTATGCATGTGTATATATATGTGTATGTGTACATCTATTATGTGTGTATATGTGTTTATGCATGTGTAAACAACCTAAAAATGCTAATCCTATTTTTTATATTTAATTTGATAAAAAAACCCTAAAATACTAATTTTATACATTTAATTATATATATTTAATTGAAACACTAGCTTTTTTCATATTTATTTATCTATACTAAAATCCTATTTTTTTAATATATTTAATTTTAAATTCTATTTTTTTCTTTTACTTTTCTTATACAGATTTAATTTAATTAAAAAATGGTAAATCCCTATTTTTTTAATATTTGATTATATATATTTAATTATATATACTTATATATATATATATATATATATATATATATATATATATATATATATATATATATATATATATATATATACTAAAGACCTATTTTTTATATGTTTAATTATATATATCTATTTTTATTATATATATGTAAAAAGCCTAAATCCCCAATCCTAAGGACCTAGACCTAAAACATGTAATTTTGTGTATTGTTTGCACACTTATAATTTATAGATTAAAAGCACACAATATACAGGTTCGGGAATGGGGATTTACGAATATGAATATACTTAAACATGTGTTTCTATTCCTTTACTTCAATATAAATGAGTGCAGACCATCGTTTACATTACAGTATCATAGTTACAATCAGACTTCCATTCCTAGATTTCGATCTTCACCGCTCTTTGTATCTGTTCGTTTCGTATCCATTACTCTCTTTTTGGAATCCGCTTTTCACCTAACTTAACACCATACTTTGTAAGAAAGGGTAAGGGTTTTGCATGGTTCCGAACCTCCGAAATAGAAAAGATAGGGAAAATTATAATCTCCTTTCCGAAAACTCGTGATATCTCCATTATTACATAAGAATGATGATTACAAAAATAGTTCGACTGCATCGGCTGCTAACACTGGCACGCATGGTGAGACTTGAACTACCACTATCCCTTGATAAGTAATACCCCCTCAACAAGATGAAAACTACATGTAAACATTTATAGGCTGGGAACCTTTATACAACATGTCATATAAGAAAGAAAGGCTGAGACACATCTTCTCTAAGCCTTCTCCACAAGTGCTTAAATCTGTGAGCCTCCACATCTTTTGTGCAGTAGGTCTCCAACACCATTACACTGATTAAAAATAAAATTTATAAAGATAAGAACTCAATCCAATAGACAATCCCCATGTAAATCTTCATAGTGCTAAAGTGATAGCACCTCTCTTCGAATAAAGTAGTCCAACTCCATGTACATAACCAATGAAGTAGCAACCTGTCAAGCAAGAAATATATGTGCACACATAATTATGCTCTACCCTTATGAACAATACTTGCAAACCAAAGTGCATGGTTAGACCATGGTATGGAGTGCAAGTAAGGCTCATAACATGTCCAGAACTATAAGCAATATGTAATGCAAAGCAAAGTTCCTGGAATGAATCGAAGGTATGCAAATACATTACACACAACTTATAGATTTCCCTCTTATATGCACACAAATGAAGGACATGGATGGCTCATCATATCATAAATCAATTTTTTATAGTATAGCAATCAAATCAGCAAAACATTGTGAAGTGCCTATATCCTCGTAAAAAGAAATAGTCATCTTGATAGAGCGAAAGAACCGAATGACAACATGGGAAGCAAAACGGTGGAATGCAAGATGAGGAAATGCATGTGTAAATCTTGTGTGAGATATCAATAAACCATCTCTGATAAACACGGTTCAAAATTCAGAGAAAAGATCTACAACCCTTTCCTAAGATCAAAAGCACCAAACGAAAAAATACCAGGCAATTGTAATGGAATCAACAGAAATGTATATCAAGAATCCCAAAACAAGCGCAACACCTGGAAATCATAATGAGCAAATATATGTGAGAAAAGGAATGTGCACAAGTACGATAAGATGATAGAGCAATTGATTCATATGATAGAAATAAAGAAAATATGGATTCCTATGACAAGCAAATTAATCCATGCAGCTGCATGCATGTGGTTGCTGAAGCAACAACGGCCGCACGTATTATAAGGTGATGGGGAGAAGCAGCAGACGGTGAATTCGCTGGTTATGCCTGCACAGGTGGACTCCAGTCGGTAGAGCCAAGTCTAGATGGTATTTGGGCTTGGCGAGAATCACAGCCGCCATCTCGCACTGAAGCCACCACCACTTCTATTGTGTCAGCTGGTAGAGTTGTGGGACGAGATGCTAAGACGACACCAAAGTGTTTGTAGAGAGGCTGCACCTCCCTACAAACACGAGAGAGAGAGAGAGATAGAGAGAGATCCATAGCTTCTCTTCGTCGCTTGCATGAATAGAAGGAACAGACAAATGTACGGCACTAATTCCAAGAAACATAAACAAGAAGCATAAACAAGAAACACAACAGAACAAGATGAACATCACAAGCCATGATTGGCGACACAAATGAAGCAACAACGGCCGCACGTATTATAAGGTGATGGGGAGAAGCAGCAGACGGTGAATTCGCTGGTTATGCTTGCACAGGTGGACTACAGTCGGTAGAGCCAAGTCTAGATGGCATTTGGGCTTGGCGAGAATCACAGCCGCCATCTCGCACTGAAGCCACCACCACTTCTATTGTGTCAGCTGGTAGAGTTGTGGGACGAGATGCTAAGACGGCACCAAAGTGTTTGCAGAGAGGCTGCACCTCCCTACAAACATGAGAGAGAGAGAGAGAGATAGAGAGAGAGCCATAGCTTCTCTTCGTCGCTTGCATGAATAGAAGGAACAGACAAATGTACGGCACTAATTCCAAGAAACATAAACAAGAAGCATAAACAAGAAACACAACAGAACAAGATGAACATCACAAGCCATGATTGGCGACACAAATGAAGAGGGATATTGAATTAACAAAGAGACATATTTACACATTTTTGTGGCCTTTAAAGGCTCTTCACTCAAACTTCTCTCAACCCTCCAAAGGAACCTTAGTACAATCAATTCTAAAATAGCCTAAAGGGAAGCAAGATACAAAGTGCCCCTAATAGTATGCATGTGTATATGTATGTATTATATGTGTATATGTGTATCTATGGTATGCATGTGTAAAAACTCTAAATCCTAATCTTAACGACTTAGACCAAAAAAATGTATATGTGTGTATGCATGTGTGTATGCATGTGTGTATATATGTGTATGTGTACATATATTATGTGTGTATATGTGTATATGTATATATGTATGTGTAAACAACCCAAAAACCCTAGTCTTATTTTTATATATCTAATTTGATTAAAAACCATAAAATACTAAATCTATATATTTAATTGAAACACTAGCTATTTTCATATTTATTTATCTATACTAAAGACCAATTTTTATATACTTAATTATATATATTTATTTTTCTTATATGTATGCTAAAAACCTAAAATCCTAATCCTAAAGACCTAGACCTAAAACATGTATATGTGTGTGTGCATGTGTATATATCTATGTATATATATTATGTGTGTGCATGTATGTGGGCATGTGTAAACAACCTAAAAACACTAATCCTGTTTTCATATATTTAATTTGATGAAAAAACCCTAAAGTTCTAATTTTATATATTTAATTACATATACTTGATCATATATATTTAATCATATATATTTAATTAAAACACTAGCTATTTTCATATTTATTTATCTATACTAAAATCCTATTTTTTATACATATTTAATTATATATTTCAAATTTTCTCTTTTCTTTTTGTAATATATATTTAATTTAATTACAAAATTGTGTGTATGCATATGTGTATGTATGTATGTATGTATGCATATGCATGTGTGTATGTATGTATGCATATGCATATGTGTGTATGTATATGCATATGTGTGCATGCATATGTGTATGTATATATATGCATGTGTGTGTATGCATATGTGTATGTATGTATATGTATATGTGTGTGTATGTATATGCATATGTGTGTGTATGCATATGTGTATGTATGTATATGCATATGTGTGTGCATATGCATATGTGTGTGTGTGTGTATATATGCATATGTGTGTGTATATGCATATGTGTGTTTATGCATATGTATGTGTATGTATATGCATGTGGGCATGTGTGTGTATGTATATGCATGTGGGCATGTGTGTGTATGTATATGCATGTGTGTGTATGCATATGCATGTGTGTGTATGCATATGCATGTGTGTGTATGCATATGCATGTATATGTATGTATATGCATATGTGTTTGTATGTATATGCATATGTGTGTGTATGCATATGCATGTGTATGCATATGTGTGTGTATGTATATGCATATGTGTTTGTAATATGTAAGTGTGTGTGTGTGTGTATAGGTGTGAGTGTGTATGTATATATGTGAGTGTTTGTATATGTATGTGAGTGTGTATGTATATGTGTGTGTGTATGTAAATATGTATGTGTGTATGCATGAATATGTGTATGTGAGTATGTGTGCTTTCATAATAGGCTTACCAAAGCATGTATGGTTAGATGCTGAGGAGTGGGATATGTTTCGAGATAAGCAGCAGAAGACTCCTGACCGATATCACTAGCAACAAGATGTTGCAACCACATGTCTAGATACGGTCAGACCATCACATTTGGGTAGCGGCAGATATGACACTATGCATCACGAATTTGTAAGTGTCATTCGGTTTATTGAATTTTTTTGTGTTAAGAATGTCATGTATGTTCATCTAATGTTCTGCATATTTATTGTAGGAGCTAGTAGTGGGTCATCCTCCAACATGAACAGAGGAGGCTTACGGATATCATCATGGATTGGTTGCACTATTACAAGACTTGGAAGGATGTGGTGCGGTCATTTCATGGGAGCATCTATGATGAGGTGATGAACTTAGAAAATTGGTTTTTACTTGTTGTTTGTAAATATCATGTCAATTTATCTCATTTCATGAATGTTCTTTGTTGCAGGGCTACTGATATAGATCTATTGCCTTGATGGGTCACTTAGCTTTGTACATTCTAGTGGTAATACATTCAGTATTGTGTGTTGTGCTCCAAGCTTCTTCTTCTTCTTCTTCTTCTTCTTCTTCTTCTTCTTCTTCTTCTTCTTCTTCTTCTTCTTCTTCCTTGTGTTGTTTGCATGCTACCACAAACCTCAAACTCCAAAAAAATTTTCTACCTATTTTTCTATGGATAAGTGCAAAAGTCATCTATAAATAGACCTTGAATACATGTAATCTTTTCATGGATGGCTTAGCATGGGTGCAAATTTCTTGGACTATGTCCCATACGTGGGCTACTAGAAAAGGTTCGTTGATGTCCATAAATATTTTTAACTTGCATTGCATAGCAATCTATGGCGAAATACTACTTGCTAGTGAGCCAAGTCTACATAAGCCATATACTATGCATATATAGTCTAATGTTACCCAAATCCACATCCAAGTCGGGGTTCTCAAAAATGAGGCGATGCACAATTTAAATCTCCTCATAATAGAGACCTCATAAGTTAAAATACAGCATAAATTTGTAAGAGCGAAACGTTTATCTGATACCAACAAATAGATACTTGCACACATGCGTACATACAAATATACATACGTACACACACACATACATATATATATATATATATATATATATATATATATATATATATATATATATATATATATATATATATATATATATATATATATATATATATATATATATATATATATAGGCGTGTGTGTATATATGTGTATGTCTATAGAGAGAGAGAGTTTTCCACAAATTTTCTATATGTGTATATATGTGTGTATATATGTGTATGTCTATAGAGAGAGAGAGAGTTTTCTACAAATTTTCTAAGGCTGTTTAAGCTATGGGGTAATGCCAAGTCTACGTAAGATTCATGAAATTTCGTCCACTTCATTTTAATAATGTGATAAAAAACTGAAAATATCCTAAAAATCCTTAAACACAACGACTGATTCATTGAAAACGAAACGAGTGTTAAAAACTGTACAGTCAGAGTATCCAAAATGGCCATGTCGACAAAGAATCAATTCATATATTTTATGCGCAGTCTTCTTTATTGGATAATTATAACATCCAATTATGTGACAATGGTTTATATTCCGAAGAAAAAGTGGATGATCTTTTAAGTAGTAGTCAACTTGTTCCCTTGCTGCACATCATGATAGAATATATAAAGCTTGAACGTGTTGATCGTGTATACTCTGCAAACCATCAATAATGGTACCGTTTGCACTCCATAGATCTGCTTTAATCCGATTGATCCCTCTCGTGATGTAGTTATATTCGTGAAAGCATGTTTCGCCAAGGTGAAGTGCTCCACGAGGAGAGGGTGTTGAGTTAATGTCCGTGAACCTCAAGCCATATTTGTCGTAGCTCACTCTTTCTTTTATGGATGCATTTTGCAGCGAAATCAGGATGACTAAAGATTGGTGTAGTGCGTTCAGGAATGAGTTGACGTGCCGTTAAAAAAAGCACAAAAGAAAAAAAAAAAAAACTAAAAACAGAAAAAAAAGCTATTCTTTTTGTGACAGAGTGGTCTTTTTATGAGTGCTTTGGGCTTCATCAAGTTTCTCTAAAGCTAACACTCATTTCACTTGAGAAGGTTGAGTGATGTAGGAATGATATACATATAATTCTAACCAATTTCCTAGCTATTCATGATAAATTGATAATTCTCATATGATATACATTCTTACCCCAGGCTTTTGGATTTTCTATCATTGTTATGTTAGCGAAGGAGATTATTCTATCTTTAAGACACCATAATTGTCGGGATTTTTTATCTTGCTGATCAAATTTTGAGTTGTTCATCTTGCGGCGATCCGGCGGTTATAAGCAAGCAGTAAATTTCGCCCATGAGCATGCATACGCAGCTGTTAACACCTCTCATGATTGTTGTGTTAGCAAAGTATATGAATAGGCAAAGATCGATTGCGCTGTTCGCCATGGCAAGCTCGTCATAAACAGAGAGAGAATCTGTCTATATTACTAGTCCATAGAAGATTATGGATATTCGTTCTCAGCGCTACGAGACGCAATGCCGGAGACTATCGATTAGAACTGTGCACATAGGAAATAGATGAAAAGAAGTTGAGGCTCGTGGAATTTCCCGGCAATCGAATGGCGATAAAGACCCTCGGGTTTCAGAGGAAAGCTGAATGAAAATATCACGGTTAACACTATCCACTCCAAGCGTGACTTCTACAGCCAAAGGACTCTCTCTCTCTCTCTCTCTCTCTCTCTCTCTCTCTCTCTCTCTCTCTCTCTCTCTCTCTCTCTCTCTCTCTCTCTCTCTCACCAAAAGCCGCCATCTACATGAGGTCTGACAATCCTGATTGGACCAATGATATGGGAGAGTTAGTGACTGAGAATTGGGTCGATATAGAGGAGCTAGTCATGTCTCCCGGTGGAAAGTCCATCTTAAAGAGGTGCACAAAAGTTCCTATTGATTCCAAATTCAACGAAGTCTACCTTATCATAGGATCTGATATAGCCTTTTGGACTTTTGGATGTCCAAATAATTTAGCGAAAATTTCTATAATTTTCCAAGAAATGAAGAAACAAAAGAATAATTTTTTTGATGACTTACATGCGTAGAAAACAAAAAGAGTATTAGAAAGTGTCTCATGGGGAGAAATCAAAACACACATATCTATGATAACATGTTTTCTCGCCAAACAAGGAGGAGCAAAGACTCAAGAAAGACTCGAGGCTATTGGAAAATCGAAAGAAAAATGAAACTCGATGGGGAGCAATCCCAAATTCCTCGTTATGCCAGACATTGCAAATGGAGTTGTCTCAAGAGGGAAAAACCCTAATCCGTAGATTTGACCTCCAAATGGGTTGAGACCTCGTAATCCTCATTATGTAACAAAGTGTCTTTCAATTTTCATTTGTAAGCCCACAAGACTTCTGGATAATCCTTGGAGCTTCCCAAGTTTCCAATTGCATGGAAAATCATTATGATGGCACTGTACATACATATGATAATCTAAAAAAATTTAACCAAGTGCTCTCAACAAAGCAAATGAATGATTTTTTCACTCAATTTGAAGATTTTGGATCACATTGGTGGAAAATTCATTCAATTAGTTCCAACCATTGTATAGATACACATTTAGAGATATTCAACATCTTCTAGATGAATTTTTTGGTGAACTTTTGAAGAAATGAGCCAAAAATGACATCTCTTCTTTGATCCATAGCTTCAAGAAAAATATTCAATGAAACTATGAGATTATGTGCTTGAAAATTCAAGAAAAATGTAGGTAGATGTCTTGCTAGGGAGCTTCCTCCATAATAAAATCACTTCCTTGTTCTTGGATGGCTTGTTTAGTAGTGAAATATGGCCATTTTCCTATGTAAAGCACTTGCAAAATATATATGCATGACTAAAATTGTGCATAGAATTGGAAGACAATATAGCAGAAGATCTTAAACTTAAGTAAAAACCAAATTTGACTCTTCTTCTAGTAGTAGATTGCACATATCTTCAATTCACGAGGTTGTTGACATGGTTGCTAAGAAATTGGGAAAATAGTGGTCTTTACATTTATGAGACTGGTCTCTTGAGCTCTCTTTGGGTGTGTGAGGGAATTCTTTGAATATATTAATCACCATACACTAGAACAGTGAGAATCTTTATATGCAATGGATGATGAAACCATTATTTCCTTATTGTGCACCACCCTTAGTGATGGTTAGCATAGCGCATGCTATATATATATATATATATATATATATATATATATATATATATAAGCCACACTTAGAGACATATACTTCAATACATACGCCCTTGTGGGATTGGAGATTCTCTTTCAAAATTTTTTTATTTAAAGTGTAGGTTGTTACTTAAGTGAGGACCACCATGATTATTAGTGTTCATTTATGTGGGTATGTCTATAAAGGATGATGCGGTTTTGGCTTAAGTTATGCTCCATTTAAGAAAAAAAAAGGAAAGTATCAGTTAAGTGATCGACGCCGCACTTGAATGATTCTTTCACCATCAGTTCTACAACAATCCATTTTTTGACAAGCAAACGTGCCCATCGTGAATGCATCCGATGGCTATTAGTGAGATTGTTTTATTTTGGCAAGTAACATCCTTTTGAGTTATCTTTATACTTTATTCAAACATGGTTATCCATCTCAAGATGTCCATCCAATTCATTAGTGCGAAATCCCAGGTGTACAATCATCTTTTCTACGATCATATTGACAAGTTTTTTTGATGTTTGATTATGATAATTCTTCGATTTCTTGATCCCAACGGACTTACTTTTTGTGTAAAGAGCGCGCATGTGCCTCTACACATGCCAAACGATGGGAATTAGAGGATAATGTGTGTAGGATTATACAGTGTTTGAGGCCTCTAATGTTTGTGTCGATGGTACGAACTCCGCCTCCCCTTCGTGCTTTTCACTATGTCCATTCCAATCATGCAGCTTTATGAGCACTTTTAGTGAGGATTTTCACAACTCATAACAAAGATCAAAACTACAACTCATAACAATGATCAAAACGAGCTCATAAGGATTATCAGCTTCAGCAGAAGCGGTTGCTGCACATTTCTAGTTATCAATTCAAATATTATTCTGAATTGTCTGAGGCTTCTTCTCAAGGCCTGGGATCCGGTAATATCCAACCACCAAATGTGAAGGCAGGGCTTATTTTTTTTAATGTTTGAAGAAGGAAGAATACAGAGACAGGGATAGGGAGTCTAACAAAGTCTACGATGATAGATAGAGTGTATGAATACTCATGTGGGTGTTACACTCTCAAAGTTTTTTACGGATTCGCGTAGGAGATATCAGTTTTCCATTTAGTATAATAGACTCGAATTTCTGTAGAGCTTCGAGAAAACTAGAGTTCTGTTTAATGAAGAAATCAAGGTTACTAGAATTCTGTTTAATGAAGACATCAAGCACAGACGCGCGCGCGCACACACACACACATAGAGAGAGAGAGAGAGAAGGGGAGGGCCCTTGGATGACTTGCGAGCATAGTGCAGCGGATAATGATACATGCAGGTTCTTACTAATGTTGTGTGCAATCAGCTGGTAAGGTTCTGATATGAGAGAACATTGATTCGTAAAGTTCTCATTGATCATGTGGGCAGATTTTATTTGGGCATCAAAATCAGAGGAGAGAGAGAGAGATCAACTATGCTATCAACACGGTAATCATGACAGTCGGTGTGCATCAATAGGCATGCTGTTTATCCACGCTTTCTTGATGTCAAGCTATTAATCCATCTTAGCATTCTTTACGCAAGGATTCAACTCACTTTTGAAGATAGTCAATTCCATCTTCTCACTCCGCATGCAGTCACTAAAGAAATGATTGATGTCACGAAAGCATGTCTTGTCAGGAAAGCACTTACAAATGGGAAGTGACACTGGAAGTAATCTCAATTAGTATGTAGCTCACTTTGTCTGTAGACAAAATTAAACTATCCTTCAACGGAATCATTGTACTTCTTTCTCGATCTCTCTCTCTTCTTTCTCTGTCACTAACAGTAATGAATATATTATATAAGACAAACCATCTATGATTTGGATCGCTTCTGCATGTTCAAGACACGACAAGTTTCCAACGATATTTTCTGCTCTTTGTAATAAATTAAGGCCTATGATCTAAAGGTCCAACTGATTCAAACGGATCTGAAATCGGACACCGTTTGGTCACTCATGTGTATGACCAAAGATCTCAAGTCTAAACTTACTAGGAGATCATGTGCTCTTGTGAACAAGTGACCCACTTAGCTTAGTGGTTACGTCTCAAGGATGTGAAGGAGGAGGTCTTGGGTTCATTCCCCATGAGGTACATGATGAATTTTCTCTGGCTCTCTTGGTCAAGCAAGTATAGATCATCTATCATGGGATGTTTGGCTACTTAATTTGTCATCTTTATCAGCTCGCTTCTATGATGTAGTGGTTAGCACTGTGGATCTTGAATCCATCTACTTGGGTTGGACAATTGGTTGATGCATAAATACTTCATAATCATGGTACCTCATGTCTATCGGCGACATCCACATAATACGGTCTCAGACTCAAGTCCAAACCATCATTGCCATCTAGATTATTGGCCTTTGTTATAATATGGCAGTAACCTATATTTATAGATAAGGACAAACACGAATCAAATCACTATTTTAAAGTACGGGGATTCAATTATGCCTGCCTATCATATATGTATGATTGAGTGTATTATATGATCAAGCAGAAACTCTAGCATGGGCTGGAAAATGCAAGCCATCTTGACATCGCCTGATGCCCTACACAACTATTCTGATTGCTTCAAAAGTATCTAGCACATGTGGAGAGTCATATAGGTAAATCACTCAAGAATCTCATATCTCATGAAGGGGGAGAATACTTCTCCAAAGAGTTTGTTGAGTTCTTGCATGACAAAGGTATCAAAAGGGAAGTGACTACGAGGTACTCTCCTCAATTAAATGGAATTGCAGAGAGGAGAAACAAGACATTGGTTGCATCAGCTAGAACAATGCTTGAAGAGAAGACGTTGCCACATTATCTATGGGTAGAATCTATTTCAACCATTGTGTACCTTTTCAATAGTCTACCATCCAAATCTTCAAGTTATGACTCCTTATGAAGCATGGCAGGGAAGAAAACCTAGTCTTGGACATTGCAAGGTGTTGGGTTGTTTAACTTATGTTCATGTACCATCACAAATAAGAGGTAAGCTAGATGAAAGGGCAACAAAGGTAGTGTTTATTGGCTATGACTCAACTAAGATGGTTTAAAAGTTCTACAATCCTTCAATTAAACAATTCACTACAAGTAGAGATGTTGTGTTTGAAAAACATAGGTCTTGGTATGATGAAGCCAAACAAAAGGCAACTCTACCATATGATCTTGATTCTAATTCTCATCAATTAGGAAGCAAGCATGATACAAAGGTCTAGGATCCAACAAGTGATACAGATGATGACCAAGATGAAAGGGAAAAGGATTACAAACTATGGAAGTCAAGAGGCAAAGCAAAGATGTAGGAGTGCGGAGAATGCTCCATGCAAGCACCTAGAAGATCAACAAGAGAAAACAAACAACCTGAAAGGTATGGATATGATTCCACATTTTTTACAAAGCATTAAATCTACTTGGCAAAAGACTCAATTTCAGAGGAACCCTCAACCTACAAAGAGGCAAAGGGAAACCCTAATTGGGAAAAGTCCATGAAAGAAGAAATAGATGCATTGAAGGAGATGGACACTTGGGATTTGGTTCCACTATCGTCGAATCAAAAGTTATTTGGTTGGAAAAGAAATTTAGATGGATCAGTTTGCAGGTATAAGGCAAGATTAGTTGCCAAAGGATGCTCACAAACTCATGGTATAGACTATGAGGAGACATTCTCACCAGTTGCAAAGATGACTAAAATCAGAACATTGATAAGTGTAGTTGTTGCAAGGAATTGGAGACTCCTCCAACTTGATGTGGAAAATGCATTTCTAAATGGATGGATAAGTGAAGAGGTATACATGTCACAACCACTAGCTTTTGAAAATCCTAATCATGCATCTTATGTTTGCAGACTTAAGAAAGCATTGTACGGGTTGAAACAAGCTCCTAGAGCTTGGAATTACCAGTTGGTTACATAGCTTCAAGATCAAAGGTTCAAACCTAGCAACTCAGATCCTTCTCTATTCATCAAAAGGGATCACAATGAGGTTATCTATCTATGGGTACATGTAGACGATATTATTTTGATAGGTGATGATTTGAATGGCATTCAAAGGATCAAGAGACACATGCAAGAGGAGTTCAAAATCAGTGACTTAGGTGAGATCACATATTTTCTAGGTATGCAGGTGATATACAGTGTTGAAGGAATATATTTGACTTAGAGAAGATACATTCAGGATCTTCTTCTCAAGTTCAAAATGGAGAACACAAAATTTACAGGTACACCATTGGAGATGAATCATAAACTTAGTGTTTATGAAGGTGAGAAAATTGAAGACATTAAAGAGCATCGAAGCTTGGTAGGTAGCTTAATATATGCTACTCATAAAAGGGCGGACATCGCATATAGTGTCAGAGTGCTTAGTCAATTCATGCACTCACCAAGAAGACCACACATGGATGCATCTAAGAGAGTACTTAAGTATCTGAAAGGTACAATCAATGAAGGTATTCTATCCTTACTCTTCAGATTTGGATATCAAAATCTATTCAAATGCGAATTGGGTACGAGCTAAGGATGATAGAAGAAGTACTTCTAGTTACTTAGCATTTGCAAGTTCAAAGCTAGCGTCATGGAGTTCCAAGCAACAACCAACAATTGCTTTATCCTCAATTGAAGCAGAGTACAGAGGTTTGCCCATAGCAACTCAAGAGGGAATATGGTTAAAAGCCTTGTATATAGATTTGGGACTTGTGAGTTCCAAACCTCACATATTTGAAGATAATGTAAATACCACGCATCTAGTAGCAAACCCTATTTTCCATGCAAGAACCAAACACATTGAGGTGCATTACCACTTCATCAGGGAGAAGATCATGGCAAAGGAGATTGACATTTCTTTTTTTCCCTATTGAAAAGCAAGTAGAATATATGATGAGGAAGGCACTTGATGGAATAAAGCTTTGCAGATTCAAAGCTATGGTAGGTATTCAACCCATAAGAGAATGAAGACTAAAGCATACTTTAGCTTGAGGGGGAGGTGTTGGAACATCATTTGTACACTATGCTTGAGGTGGATTTGATCTACATCAAAAATTATGGCTTGGATTATGTCGAAGGAATATCTGTTGGAAAAATGAGTGGGACATTAATATTTCTCCTGTTAGCGTCAATAGAAATCAACCCTAAGAAGCTAAAAACATGAGGAACAACAAACCAAAGGGGGAGAACCTCAATATTCCAGGAAGAAATAATAGGGAAAGTTTTCAAGGGTAGTATAGAAGATTAAGACCATCTCAAGTTGTGAAAAGCATGAAAAATCAATATGATGGATCAACTGATCCATATGACCATGTAGCAAAATTCAAACAAATTGTTGGGGCTAAGGAAGTAAAGGATTGCTTCACTCAATATGAATCCTTTAGATTAATATTGATAATTTCAACACCATGTGGTTTCAACCATTAAATAAGGAGAGTTTTTCCAACGTTGATGCACTACTTGAAGAGTTTATCGATGAATTTTCAAAGAGATGTATCAAACGGCATGGTACTTCTACCTTGATTCACACATTTGAACAAAACCCTAATGCGATAGTGAGGTTGCTAGCCAAGAGATTCTAGCAATGTCTAAATAGGTGGCCATCCCAAGATAGACCATCTATGCAAAAATAATATCTTTGTTCACTGAAGGATTATGAAATGCACAATTACGAACAATGATATATTGTAGAAGATGTGAATATCTGAATGAATGCATAAAAGAAGCCATAGATATGGATTATAATAGAGGACAAAATTTGATGAAAAATGAATAATGCACAACAATAGATAACAAATAACCACATATTGAAGAACTGGCCAAAGTAATTTCTAAACAACTAGGATTAGGGCTACAACAAAATAATCCTCAAAGATCTCAGAACAATAGATGTTTGAACTATGGGGAGATCATCCTACAAACTTTCTCCAAAAATCTAGAAATATATTTCACGGAGTTGTGCAGTTCTCTCATCTAGAAAGAAATTGGTACACTCCCATGGGGGACAAAGGTCCATTTAAAAATACATATGGTAGAGAGAGGATAGCTCATCAGAATAGTCATCAATTCAAGGACAAGCAAACTCATGATGTAGCTAAATGTGTTTTAGGACAACAACCTCCTTTTCCCACAAGTGTAGTACCTATCAAATACATACCCTAAGAAGAAAATTTTTAAAGATCCATAACCCTATCCACTTCAATGTATCTAGATGAATCAAAGGATAGATGTTGAGCATCTTACAGTGAGTAATTTTTAGAAGAATCTTGGGAATATGATAAAGAAAATCAATACGTGGCTTATCAAAACAATAATGGAAATTTTGAGATGGATCTAGCAACATTCATGTTCATCAAAAAAAAATTGTACCTACAAAAAGAAATGTGGGGGGACAAATCTCTAGAGATTTTTAAATGGGAAGTATACTCTAAGGATTGTGATAAAGAACATCTATAAAAGATTGTCCTAATAGCCCTAATAAACAAACCAATTCTACTTCTCCCTTGAAGTTAGTGAGAATTGTAGAAACTTGCAGTCAGACTCTTGAGTCAAAAAATGAAAGTAATATTGAATCAAAAGAGAATATACAAATCAAGGTGGTAACCAGAGAACAAGCCTTGAAGATGAAGGAAAATGAAAGTGATAGAGAGTCTAACAAAGAAGAAAATCAAGGAAAAAGGAAAAGAAATTCCTAGAAAAAGAGAAAAGAGAAGTCAAAAGCTAAAATACACAAATTAACCCAAGAACAAGAACAAAATGCTCATTTGTAAAAGAAAGAAAAACAAATAAAAGATGGATCTATATTGGCAGAGCCATTAATTAAACAAATGAAAAAACTTTTGAAACAATCTCAAGCAAGGTTGAAGGGAGGACCTACATTGGAAAAACATGAGAGTGAATATCCTATATCAGAAGAGGAAAGGAAAATACTTTTAATTTGTAAGAAATTGATTGAGATTGCAAAAGATATTATGGAAAGAGATCAAGTGCTTAAGCAGAAAAGAATATCAAATGATCAGCTAAATGAATGCATGGATCAAGTGATATGGCAAGAATTAAGAGAGAATAAAATCAAAGATTATAATACTCAAAGACCACCTATCATGGAATTAGGAGAAGGAAAATTAGATGTAGAAAGAATGGATGTCAGAAGTGTTAGTTATAGAAAGATGAAAATACATGATCAAATGCAAAGGACTAACATTCGGGAATAGATTAAGGACATGGAAATCACATGTACAATTTCTTGGCAAGAGTTATAAAAAAAAAACACTAAATTCAGAAGATAGTGCATAAATCCAACAAAAAGACAAGAAGAGCACAACCTAAGACAAGAATAAACATCAAAACTTCAAGTACCCTTGGATAAAATAGGAGGATACGGTGAAGGTGAAAAAGGAAACAACGATAACTTTGGATTTCCAAGGACATAAAATACAAGCTATTTGGGATAGTGGAGTTGAGTGGCTATAACAAAAGAAGAGGTTTGGGAGAAATGGGGAAAACCTAAACCAAAACGTACTAAATTCAAACTTCAACTAGTAGACATAAATATGGAACATCAAGTAGGGTTGTCAGAACAAATTGACCTTAAAACATGTGGAATAAACTTTAAGCATACATTGGTTCTAGTGGAATTCCAAGAGCTAAATACTTATGACATCATACTTGGAAGACCATTCCTAAGATAGCTTAAAGTTGTTCAAGATTGGGGGAATAATTACTTACACGTTCAACATAAAGATAAAATTACCAAGGTAAACTTGAAACATAATTCATATCATGGCATATCACAAAGGATTTGGAAAATATTTCATCAAACAAAAGAAGCTTCCATTGCGTCAAGTACAATTGGAGACTTGGAATTTGATGATGCAGCTCAGATTTGGTTATATAAACCAAAAAATGGAGGAATGTACAAGTTGACAAAAGAAGAGTGTAAACTCGATAGGGGAGTGGATGATCCTTGTTATATACCAGGGATATTTTGATAATACATATTTTGAATCATATGGTTGGGATCAGATACTATCCACTTAAATGTAGCACCAAGTGAACAAAATTCAGTGAAAATGTTTGATTCTGAAGGTTATGATATTATACCATTTAATATGGTCAAAACTATACATAATGATAAGGGGAAAAGGAAAGATAGTTTATATATAAGATCAAGAAAATAATATGGATGCACTTGAGCACTTCAAAAGATATGAAGTAGAAGAGAGAAAAATTATTTTTCAAAAACCTCAAAGAGAAGCAAATCCAGATCAATCCTATGACAACAAAGAAAGAGCAAGGGAAGCCCTCACTAATATTGAGAGGGTAAGAAAGGAAAATAATCATGGCAATGATGTGCAAGAGGCAGGGAAGGAAGCCTTAATAGCATCATTGAAAGAATATATAGGTGTTTGCATAGAAACTATAAAAATCTGAAAGGGGTAGATCTAGAAATCTAAGTTCATAAAATTACTATAGGTACGAACTTCAAACCTACTAACAAAGACATTATACATATAATTATGTTTATGCTACCAAGATTAAGGAAGAGATTGAAAAAGTGTTGTAACTAGGATTTATATATGAAATTGAACATAGAGAACGGATATCTTCTATAGAAGTGGTGTGAAAGAAAAATGAAAAGCTTAATATTTGTATAGACCTAAACAAAATCCATGTATCTACTACAAGAGATAATTATCCATTGCCAATTATTGAACATTTTTTGGAAAGAGTAGCAAGAAAAGAGGTTTATAGCTTCCTAAATGGTTCCTCTAGATACAATCAATTTATTATAGCCCCAAAATGACAACATAAGATAGCATTAGCAATAGAATCGGGAATTTATGCATTTAGGGTTATGCCTTTTGGTTTATCCAATGCATCTGCAACCTTTCAAAGGCTGATGTGTCATGTGTTAAAGGAATTTATGAGAAAACCATGGAAGTGTATGTTGATGATCGATGTGCTTTTTCATCAAGTAGAATAAATCACTTGGTAGATCTTAGAAACATTTTTCCACAAATGTAAAATCTATAGAGTTTGTCTTCACCCTAAGAAGTGTATATTCTTTGTAAGGGAGGAAGAATTTTGGGTCACATAGTATCTAAAAATGGAATTTCTAAAGATGAAGAGAAGACAAAGATTATTTTTGAAATGCCAAGACCCACAAATGTAAAATAATTATAACCCTTCATGGGACATTGTAGGTATTATTTTTTTAATCAAGTCATAGGTTGTTTGTTGCGGGGATTTTTAGTGATTCATTAGGAAAAAAGATGAACCCTGCATGGGCCTTGTAAGGATCCCTAATTTTTAGGGATTAAGCCTAATTCTATTATTGTCTAAGGGGACAAAGTGCATTTAATAGGGCACTTTTTAGTAGGCTGGAGTAGGCTTTTTTTAAGGCTTACTAGGCTCCTCTCTCTCTTCTATTAGAGAGAGAAAGGGAATCTACTTTCCACATCATCAAACTCGAACATGTATAGGAATAAAAAAATGAATTTTTTTTCAAAGTCTCAATTTCAGTGTTTATTTACTTGAAAGGGCTCATTTTTTAATATATATGTCAGAAGTGACTTTTTTTTAGTTTAGTTTTAATTTTCCTTTTGGAAAAGTAATATTTTTAAAATCCCTCCAAAAGTAGAGTTCCACATCATCAAATCTGTAACTACTTCACCCAAAAAATGACTTTTTCAAAATTTCATCATTTTTGGCTATTCTCAGTGGAAAAACACATTGTGACCCATCCACATCCAAGAAAACAAAATTTTTCTGAGAAAATCATGCTCTAGCATCTCTTCCAAACAAATTTCTGGTCTCTTTCTAAGTATTGTTTAATTGTTGGAAAAGATGGTGTTGACACCTATTACAAACCTCACATTAGGACGTCCTCATGCCCCAGCATCAACAAGTATCCATCTTCGTGTGCCCAGAGAGTTTGCTCCAAATACACAGCACAACAATGATGTGAACTCTCAAAATGAGCATCGTGAAGCTGGAGAAAAGAATATTGATCTTTGGACTCATGGGTTCATTATACCCTCCTGATCCAATGTCTTCTTACCATCCAACATTCCATAACCTCTCAACTTTACTTCAGTTCATCGGTGCCGGTAAAGCTAGGCTCTTAGGTTATTGTCAACGATTATCTACACATTCAACTGTCATTACTAAGTATTGGATTCAACAATATCAACTAAATCATACAAGGTTGGTCACTTTTGAAAGCACAATCATATCTTTACAAGAAAAGCTTGCAGAGCTTGAAAAGCATATGGAAGAAAAGGAGAGAACAATTGAGAAATTAAAAAACACTGTCCAACACTTGAGAGAGACTCCACTTGGGATGCGACGTAGGAGACGATCATTAACATCCTTTGACTCTCTTTCAATTGGTGGTGGAGCATGCAAACGACGAGTTTTTGCGATAAGTTTTGGCTTGTATTTGTTTCTCTTTTTGGAAGACTTTTATATATATATATATATATTTTTTATTTTATTTTTTTTTTTTTTCTTGTTATGTAGGTCATTTGTTGAAGATGTTAGTGCATCATCAACAACAGAGGATCAATTCAAGTCATTAAATTCTTGTTTGACCAACAAGCAGGTGGTTAGTATTTTGGAGTCACGGATAGGAAACCTTATCAAGAAGCAAGTGATTAAAGATTTCACAAAAAAGTTACAAGATATTATCACTCCTAGAGACGTGCAGATGGTATGTGATGAAGCATGAATTAGTACTAAAGGATACAGTGCATTGTACAACCTTTTGAAGCATTCATTACAAAGAGAAGGTATTTTGCAGAATATGTTTCCATCTCCTTACAAGGTATCGCTAAAGAAGTCAATGTCCAATGAAGATATAGCTAGTATTCTTGGAAACTACTTATATATAGAGGATATTATGCCTATGTCTATTTATCATTTATCTATATCCAAAAAAGAGTTGAAAAGCGCAGTTGGAAATGGATTTCCTTACACAAAGTAAAACAACATATTCGTGGATTTGGAGAGGCTTCAACAGGCAATGGTTCGATTTTACAAATCTACTATACCAGGTATGTGCACTATTGTTACCTTGATATACATTGTATTTTGATGTTATAAAAATTTTGCTAATTTATGCAGATTGTAATACCAAATTACAGTTTATATTGAAGTTAGATGAATGCCAGATCATAAAGGGACGACGAATGGAGAGATTGAGTTTGACACTCATGAATGAAGCTATGACAAATGCCATATCTGATGAAAGTAGTAACTCTAGCTCTAACTCTACATATAGTGTTCAATCCGAGAAAGAAATATGGTGCTTAGGTGCTATTGAAGTACCTAAAGAATCCAATGATGTTCTTTCATGGATTTTTAGTAGGACCCCATGGATCACTAAAGTAATAGTTTCTCAAATTCATGGTGCAAAGCTCCACATAGAAAACTTTGGTGATTTTGAGATAGATTGGCACTTGGGTGGGGATTTAAAAACTATAAAATGCATGTTAGGTTGCAAGCAAGGTGCATCTACTCGTTATCCATGTCCGTTTTGTACTCGAGGCTACAAAGTAACAAAGGGACAACAAAAAGTACTATCTAGGTTAGATGAATACATAGATGCACCTCTACTTCCACGGAATGGGATAGACCTTTGTTAAGGTGTCCAATGTTAGAAATACCTAATCGTGACACATTAGATAAAGATTGGAATCCCATTATTCCATTTCCATTAGTTAATGTTCACTTTTGCACATTGCATGCTTTCATGAGAATATTTGATAGATTATTGAAGCTCCACATAGAATATGCATTTTCCATGAAGCCAATTGATAAATCTGTACAAGCAATCAAAAAATTGGAAGAGTTGCTTAATTCGATTGGTTGTCATGGTGGTAATGTAACTCTAGTTGTCAAAAAACCTGGTGAATCGTAAAATAGTTTGCAACAAGTGTCAATGAGAGGGAAGAAGGCAAGAAAATTTTTCAGAAGAGGTGTAAGCCCTAAGAAAAATGAATGCAGGGAGCTATGGAAAGACTTGTGCATGATCACCACTGATAATGATTCTCAAATTGACCTTAGTAATAGGAGAAACAAGGTTTGGTCATGCTTAGATAAGTTGGTAGGCTTAATGAGTCTTAATAGATCCAACAAAAATGACCGTCAATTGTTTCAAGATACATTAATGGAGTTTGCAAAGTGTTTCATCCTATCTTGGGGAGAGAGCAATATTACACATTACATTGTAAGTTTTCTTATTGTTTCAATTTTCTTGTTTATAAGATTGTGTTATATGTACTTATATCATTTCAGCATATTTTATTTGCACATGGAGCATTTTTTATGCATCGATATGGTTCATTGGAGATTTTTAGTACCCAAGGAATGGAGAAGTCACATTACAAGGCTAGAGGTGTTTACTTCAAGAACACATGACATGGTGGTGGTGCAATGCAATCAAACTATATGGAAGAAATGTTTAATTGGTTTTATCGTACTGCATTTTCAAGGACATATGCAATGGAACGAGCCAAGGAGTCGAAAGTTGCAAAACTTGCAAGATTTAATCAACACAACTTAGCTAGTGAAAAATGGAAGTCATCATTGGGACCTTTACGTCATGCTCAATGGCGGGCTACAAGAACACGACAGGGTTCATCATGGAAGTGAAGTCATTTAATACATTCATGGCATTTTCTAAATAATTCATAAGGTTTGCTACACACTAATCTCTTCTTTGCAATTTTTTAAGGTAATTTTTAATTTTTTAACTATTTTTTGTCCATTCAGATGTGAACAGAACCTTTTTAAGTGAAACATTATAAAAGGAGACTCATTGTCTCATTTCAACATTCTAACACTATAGAGGATGGCACGAACAAAGCAAACTGCAAGGAAGGATCCCATTAACTTTCCTACCTATGTGCAAGGCACTCAAAAGCCACCATGGATGAATCACCTTAAAAGGCGACGTAGTGTCTCGCGCTCTGCATCCCATCGCGAAATAGGTGGTGGTCATACCTCTGGGAGTGAACAGTTGCATGAACAAGTGGAACATTGGCAATCCCGAGAAGATGCCGTAAATCAACCCCAATCACCACCATCATCATATGATGAGCCTCCATCACCCAAGAGACCAACAAAGAAAAGGGTGAAGGAGCGTGCTCACAGACAAGTAGTTTCTGATGATGATTTTGATGAATCGCATGAGGATGTGTCTCAACAATGTTCACAATCAAGTGAGGAGAGTCAAACATTGCCACCATGGAGGTAACGAAGAAATACCTACAAATCATATGGTTACTGTAGCGAGAAAGACACTACCAACAAATCAGGGGGCCATACCCAATGATCAAGAGAGGGAGCAAAGCTAGCAACAACATCCTGAAGAAGGAGAAAGCTCAAGACACGTGCAACGGAAGAAGAAAGACTTTCAACCCCGTCGTAGACCACCCCAACCAAGACCACAAGAAAATGTCCAACGAAGACCACCACCACCACAAGCTAGAGCACCACAACGAAGAAGAAGAATACGAAGGTATTTGCAAAGATAAGGCACTATCAAAAGACAGCTGAGCTTCTAATACCTAGAAGACCCTTTGCAAGGGTGGTCAAAGAAGAGTTACAAAGGTATTGTGCAGGGTTAAGGATCCAAGCTCTAGCTTTAGAAGCTTTACAAGAGGCAGCTGAAGCATTTTTGATATCAATGCTAGAGGATTCCAACCTGTGTGCCATCCATGCTAAGGGAGTCACTATACAACTGAAGGACATACAATTAGCTAGGAGAATTAGGGGTGATCGTAGCTAAGTTTTGTAACTGGTCTCTACAGACAATAGATTTTTTGTAAATATTGCCATTTTCAATGAAACATTAGCACTTTTCCTCTATTCCCTTTATAATCTCATTATTTAGAATGAAACATGAGCAGTCATTTTACATTTCCATGTGTTTTCTTGTGATAATCTCTCATATATCAGTGATTGTTTTCTTATCTTGTCATTTTGATCTAGTGATAATATCCATCTAGTGAAATTTCTTTGTCATTTAAGGTCATGTAGGGCATGTAAGGCATTGGGAGGCCAAATAAAGCCCTGCCACAGAAACACGGGAGAAGGCCCTGCAAAATGTTTGCAGGGCCTTCTCCCGCGTTTCTGTGGCAAGGCTTTATTTGGCCTCCCAATGCCCTACAAGACCTTAAATGTGAGTAAGAAGGTCCAAAAGAATGAGAGTAAAGAAGGATCATGAGGAGTAAAGCTAGTTCATGAGGAGTGAACATGAAAAAATTTTGACCTCCCTATACCTTTGAAACATATGAGCAGAGCATTTTGAAACTTAGATCATTTGCATTCTTGAAAATATCCATCTAGTGAAGTTTCACTCTCATGTAAGGTCACCTAGGGCATTTGCATTCTTGAAAATATCCATCTCGTGAAATTTCTCTCATTTAAGGTCATGTAGGGCATTGGGAGGCCAAATAAAGCCCTACCACAGAAACGTGGGAGAAGGCCCTGTAAACTTTTTGCAAGGCCTTCTCTCGCATTTCTGTGGTAGGGCTTTATTTGGCCTCCCAATGCCCTACAAGACCTTAAATGAGAGTAAGAAGGTCCAAAAGAATGAAAGTAAAGAACCTCCTAATGCCCTACATGACCTCAATACATCACATGCAGGTCCAAAAGAATTTTAGATAATATACTCAAAAAGAAAGACTTGAGACAATTGTAAACAAAGCAAAGTGAAAATTTGATATTAATTCAATTGTTTACATCAACTGGCTTTGAGTTTCTCAATGACTCTCTTTTGACGCTCCAAAGCCATGGGTAGGGTGTAAGTCAAAATTGAGGTTGTTATTTCATCAACATTTCTAACTCCTACACCTAGAGATATACCTATTTGACCTAAGACCTTTCCACGGAAGTTGGAACCTAAGGTTGTAGTTACAAGGGATTTCTTAACTAAAAAGATACAATTACTCCCCTGTGTAATGGTTGATAAACAAAGCAATTTACTTAAGGCCTTTAGACACCATGTCATGAAGTGGCCCTGCAGACTGAACTCTTTATGGATAATTACAAAATGTTCTTTGGGAAGTTTCCCAATGTAGTTTGCAAGGGATGAGCCACCTCCACGAGCCACTCGATCACCTCCACTCCTTGCTGCAAACTTGTCAACTTCAATCACCTCCTGCACAAAGTTTTATGATTAGTAGCTGCATGTGTTTGTAAGAATGAATGACATGAATTGAAGATACTTACATCTTGAACTCTATCTTCTTCTTCTCCTCTCTCTTGAAGATGTAAATTAATGTTGGAGTGGGACATCCCACTCTGCTCAATTACTGGTGAGGCGGGAACTTCTGATTGCAATATCCTTTCTTGTGCATTATTAAATTGTTCTTCTGTGATATGTTGATGTTCACTTGTAAGTATGTCATTGCAAACCAATTTTATTGTGTCGGCCACTGAGTCACCAACTGGCAAACACGTTTTCTCCAACAAGTCAGAGGTACTATCCAAAGGACACTCTAACAAAGTACAAACTTAGGCATTCATCCAGCCGTAGCCCAAATGCCTATTGGAGTTAGACATCTGCGGAAGCACACGAACAGCACAAGGAAGAAGAAGAAGCTTGGAGCACAACACACAAGACTTCATGTATTACTAGAGAATGTACAAAGATAAGTAGCCCATTAGGGCAATAGGCGTATATACAAGCCGGGGGAAAAAAACCTCCTAAAGAGGGAAAAAGGTGCCCCGGCGGTCCTAGTGTGTTCACACACATCACTACCTAAATATTGTTAAAAGTCAAGCTTCAAGCTAAAAATTCGTGGGGAATCTTTTATGGACATGTGGAGCAATCAAAGGAAGCCAAAAGCCACGAGATTCCATCAAGAAAAGTCACTCAATCACTCCCCAAGTCATCTCAACTAATTCCTCCAAGTTAGGAGGCTGATTTGGAAAGGTAGTTCCTAGATTTTAGGGGCACACCTCTCACTATAAAAGGAGCATGTATCCCGACTTCTTTTGGGCCATCTTCTTGGAGTTTTAGCTCATGTAAAGTGAGCACTAAGTGCTGGAGTTGTGATAAGCAAGCCCCTTGCTTAAGCAACCCCCTTGCTTGCTTGTTTGTTTTCTTTTAGTAGGCATATCTATGTGTGTGCGAAGGCAGTGTTGCAACTCTCTACCCCTGAGTTGTTAGCATTGGTTCTCCCTCATATGGTATCCATTTGATGTAATTCTTGTCTCATTGGATAGCTATAAGAGTCTATTTTATGCTTACCAATTCTCTGGAGCATTCTCTGAGTAAGCTGGGAGCAACATTCATTTTAGTGAAGTTGTGTGATTGATATCTCTCTCTTTGTGTAGGCTCTGTTGGAAATATTTTGCTCTCTGTTGTAAGGGCTGGTTCTCCTTCTCTATGTATCCATTTGCTATGATTTTGGTGTCATTGGGTAGCTATTAGAGTGCTCTAAAGTTGACTCAAGTTTGAGATTCATTCTCAGTATAATCTCTAAGAAAAGTTTGCTAGAGTGAAGTGAGGTCTCTGCTTGACTAGCAGTTGTGAGCATTCAACTAGCTCATGTTGTAGACATTGTTTCTCTTTTTGTAAGCATCCATTTCAAGTGAAATTTGTTTTGTTGGAAAGCCCTTGGTGTCTACTACAGGTCTACAAAAGCTCACTGGAGTTCTCTGCATAAGCTCTAAGTAAGAGCATTTTTGGTGTGCAGAGGTCAAAGAAGGATACCTGTGGAGGTCATTCGCGCTTCATCGTTGCTTAGGGGTTGAGATACTTCCCCCATCAAATATATCAACAAATCCCCCCCTGGGAGTGATGCGGTGAACAAGTAGCTGGCACTCATGTATAAGGAAGTGCCAAGCTATGTGGAAATCACTCCACAAAAGGAAGTAAGCCCAAAGCTTTGCGGAAAGCTTCAAACTTCTCCCTAGGCAGAGCTTTCCTGAAAAGGTCTGCAATGTTCTCCTGCGTGGGCACATATGCCAAGCTGATCTCCTCAGCAGAGAACCTCTCCCTGACATAGTGATAATGCACCTCAATGTGCTTAGTGCGAGCATGGAACACAGGGTTCCTCGCAACTGCCAATGCGCTCTGATTGTCAGTGAAGATGGTGGTGGCAGAAGACTGACCAACACCCAAATCAGCCATAAGGCGTCTGAGCCACACACACTCAATAGTAGCTGTGAAAGCTTCCCTATACTCAACCTCACAACTCGAAGTGGCCACAGTAGGCTGCTTCTTGCTCAACCAAGATATACATGAGCTACCAAGCATGAAGCAAAAGCCACTAGTGGACACACGAGTGTCATAGCAACCAGCCCAATCTGAGTCAGAAAAAGCATGCGAATCTGGTGGTAGTGATCCCCCCTTGGGATAAAACAACCCAAGTAGCCGAGTACCACTCAAGTAGCGAAAGATGCGCTTAACCGCCTTCCAATGCTTGACTCCTGGGCAATGCATAAACCTGCTCATCTGTGAGACAGCAAACTGAATATCTGGCCGAGTAATGCATAAATAAATCAAGCATCCAACAACCTGCTGATAGAGAACAACATCAAATGCATCTCGAGCATCATGAAGATTCAATCGTAAACTTGTCTCCATAGGAGTGGCAATAGGCTTACAGTCTTCAAGGCCAAAACGCTGCAATAATGTGTCAATATATTTCGTTTGACACAAAGCCATTCCACCATCAATTTGCATAAATTGAATGCCCAAATAGTGATGCAAATGCCCCAAATCAGAAATCTCAAATGAGGCATGCAAATCAGCCTTGAAATCAGCAATATGCTTCTCAATAGGACGAGTGAGTAGCATGTCATCAACATAGACAACAATGATCAGAAGCAAATCATTAGCACGCTTAACATATAAGGTGCTTTCAATTGGATTGTTCTCAAAACCATGTGCAACCAGATAGGCATGTATCTTCTCATACCAAGCACGTGGTGCTTGCTTTAAACCATATAATGCCTTCTTTAACCTGCACACCTGGTTTTCATGCCCTTTCTGCACAAAGCCACGCGCCTGAAAAACGTACACTTCTTCATGCAAGTCACCATTCGGAAATGTTGTTTTAATGTCCAACTGATGTACATTCCAACCATGATGGGCTGCAAGTGCACAAATGCTCCGAACAGTAGTCATATGGCATGTAGGTGCAAAGGTCTCATCAAAATCAATGCCTCTTTCCTGTGCATAACCCTTTGCAACAAGCGTAGCCTTATACCTGTCAACTGTACGATCAGGTTTACGCTTCAGCTTGTATACCCACTTAGTGCCAATGGCCTTCTTGCCAGGAGGCAAGTCACATAAAGACCATGTACCATTCTTCATTATAGCATCATATTCAGATTGCATAGTAGCCATCCAATTTTCTGAATTTTGTGCTTCATCAAAAGAAACAGGTTCATTCTCATCACAGAGAATAGACGCAGCCATAACATAGCAATCTGATGCAAAGGAGGCATTATGAGAGCCTGAACGAGTACAATATGACAAAGGTGCATCTAATTTGCTGTCACGCAAAGTCTGCACCAGTCATTTTGGCATAGTTTTTGCCTCTCAATATCAACTCTCTCATCAACAAGTGCATCATGTAAATCTGCATCAGAATGGAATGATCTGCATCATCATATGAAACCTGCAAAGGCTGAGAAGTTGCCTCATTAGGACCAGCACTAGACTGTCCACCTGTAAAAAGAGGCATCAAAGTATCAGACATGTCTTTGGAGCTAACAGATGTCTCCTTAGTACATGAAAGCAATGGCTGAATAGCATCTTCCACAAATACAACATCACGGCTAACCAGAATTCGTTTAGTCTGTGGATGATACAAACGATAGCCTTTACTTTCAGAACTATATCCAACAAAAATACATTTTATTGCTTTATCATCCAATTTTCTGCGATGTTGTTCAGGCACTAATGCATATGCCAAACAACCAAAAACACGCAGATGAGCAACAAATGGCTTGCGGTCATGCCAAGCCTCATATGGAGTGATAGACTGTAGCGCTTTAGTGGGACACCTGTTAAGTACATATGCTGCACACATGACAGCCTCAAGCCAGAAGCTATGTGGTAAAGCCTGACTCTTGACCATACACCTCGCCATCTCCATGAGTGACCTATTCTTCCGTTCAGCAACTCCATTCTGTTGAGGTGTATACGGCACTGTACACTGGTGTTTTATCCCACGTTCAGCCAGAAATGCATTAAAATCAGAAGACATATACTCCCCCCCTCAATCAGAATGGAGGGTGCCCATTTTACATGCTGACAGATTTTCAGCCAAAACCAAAAACTATTTGAACCACAAAAACACTTCGGACTTTGCCTTCAATGGATATACCCATGCATGCCTGGAAAAATCATCAATGAAAGTCACGAAGTAAAGATAGTTTGCAAAAGAAGGTATCTGCATAGGACCACAGACATCACTATGTACAAGTTGCAATTTCTGCATAGCCCGAACTGAACCATCTTTTGGAAAAGAGGAACGCTGCATTTTGCCCAAAATACAGCCTTCACAAACATGTTTTCTAGGTACCTCAAGCTTGGGCAAAGAAGACACCATATTAGATTTCTGCAGGCATAGCAAACTAGCAAAATTGAGATGACCAAAGCATGCATGCCAAAGCTTTGCATCTGACATAGCCTGAGAATCATGAACTGCACATGCCAAATCATTCACAGATCTTTCATAGTCTATGAGCTTATACAGCCAATGACATAAAATGCCAGAATCAATAATAACATCGCCATTTGATAGATCATGAATTGTACATCTGTCATCAACAAATTTCACAACCAAGCAGATCTTGGCTAATGTAGAAACTGATAACAGATTCTTCTTGATCCCTGGCACAAATAAAGCATCTAACAAGGTGAACGAACTACCATCAACAGTAGTCAGAATGATCTTACTAACTCCCATAACAGGATAAGAGGAGTTGTTGGCACATGTGACAGTATTCCCTGTAGGGGCAGGCTCAAGTGAAGAGAAGAAACTACGCTGCGAGGTAATATGTTTGGTCGCCCCACTGTCAAAGTACCACATCTGAGTCCACTACAGACATGCACTGCTCATGAGAAGATGGGTTGAAACTGCAAACAGTAGTAAACGCCCATTCTTCTTTCTGCACAAGATTAGCAGACTCTGTTTTTGGTGTAGAGGCTTCTGCAACAACCATTCCAACCGCCTTTTTCTTTGCCTCTTTTGCAGCCAGTTTTGGATAGTTCTTTATGATATGATCATTCCCTTTACAGTACTTGCAAAACAATTTTTGCTTTTTTGATTTCTTCTCATCTTTATCCTGGTTCTTCGAATGTGCAGCATTTGTAGATTTCTTCTTACTAGTAGAAGAGCTCCATTTTCCTTTGCCCTTCTAACTAGCCAAGAAAGCTTGATGTGCAACACGCATAATGGACCTGTTCTGCCTGGACTGATCTTCCTGCAATAGAACAGAGACTAACTCCTCAAATGATAAGGCATTCGGATTGCCTTTCATCATCAACCGAAGAGTAGAAGCAAAACTCTGATATGAATCAGGAAGACCATTTAGAACGGTCTGCACAAGTGAGCTATCTGGTATAACCTCATCAGTAGAAATCAACTGTTCCTTCAAATCTTTGATCTTTGTTAGGAAACTGTCCATAGAATCACCTTCATTCATGTGCTCACTCTCCAACTGTTTTCGAAGGTAAGCAACACGAGCCTCATTCCTAGCTTGGTACAATGTGGTAAGTGTATCCCAAGCATCCCTAACTGTTCTGCAAGAGCGAATATGAGGAATAATGGCACGTTTGACAGACAAAGCTATCAATGCATGTGCCTGGGCATCTCTGCCATCCCAATGAATATGCTGTGCAGTAGATGCAGCAGAAACATCAACACGAACAGGAATCTGCACAATATCATCTTCGACACCATCTTCATCAGCTCCAGCACCTGTATTCGCAGTACCTGTTGTTACAGGTGTAACAGGACGTCTTTCAACACCCTGCACAATGTTCCACAATCCTTTTGCAATCAATACATGTCGCATCATATAAGCCCACAATGGGTAGTTGGTACCATCCAACTTATCCTCAACAGCCAACATACGGAATACATCACTGCTTTCAGCCATGGCCGGTGACTAAAATACCTTGATGCAGAAAATTGATTGTATCTCAAAAAGTTGAACAGAACTACCCAGATGAGTTCTACTGGACCTGTAGCAGAATTCGAGATGCTTAAACTAGCGAACAAAAACTGGTATATACTTTTGGCACAAAAAGACGAAATAGCCTGCACAAGCACTTCGATAGTGCATTCTGAGGCCGAAACGAGCTCAGATCGCGATTTCGACACCACAGAGCAAAGACGTTTTGATCTTTGAAACACCCTGAGTATGCTCACCAAATTTCGTGCGAATCTGAGACTGCAAACGGAGTGTCGACGGCACCCTAGATGAAGCGATGACCTGCTCTGATACCAATTGTTGGAGTTAGACGTCTGCGGAAGCACACGAACAGCACAAGGAAGAAGAAGAAGCTTGGAGCACAACACACAAGACTTAATGTATTACTAGAGAATGTACAAAGATAAGTAGCCCATTAGGGCAATAGGCGTATATACAAGCCGGGGGAAAAAAACCTCCTAAAGAGGGAAAAAAGTGCCCCGGCGGTCCTAGTGTGTTCACACACATCACTACCTAAATATATCAACAATGCCTTCTCTACATCATGTAAAAACAAATATTCTTGTCCCTTGACAAGAACCACTAAAAAAGTTTCAATCTCCACCTCTGGAATAGTTGCTTCTGGCTCCGAAGAGGTGGATGGCTTAGGCACTTCTTTCAACTTATCATCCACACCAAGAGGATAAGTTTTCTCAGTAACTTCTCTCTCTAATAGGAGATTCAAGGGTTCTTGAGGTGGTTCCTTTTTATCCTCGACAAAACCACCTATAAGAAGATGAGGGATCTCATGAGGAATTGGTTATGGTTCCTCATTCACAAAGAAAATTGTGGCAGCAATGAATGAAAGATATTTTGCACCCATCTTGCGTTTCTTATTCAATCTCCTTATAAGTGGCACAATTTCATCAAGAAGGTGCCTTGTTTCCTCTGCAATTACCTGGAACCATTTCAATCTTTTTGCAAATGCCTCATCACCTTTCTGAATGTAGGTGAGAAGGTCACATGGAACCCAGGTTCCATCATATGGTGGTATTTCGATGGAGAAACACAATATATGAACTTGCATATATTGAAGTAGCTCCTCCAAAGTATCGGCATTCATTTGCACGGTTCCATGGAGGTCAAGAACCTTGGAGAGAAGATCATATAGGTCATGTTGAACTTTATAATCTGAATCCTCCAAAAATTCTAGAAACTTGTGGCGTGCACTCTTAGTAGGTACAGAGGTGGAAGCCATAGCTTGCAAATGCAGACTGTTCTAACACTCAATGTAGTTGCAAAAGTGAGAAATGAGGAGAGAGGACTCCTATTTATAACTTTTCTAGAATTTTTAAGTGATGGGTCCCACTTTTTCATAGAAGTGACTTTTCCTTAAATTAAAACATAAGAGACTTGGAAAGGAAAACTTTGACATTTGAGATCACATCAAAGAAAATAAACAATAAGAATTCTCTTTCAAGAAAAACCTTGAGAATGTACAGATACAAGTAGAATGTGGCCAAATATCCTTGAAGCAAATGTGAAAAAAATTACATTGCAAAAATAGGTTTGTTTACAGGTTTCACAGTATCTTTACAAAAAAGAGTTATGACAATGAAATTTCAGTTCCATCCATGCTCCAATCTGCAACAACCTTGATTTTGTCTTCCAATCTCTTTCCAATCTGTGGACAATTCATAAAAGAGTAAAACATTTTCAAATCATGAACAATAGTGATAGAATAAGATATATATATATCTATATGTATATATGGAATACAACTCTTACCTTGTTCCCTCGTATTCGAAATTTGAAATCATGAAGATCATCATATCCCATGATAAGTAAGTGCTCTCTCAAGTTGGCCAAGTTCCAATGTTGATTGACTAAAACCACCTCCATATCATTGTTTGGTAACTTCACATTAATTTCAAATGAAGCTAAAGATCCCTCTGAGCTTTGCAAAGGTATCCACCCTCCTAGTTTACACATCCAACGATCATAATAAAATCTGATGTACAATGAGGTGCAATGTTTTAAATAGAGAAACCCAATACCTGTGTCACCAATTCTACAACAATATCTATCCCCTTTTGACAATCCTTCTACAACCCCAGTTTTCCCCTAACAATCCTTCTACTGCTTCGTATGTAATATCTTTACATAGGAACATTGTAGGAGTTTCTACAAAAGGAATGCCTTGAAATATGAAAACAAAGCAATGGATTGGTAGAGTCCAATGAAGACCTATTGATCTAGACACTCGTGTGAATTTCAAAGAGTTATGTATGTCCATCACCATCTTACGCTTGAAAGATGATATGGACCAAAAATTAGGTTTTGGCCACTCTAAACTGAGAAGAGAGTCAACTTTGATAATCTCCAACCTTCCATATTCACCACCTGTGGAAGGAACAATGTACTTGTGAGTGTAAAAGAAGATCCTTTCACGAATAAGTTTAGCAGGAGGTACATCTGGAAACACTAATGCCCCAATGTCTACATGTAATGCTTTGAAAGTTCCTGTAAGACTATGAAGTGGTTGCTCTTCCACTAAACTAGAAGGAAATATGACTGTAGCAATGAAAAACATATGAGATGAGTAATTAAGACATTTAACACCATGAAGCATTGAAAAATTAGAAATACTCACAATGGATTGGATATCTAATTCTATTGGACTTTTCTAACTTCATTGAAACTGTGAAGACATGTTGTACAATAGCAACCATCCCACCATGTGTTTGCTGCTTGAAGCCTAAGAGCTTACCTTTCCAATGAAGATCCAAATTTCCACGATCTCAAACACGATGAGGACCAAGTCCAGATGGCTGCATGTACACCCATGCACCTTTGCAAAACTCTTGTGGTAGCCAACTTCCTTCCATTGTTTTTGATGTTGTGGCACGTCATTGTGTGAACTTCATCTTTTGGTCTCCTACGAGCTCTGGATCTTTCCATGGGAGTAAGAGTTGTTGTCATTGTTGCAGAAGTTGGGAGAATGGTAGGAGGAGAAACAACGCTTCTGTTGTATGGTATGGAGGGAGTAGAGGTGAAAAATATGACTTTTTGGGTTTTGGGTATGAAAATGGGAGTTTGAAGAGGGAAAATAGAGTTTTTGAGTTATTTTGAAAAAAGTCACTCTTTTAGTTCAAAAACATGCACGGATTTTGAATTAGAAGTCAGAAATAGCACTTTTGACCCTAAAAAGTGATATGGAGGTCCTTTAATGGTATTATGATGAGTTTTACAAGTTTTAAAAAATTTTGAATTTTTGGGCCTAGCCTGATTACGAGATTTCTTCTCTCTCTAGAAGACAACCCTGAACATAGAGGAATCTTGTCCCCTCTTCCCCCTTCAGCCTAGTATTTTATAGGGTATAGACTGTGGCCAACACCCTCTTTTGATTGGTCCATCACTAATCACTCCTTAAGCTAAAAGGCCCATCCAGGGTTCACCTTTTTTCCTAATGTCATAGATTGTCAGCTCCATATCATCCCCAAGTAAATGTTCTGGCTAAGAGTACCAATAAAGTTCTATCTAACATTTTACAAAAGATAGTAAACAATAAAAGGTCAGATTGGGATAAGCAACTACATCATGCTCTCTATGCATACAGAGTTGCTTATAAAACCAATATTGGAGCAACACCATTTAATATGGTGTATAGCCAAAATGTTATCCTTCCCATGTAATTATTAATTCCAACTTTGAAACTAGCACAAAGCTAGAATGAATAGGACATGAATTGGTGGATAGAATTGCAGATTCAGAAAAATTGGGATCAATCAGACTTCAAGCAATCAATTCTTTATGCAAATAAAAGTAAAGAAAAAGATTTGAAGGTAGGGAAATCGGTATTGGCCTTCACAATTAAGGATTTAGGTAAAACATTGTAGAACAGAGATCATGGACCATACATACTGCATAAATCAACTCCCAATTATGCAATACAATTATCCATATTTGATGGAAATATCATGCACAATTGCATGTAATTGCAGAGTAATGAAGTGCTTAGAACCTCTCACTAAAAAAAATGGTATATGATACGAATTGCAACAAATGTAAAAGAGGAGTTAGAGAGGATTAAACAAGAATCACAACAAGAGGGGGGAAAAAAGTCAAAAGATTAAAGAGAAAAGGGGATGCCAAGTGGATACATGATTGAAAACATTTCCTTTCTATTTTCCTCATGGTTGTCTTTTCTTTTTTGTCCAAATTTCAGCTTTATTGCTTGAGTTCTTTTAAACCATGTATATATTCCATTATTTATTGAGAAATTTGTGAAAAGCTAGAGAGACCAAACATTTTCACAAAAAAAAAACAACACTTGATTCAATTCTCTTAAGCACTAGAAAGGTCCCTTTTTTAATAAGAAAAAAACATCTAGAATTTGTTTTTTAATGGATAGTAAATCAATCAGCAATAGATACAACTAAATATCCTATATTCTCACTTTTCAAAGAGAATTAGGGGGTGGAGGAAAGAGCATAGAGAGAAGAAAGAAGAAAAAGAAAAAATTTAGAGACAACAAAAAAGACAAAGAAATATTTTTTTCCATTATTTTTGAGAGGTTTTGTAAATTATTTTTTGATTTCTTTAGCACACACACTGAGGCTTATTTTTTTTAGAAAAATACTATTGTTGCATCAATAATAAATATAAAAAATGACGAAATTGGATTATCTTAAGGTAATAAGTTGATACTTTGAATTATAGGAAAAAGCCTTTACATAAAAAGATGTGATTGGATTTTTTCTTTCAAAACAAAAGAGTATTCCAAAGATGTGTACATACATACATATTTCTTTTCCCTTGTTTTTGTTGTGATGATTATTTTATTGAATTTTCAGTCTTGAAAAATATTCAGAGATTATGAATGAAATTGATGTCACAAAAATTGGAGTTATATGTATATGGATCAAGAAATGATGCAAGGAAAAATGATTTCTCTTGCAAGAGGTCATTGGTTCCCGGCTGCAAGAGAAACATCTGAAGAGGCAAAGAAGCATTTGGTGAGGGTTGAAAAATATGTATACATCATCAAGTCTAGAGACTTCAAATCTACAATGGTTACTAGAGATATTCAGAAGCTCAACAAGAGTAAATACATCATGGAGGCATGGGGACAAGTTGGAATTAGAGGCTCTTTAGAGCTACCAACCATAATGATAGACATTCCAAGATGTATAGAAGTGATGGAATCAATGGATAAGCATACATGGAATGAAAATGAGCAAAAAGATTATTTAAAATGCAATGTCACACACGTTGAAGGGGTCTATAGAGGACTTCATATACATCAATAACTCATCACAAAAGCTATTTAGCTATGGGAAGGAGTAAATTGTAACATCAATGACATTAGGAAAGGGATTGATGCCTACAAGGGCATTAAGAAATTTACAAAATTCACATCTGAAGTAGTAAACCTTGTAGTGAGGTTATTGCACTAGCATTTTTATTGCATTCAAATAACCAGGTATACATAGCCACACAAAGTAGTGGCAGTGGCTTTCATGAATAGAACGAGCTCAAAGAAAATGGATATGCATAGCTATGTGCTCAAATACATCTATGAAGCTAGAGCACATTGGAAAGAAAAGAAATCTTTAGGTGCCACTCAAATTTTGACAAGGATCCTCTATGTAGCACCAGAGGAAGAGGATAAGATAGAGCCGATGTTGAACTACAAAGAAATCTAGGATTTTATAGCCATCCAAGGTGCTCAATCCAAGAAGATTACAGATAAAAAGAGGGAGGAAATAGATGTATCCCCAAAGGTGGTGAAGAGGAAGCCAACAGGAAAGACACTTCCATCTAGACCTTTAAAGAAAATACTAAAGGTATTTGAAGAGGAATCAACCATCGCTAGATCCATAGAAGACCCCCCTCACCCTCCTATGATCGTAAAGCAAAAGATATGCCTACTATCTACATGGATTGAGGATAAAAGGAATAAATATGAAGAGAAATATAAGATCTTAGGGATTTTTTAGAAAAAGCTACTAACTAGAAAGAAGAGGAATTAAAACTATAGGAAACAATACATGAAAATTTGATGAGTGCCAAAACAAAAAGAGCTTTTTTGAAAAGAGAAAAAAGGAACTGAAGAAGTATTTTGATGTCCTATGCATGGCTAAAGAGAAGAGAAATATAGTAGTGAAGCAAGACAAAGAAGGATAAACAAAAATTAAAGGAAGAAGAGAAGAAGAAAGCCATACCTATACAAGATGAGCAAGAAACTTTTGAGCAGCCACTAGAAGAACCTCCAAGTTTGCTTCTAGGGAGCTCAATCCTAATACACAAGATGTTACCAAATCATGTTTATACCTCAACCTCCTGAGGAAGAGGAGATTTTTGAAGAAAATTAGGATGATATAGAAGATTACCAGTTATTGCAAGACATAGGAATGTCATCCCAAGAAGTAAAGAAGTTAGAGGAATTCAAAATTCAAAAATTGAAAGAATTAGAAAAGGAAGCATATATTGATTTTTTTTTTTATGCTCATATGGGCTTTGGCATACAATTTACTCAAGATGTTCAAGAGGAACAACATGAAACAATGGAAAATAACCAGAAAACCAAAAAGATGAAGATGTAGTCATGGCGGAGGTAGAGGAGAATATAGAGCAAAGACAATATGACCCAACAAAAGAGCCCAAATTGTTATTTCAAGAGCTCTTAAAAATTATGAAGGATGCTTATAAAGATGCAAGAGATATAAGAGAAGAAGGATGCAAATTAGAGGAAGAAAAAGATTCAAAAAGCAAAGAAAAAGATGCAATCAATTTGCAAGGAGGCATATTATAGATGCATCAAGAAGTCAAATATATATAGATCAGTGAAAAGGATATGGATACTCAAGGAAAAGTCAAATTCATAGAGGAGGATTCTATATACCTCAAATAGATAAGATGGATCAAGGACAAATAAAAATCATGGAGAAAGATACAGAGAATATAGGAGCTTAAGAAGGAAATTTAATTCCAATCTGAGAACAACGCAAAATTGAAGAAGAACAAAATAAAATGGAAATGAAAAATGAATAGCTTATGATTAAGACATTAGGGGATTCGCAAGAGCAAGAAGTTTCATCATCATCTTGAGCTACTATGTACTATTGATTGTCTACTGTTCAAGTTTGTTGAATTCTCAAAATTATGGAAGTGAACATATGGTCTCATTCTCTCATCCGATGCATGGGTATTTAAGATCCCATCCTTGTGATCTTCGCTATGCAAGGATTTGATCATTGGAGCTCTCTCTCTATAGAGATATGAATCAATCTCTATGACCATAATATTCATTTTGCTCTTAGTGGAATGTTGGGATCACACATGTGACTTCTTTAGTATATTTCTCACATTCTAGGCACTCTAAATTCAAGATATCACTTGGAATAGCTGACTTACCTTCCTTTTAGAAGTTTTGAAAAAGGACTTTACTCAATTCATTAAAGGTTAGGAGCAGTGAAATTTTTTTTTGGTGCCTTCTTCCATAAATAGAAGCTTTTTTCTTCATGCTAAAAATCTAGAACACATACACATGTCGCAATTGTTTATAGATTGTCTTGAGAATTGTTTTTTTATCTGCGCACATTTTTCCTACCTCTTCTTCATGTACAGTTGATCATGTTTTTTTAGATATGAGATTTCAAATACAAAGCATGTTC
>CM035417.1:72469089-72591589 GCA_020310875.1 Ceratopteris richardii | reverse complement strand
AGTTTTGCATGAATTAAAAAAAAACATCTATCTGTGCCAAATTGACGAATGCATACGAAGGTTTCAGCTTTTGATGGCGATCATGTTTTCTAGAGATTGATTTTCAAGGAGAAACAAAACTATATAATGTGGGCATAGGCTCTTTGTTGTATCACTCAAGACTACAAGCCTAGCATTAGTGATCAAGTCTACTTTGAGGAAGTGTTCTTACACACTTGGAGGAGATGTGCTCTACATTTGGAGTTACTTGGAGGAGTTGGTAATAGCCAATCATCAACTATCTTGCTGAGTTACTATGAGTAACAAGTCTATTTCTGTCTCACTTGTTCATTCACTAGTTTCTGACTTAGGTTAATTAGAATTAGGGTTTTTTGTAGAACAGTTATAAATTGTTCATATTCTCCATATTTTCTCTTTCTCTCTCTCTCTCTCACACACACTCTCTTCATACCTCTTAAGCACTTTGCACATAATTTCTTGTACCTAGTTCCTATTTCTATGTAGATTCAGATATGGTCAGTTTCTATCATATTCGCACATTGTAATTACCGAAATATATCAATATAGGATTTTTTGTGCATAATTTGGTATACTTTTATTCTTCAACTGAATAAATGAAACCTAGAACATTATTTTTGGTGTCCCTTTTTCTTCTTTCAAGGACCACATAGATGAAATTAATATACTGAAGAAAGTTTATTGAATAAAAATGTTAATATTTGTGTAAAAAGAGGAGATTTCGCTTTCCTTCCTCGGTGGATTTTGTAGCCTCGCATATTGTTTTGCCAGTTCATATGCTTATAACACAAAACATATGTGGAAGAAGAAAAATTCTCCATTAAAAAAAATAAGATCTTATTTTGGATTTATGAAATTTGTGGAACAGACTGGCTAGAATGCACATAAAAGTATGAGTGGAAATGATGAAATGGGATCCCACTTTTACTCTCAAATGGCTCATGGTTGTAGGGTTTGTCTTGCGTGAGGGGTGGTGGGGGCTCACGAGTATCGACTCCACATTAGGTAGGAATAGTCTTTTGTGCGCATGCGCAAGGGATTGGAAATTTGGAATACATAGAGAGGGGACGCCCAATCTGGCTTGGCCTCCATATCAATTCGTTTAGGCTTGTGACCACTTTTGAGTGATTTGAGATGAGTTCTTCTCAGGTTGTACCTAATTAGTAGTGTGTTTTTTGTTAGTGTACTTTTTTTTTTTTTTAATAGAGGTTCGGCCGAGGCCTACTCTCTCGGACTTTAACTTTGAAATTGCAACTGTACAAGGAAGGGCATAGTACCCATGGGACCCTCCTTATCCCACAAGAACAGGGATTTACAAGATTGAGTTAAACGGCGGTCAACACTACCGCAGGGATAGACAAACGATGGCACTCAGCCACAATGCAACATCTTTCCAGATTACATGTCCCTTACATGTTGCTGCCAGAGATTGAACCCTCGCCCCCGCCTCAAGAGGTGAGAGGCCCAACCACTAGGCCAGCAAACTGGGACCTAGTGTACTAAGTGTTTTGTACTTACTTTGTGGGATATGAAGGGTTTTACATGTACTACTTGTACTTTCATGTAAACAGTAATGTCGAAAACGAGCTCTATGGCAATATGAAATAAATTTATGTTGTGAGACACATTCCTTAGTTGAGCACCCAAGCACAATAACTATGACTTCAATCTCCGCCATCTCCAAGAAACTCAAGTACAGTGTGTTTCCTTTGTTAGAGAAAAGCAACAACCTATAAAACAATGTGTAACGTGCAAATTTGGGCTCTCGTTGGGGGTATGCGAGACACACACACACACGCAGACTTGCTGTTCTGCAAATAGCTGTCATGTTGATTCACGTGACTGTGGCAGAGCTTTCAACAAAAGAAAGAACTTGTTGATGTGCGTCGTTCTTCATTCACGTAAGAATGTTAGCGCAAGAACAGTTCAAAGCATTCAGCTCATCATCAAAGCCCTCCGATGAGTCACTGAGGAAACAGAGTCATCCACCATCATGCAAGCTAATTGATCATCTTCTCATCCACCAGTTTCCTGCCGTATGGACGCAGCTTCAAATGCGCTCCTTCCACCTTGTTGGAGCCAGCTGCTTGAAGTAAGGAGACGACCACCGTCTCATAAATCCCTGTTTTTTATGTGCTTGGTGTGCGACTTCGTCCCTCCTCTGCAAAGCAGATAAGGTTGATTTACGACGGAGACGAAGGCTGAATTACGTGCCTGCGGAGGAAAAGTCTGATGATGGACGAAGATCTGGCCTCACGCGCTTTCTCCTTAACCAGTTTTCTTCCGCGCGGTAGAAAAAGAGAGCGCGAGATCCGCGATTTCTGTTCAGCAGAGAGAGAGGTTGGCAGGGATGCAGAAAATTCCTCCTACTTGAACTACCAAATTTTAGACACCTCCAGCATTCTAACTACTTTCTCAGCAAAAAAAAAAAAAAAACAGATAAATTTCACACATCTTCAGCACACACTTAATTCTTACTACTTTCCTAGTAAATAAATTCTAACTACTTTCCTCTGGAAATATAAACAATGATAGGGAGAGAAAGGGCGTGGAACTTAGCAGGTTCGATGGTTTTCTTATGGTTCACTCACTTGAGAATCCCTACAAGGTTCAGCCTATTGTCTACTAGAACATGTAATTTGGATATGATTCTTGGAAATTAAGATGATCAATTCTCAAATCAACAATTCACACGACCCATGTGACCTCTTCTCAAACAATCCATCAACATGTAGATCATTTGCAAGGTTATAACTTTTGTCCTTTTAAGGATTTTCACATCTCTACCACAAGGGTCTTGTGCTAGTTTACTTTGTATACACACTTCATCAAACTTATAAAGTGTACAACTATAAACCAAAACTCAAATCCAATTATCTCCCATGTTCAAGGGTCTTTCTCCAGTCAATTGATGGATTTTGATCCTATAACTTGGAGCCATACATTTAGGGTGTGCACTATAACCCATGGACATTGTTGTGTGACGCTTTTTAACACTCTTTTGACATTTTTTTTTCAAAGTGGAAGTTCGACAGAAGCTTAATTTCCTAGAGCTTGAATATATTGAAAGAACAATTGTAAAAGTGAAGGGCATAGTGCCCATGGACCTCTCGTATCCCACAAAGCAAGGGTTAGACAACTGAAGCATCACAAGGAAAGGGCTGTCTGAAGGCATTTAATTTCAACGATCCAAATGCATAACAAGGGTAGATTGGTCGCATAGATCTAGATGTGTCCAGTAGCCCGCAGCCCGCAGGGATTAAACACACAACCTCTAGCTCAAGGGATGAGTGCCCAAGTAAGTCATCTATGGTGCATGACATTTTTTTCTTCAAATTCAGTGATCATGACTTGCTTAAAGTAGTTTGATCTTGCTACCTACTTTTCTTATAGGTTCAGAGTTTGATCTCACTACCCAAATTCTTTATAGGCTGAAAATTACCATCTATCTCATCATATGGAATTGAGTCCACTCACAACTCTCTCCATTTGATCTTCAATCGCTCATATTTATCGAGTGGAAATCCTACAATCTATAAAGCACACCATCCTCATCCCATAAAAGGACTTGGTGTGAACGAGTGCGCAAATTCAGCTTTTTCTCAGCTTCTACGCCTTCCGTTTGAGGCCATGTGCCATGTGGGGGTGAGCTTCCATTCCTCACCAACACAGAGAAAAAGAAGAGAAACAATATAAGAAACTGAAGAAAAAAGCTCTTCCTTTTGTCAACTGTCAGATTTGCTATAGAATGTTTTTTTTTTTTTTCCTCCTATCTTTAATAATGCTTTTTTTATTCCGTCGTCGCTTCAGAAAAGCCCGTCGAGATTAGCGTTGTAGGCTAGCGAACTTCACAACTATAACTCTGTCCACGATGAAACCTCTCTCGATTCTCTCTCGGTTTGAGTTCTTCTAAAGTAGAGATCATACCCTTTGGTCCGCTTCTCCATAACTTTTACATTCTCGACTCAACAGAAAAACCCAAACTTGTCTTTCACTACTAGATACGTGCAGCTGAGAGTCCATCCTTTCCATGACAAGGTGATTGAAAAACCGTTCTTCCCTGCTCCGTCTAGGTAGCAGCATCGTTGCCAACATCGCCATGGGTGTTGATTATCTTGTGCCTGTTCCCGAGGTAACCTTTCTTATTCTGCTCCTGCGGCACCTGTACGATACACAGAGAGAGAGAGAGAGAGAGAGAGAGAGAGAGAGAGAGAGAGAGAGAGAGAGAGAGAGAGAGAGAGAGAGAGAGAGAGAGAGGACATGTGCATCCACTCTGATATTGTGTACGCATCCTCTTGTATGCACAGGATGGTTATGCGTCACTGTACATGTAGCCTTGTACCAGGCAGTTTCAAGTGTTTCAGTGATTTCAGATAGACTTCAGGCTTAACCTTGAACCCAGATTAGGCTTTTAGTAAAGCAAGCTGTTTTCCTGGTTTCAGGCTACTTTCAACCTATAAAACCCTTTTTAGGTCTGTAGTTTGGCTTCTATTCAATCTGCTTGGAACCTTAAAATTGCTGTAGTTTTAACGATTCTTAATCATTTCATCACGTAGCACTAGCAGTATCCGGTGAAAGGCATTAGAAACTGTGATAAGTAGCAGAACTAGAGGTATGCATTAGCGCCTTCAGTCTGATTCCGCAGTCGCATACAAGGAGGCTCTATTGTGCTGATTATTTGATTTCGAACGATATGCATTATGATGTCTAAATTGCTAGAAACAGATGATTCTAATTACGATCAATGAGCTAGTGGTGAGTTGCATATTATTTACACATCAACATGAAATATTTTCAACTTTCCACAAAAAAATGGGCTTATTAGCTCCTGTGCATGAGGTTTACCTAGCAAGCGCTGTCAGGTTGGTAATAGGCACTGGCAACAATAAACAATGTTGAAATGTGCAGAGAAAAGGGCTGAGAACATTGCTGGCGTACCTTGGCCCTGGATTTCTGGTTGCAATCGCGTACATTGATCCAGGAAACTGTAAGTATTTCGGTCCTTCTAATTGACAAGCAGCACCGTGGGACATTGAAGGAATTTTTTCTGTTTTTGTGTCTTTATTGACAGTTGAGACTGATTTGCAGTCAGGAGCGAAGTACAAGTATGAGGTGAGTGTTGGCAACATTGCCAATGTTTCCATCACTTGGTTCTGTCTCTCTCTCTCTGAATCTTTTGAAACTCTGGCTGTCTGATTTTCTCTGGACAAATGGAGAAGGCTTTTCCATCACTTGGTTCCCCCTTTCTCGCCCCATTTTTCTCTTGAGAAAAGCGGGACAAATAAGTTGCTCGAACATTTATTCTGAATATTTTTTGTAGCTGATGAGGCCAATAATGAGTGGGTGTTCGATTCAACTAATCAATTAGCTGCGTTACATCTTTTCCAGCTCTTGTGGATTATTCTCTTAGCGTCATGTGCTGCCTTGTTGATTCAGTCACTTGCAGCTAATTTAGGAGTCGTCACAGGTAGGAACTAGTCAATATGCGCTGCTCATTTAAACATACCATATCTATATTCACGTATACCCTTGCTTTTCTCGATAATTACATATGTTGTTCCACAGTCTTCCTGCCGAAATCTAATCATCTGTTTGATTGATAGGCAAACACCTTGCAGAACACTGCAGGATTGAATATCCGAGGAAAGTTTCATTTTTACTGTGGATAGCTGCTGAAGTGGCCATAGTTGCGAGTGACATCCCAGAAGGTATAGTTTCTTTTTAGTTCAGTGAATTCTTAGAAAGGGGTTACTACTCGTTTGGATTTATCCTGTGTTATAATTCTTTTTCCTTAATAAGTGAATCCTTATAAAGGGTTCACTATGCGTTTGGATTCACCTTATGGTGCAATTCTCTAACTTGATAAGGTGTTCTCTCATAATGATCGCACAGTCTTGTTCCATCAATGGTGTGTGCTATCTGTCATGTATTGCTCATCATATGTAGTTGTCTCATAAGATTATGATGCGCATTCATGAGATTTCAGGTGGTTATGATTGATTGTTTCCTGATTGGCAATCAAATCATGTGCCCTAACTATTGGGTTTAGTGACTCAATTATCCCACTTCTGTTAAAGGATCATGTTTTTACTGAAAAACAGTTCAAAGTGGAATGGGCATTAGAAGAGATGGCCAAGTGGATGGAAGAGTTTTTCTGATTAGTATGCTTGCCGACAATGTTCATATTTTAGCTTCAGGAAGCTTGGAAACTTGCTGATTTGCGCTCAGCTGCAGCTGCAGCTGTAGTTAAGTACTGGACTATTTTGGGAGCTTGATTTATTGAGGTAGATTTAGAACGATATCATGGAAGATGTTTCTATGACAGGGTTTTGACAACATTGTCGTACTTGTATCTGAACTAATTGATGATATGAAAGTCACACTTTGAAGAACGTTATGTAACCTGCAACAATTAAGATTTTAGATGGATTCATCAAAATGAGTATCAAATTTCACTGATTCAGATTAGCTTAATACTGAAAAAGTAGAACTACATCCTTGATTATCACCACTTTGTTGTGCTAATTACCCTCATGTGACGTCTTGTCCATGAGTTAACATGTCCTTTGTCATCGATGCAGTACTTGGCACTGCCTTTGCGCTGAATTTGCTCTTCAACGTTCCCATTTGGGCAGGCGTTCTTCTTACAGGATTGAGCACCCTCATTTTTCTGGCCTTGCAGTATTATGGGGTATAAAATAATGAATTCTGGATTTGAACATAGTCCTTTCAGTGTTCTTTTATGGAAAAATGGTTTTTGTCCTTGAGCTTCATGTTAATCTGTCATTTAGTGGATGCTGATTGTTTGGATCAGGTAAGGAAGCTGGAGTTTATTATTGCTCTGATGGTGTTTACTATGGCAGCATGCTTCTTTGCAGAGCTTGCTTATGCAAAACCGTCAGCATCTGAAGTGCTGAAAGGCATGTTTGTCCCAAGGCTTGATGGAGATGGTTCAACAGGGCTTGCTATTTCTCTGCTTGGAGCTATGGTCATGCCGTATGTATCTCACCTAATATCTATTCTATTTTCTGAAGTATTTGGAAATGTTTAGAGAGATTTTGATGGACAAGTTCACACAATCCTCAGTAGGTGAACTAGTGTCTTATTTATGTGTATGTACAGATTTCTAACCTTAGGGGCTGATACCTTGCAGGCACAATCTTTTTCTGCATTCAGCACTTGTATTGAGCAGGAAAACTCCTAGAACTGTCCGAGGCATAAAGGTTTGGGGCTTTTCTGCCAGTAATAGAGCATTTGCAATCCTTAATTCTTTAGGTTTTACAAGAAGCATGTAACTAACGTGTCTTAATTTGCACAGGATGCATGCAAGTTTTATGTGGCGGAGAGTGCATTTGCACTTTTCATCGCATTTTTAATCAACGTTTCAGTTATTGCTGTTAGTGGAGCAGTTTGTTCTGATCAAAATTTGGGAGCAGAAGATAGAGACAAGTGCCAAGAACTGGATTTGAATCAAGCTTCCTTCTTACTTCGAGTGAGTGCAGATTGCATACAACTATAAAATTATGGGTATCTATAATGTTAGTTTGTTATATCTTTGTTTATGATGGAATTTCTTTGTTATATCTTTGTTTATGATGGAATTTCTTGCTGCTCATGCTCTTATGCTTATGATGTCTTCCTGATTTACAGCCAATGTGTAGTTGGTTCATGCGTTAAATCATTCTTACACATAGTTCTTATTGTTTAGGGGTCTGTACTTGGTTTCTTTTGAACATAAACAAACCTGAAGTGTCCTATCATAATTAACTACATTGGGACAGGGATTTCATACAGTAATTCTTAATGATCATGTACTATATGGCTTGTTATGTCTATATGTTTTTGTCAAAGGTTTTATGGGCATGGTGATGAGCCTAGTAATATGGTCACATCTGTATGTGTGCTTAATGAAGTGCATCTTTGGATGATGTCATAGAGGAGGAATGGTACAAATTTGGAACTGTACAGATACATGGGCTCACATGCACGTGGACAGATGTAGTAGTAGTTTGTGATTGATTTATTATTTGGTGTATATTTTTTACAGAATGTGCTGGGTAATTGGAGCTCCAAACTTTTTGGCATTGCTCTTCTTGCATCTGGGCAGAGTTCCACAATTACTGGAACTTATGCTGGTCAGTATGTGATGCAGGTAAGTTATCCACTTGTCTTTGTTCTTTTCCTGTTTGTGAGATTGTGTGTGAGTTATTTGGCCATCACAATACCCAGAAGCTCTCTAGCCATGAGTGTATTTGCATTGAAATTTCTACAGGTACAAGTGCATGCTAACCCACACAATTGTGCAAGCAGCCAAAACGTATTTTTATTGAACTATATTTATATGTACACATAAATGCAAATCAAACAGTACTGCATAATGAGCTCTTCTCAGTTAGGAATACACTAGAGATAAAGGTCATGGAGTTGTGAAGTGTTTTTGCGAACTTTTTTTAGGGATTTTTGAATTTGCGACTTGTTCCTTGGGTGCGGAACTTGCTAACTCGTATCGTAGCCATTGGTCCTAGTCTTCTGGCAGCACTGCTTGGAGGATCGTCTGGAGCGGGAGAACTGATCATTATCTCATCTGTAAGTTGTTTGTTCTCAAAGCAACTAGATTCACAATATATTTCAATGGTTTCATGTATGAATTTGTTCAAAACATGTTGTTAGATGATATTGTCATTTGAGCTTCCATTTGCACTACTGCCCTTGCTGAAATTCACCAGCAGTGAGACCAAGATGGGTCCTTATAAGAGTCCTCTCCTTGTAAGAGTTCCATTCACTGAAGTTTCTATATTTGAGATTTCACATCATCTATTATTTGTTGACATGGGTTGAATTCTTTTGCTTAGGTGACAATTGTCACATGGGTGATCGGATGTGCAATTATGGTGATCAATATGTATTATCTGTCGACTGCCTTCTATCATTGGCTTGTCTCTGGTAATGGACTTGACAAGGGATTTCAGGTGGTTGTAGGCATCATCGGCTTCACTGCAATGCTGCTTTATGTCATTGCAATACTCTACCTCGCATTCAGGAGTGAGAAGCAGGTGACTCATCTGTTGAGTCAAGAAGAGTTATCTACGGAAGGTAATGCAGTAAAGGGTACAGAAAATCATGAGATGGAGCTTCGTGGGCCATTTGGTACACTTCCAAGAGATGATCTAATCAGCTTGCAGCTTCCACAAAATGGATGCAAGGATCAAATATAGGTTTATTTTAGGAGGAGAAAGAGTCCAAGCAAGTTCTCTGGTCATTTTCCTCCACACTGTTGCGGTATCTGCCAGCGACTCCCTAAGATTTTGGTCCAGCTATGTTGTACGCAAGTCACAGATTTAAAGGGAAGGCAATGCATTTCCGCAAGATTTGTGAAACCAGATTATACTCAAACACCAATGAAACCGGATTATTTCAATACCAATGAAAGAATATTTGAGAGTATACCCTTGATCACATCAGTCGTTTCATCAGTTACAAAAAATAAGACAAGTTTAAAGTTTGTTTTGCACTCCCCTTGAACATTAACAGTAAAATATTGGTTGTTGTTAGATGAAACTAACTGCTGCTAGGCTTGTGTATATCTTTCTGAAGTTGCCAAATAATTGCAGGCACTGGGTGATTGATTATTATGTGCATCTAGCATCTTATCTTCTGTCGTTATTACACTTGATTCCATTTGTGTTAGTTGTTCCTATCCCTCAGGAGATGCAAATACTACAGGTATACTTAGGAATGAAGTAGAATGAATGCAAATAAAGGAGATCAGAAAGCTAGAGGCTTGCGTAGAATACAAATGACACCAGCAACCTTCACGAATAGAGTGGAATTGATTTAAATAAAGACAGCCAATCTTACCGTAGAATGTAATTAAACATAAATTTCTGTGATGATGTTCATACAAGCTCTAAATGCAGGTAACTCAGCATTATGTGGAGAGCAGATCTTTGCTGCGTGGCTAGTTTAAGTGCTGTATTAGGTAGATTCATGTTTGTTTTAAATTTAGGAATAACATCATAAACTTGCCCTCATTTTCAGGAAGGATTCATATTACAGGCGTAGCTGAAATCACTCATAAGTTGTACTTGTACAAACATCAAGAAAGAGCTTTTGTTACTGGTTACATACACATCAGACCCACATTTTACGAGTGATAATATAGAAGTAGAATTTCGGTCACTTTCAATTTCAACATATAGTGACGGTGGAGAATATTTTAATGTCAATACCTCGATGGTACTTTCAAGAGTGTTATTGTCGGGAGGGAAGAAAAAAAAAGAAATCCCATTGAGAGAACAAAGCTGCCGTGTTCACTGTAATAGGAAGAATAAACCTATTTTAAATTGTTTCTATATGAACATGGTAGGTGGGCTCTCACCTTACCAGTAGCGTTTTTGTGCTAAAAATTTACGATCATCTTGGGGAAAGAAAAATCAAAGCCGATATACCCCTCAGACTTTCTCAATGGGAATCGACTATCGAATTGCATACAAGCAACTATACTCAAGATGACGTATTGGTACATATTGAGACACTTTCAAATGACAGAACCTGTCAGGGAAAGGTGCTCAAGAATCATGGGTGTGGCAACCTCAAACGAAAGTTGCATATCCAAAATGCACATATGTAAGTGTGCTAAGAACCAAAATGACACATCATGTATGCGACAACCTCCTTAAGCGGGGGCTGCTTAATCAACTGTATAAGTGTGCTGGAGATGACATATTGCTACGTAGCGAACATCCTCATAAATGAGAGTAACTTGATAACGAAGGATGATCTCAAGTATCAAGATGACATATCACTCGTTTTGGCCTCAAATGGAAATCGCTGAACCAAGCGTACAAGAACAGGGGTGCTCAAGAGACATTTTCACAAACACCCACGTGAATGGCAATGCCAAACCCAATGTGTGAAAACAACTTACGAGGAAAGGGTCCCAGTTCGTTGGCTTGGTGGTTGGGCCTCTCGTCTCTTGAGGCGGGGGCGAGGGTTCAATCCCTGGCAGCAACATGTAAGGGACATGTCTATCTTGGAATGACGTTGCATGTGGCTGAGGTGCCAATGTTTGTCCATCCTCGAGGTAGTTGTGACCGCCGTTTAACCTAGTCTTGTAAACCCCTGTTCTTGTGGGATAAGGGGGGTTCCATGGGTACTATGCCCTTCCTTGTATAGTTGCAATTTCAAAGTTAAAGTCAGGGGGAGTAGGCCTCGGCCGAACCTCCATTTAAAAAAAAAAAATAAAAAATTACGAGGAAAGGCGTAATCTCCCTTTTATGAATCTGCTAAAATGATTAGAATGATTAGAGCAAGCACTAGTTGTCTAGTTATCTTTTTTAAGTTAGAAGTGTTGAATGTTCTCTAAGGTTTATCTTTTCAGAAGTGTTTTCTGCATTGATTTTTTGAAGTGGACCCTGCTTTGAATGGAGAACTTTCTAGATGGTATATCCATTAATACTTGGATTTGCCATCAATATTATGTTTCCCTACTCACTACAGCAAATGTTCATTCAATAGCTAGAGGCTTTTTGTGCGTCCCCCTTCACTACAACAAATCAAACGAATAACAATGCCACCATCAACATTTGTCAGGTATGTCAATATAAATCTGTCGCTAAAAACATCGATGTACCCATTGCCTTAGTAGTTTCAGTATACAAGTTGGTATTCATGTTGGTAGGAGCTTGATATACACAAACATATAAGTAGGTTCTAATTGCACTTAATGGGTGCTTGCTCCTCATTTTGTTGCATAAACCAACACAGTACCAATAACAAGAAGTGCACATCAAAATTAGCATTCAATAGAGAGAAACTACCGAGCACTTGCATCTATGTATATAAATAGATAAATTGATTATTCCAGAATCCTCCTAGTATCAATGCTTGTAATGATCCATAACCATAACCATCGTAATAATCTTGGCAATAACCATGACCATGACCATAGCAAAAACTAGAACTATAGTTATGACCATAAACCTAACCGCAGTCATGGCCATAACCAAGAACATAACCATAGCCATGAACATAACTTGAACCATCACTACATAATCATAATCATTTGCACCTATAATCATAGTATCGAAACCCATAACCATAAAAGTAACATGCATATAATAACTATAATTGTGGCTTTGATGGTCATAAACTTGCATAACCAAAAGAGCATAAACGTAAGTTAATAGCCATAATTAGGTTGCATAACCATAACAGTTATGATAACCTAGAAAATCATAACCATAACTAGAACGTAAGCTCATCATAGCTTGGACAGAAATAATCACGAACATACATTTTACGATCATAACCATAAATTACATGGCTATAACAATGAGAATAACATGCACATTAACAATCATAACAGCCATAATGTATAAGACCAATTATAAACCAATCTTGAGAATAAGCACCAAATAGATAAATGCAAAAAAATGAAAAATAGAATTTAAATTATTACCATAAAAAAAGTTTAGAAAAATATTCATGAAATAGGTAATAGGTATATGCATAGAATTAAAGAATGCATTTCTCGTGAGAAAAAAAGTCATATGATATGAATCAATCCTATGGAATTATAGTTCGTGACCACGCAATCATAAAAAAAATGCAAGACAAGATTAAAAAAAAAACACATGATATTGTATACAAAAGAACACATTTAGATATCATTTATATCTTCATCATAGTTGATCCTCTTTTGAGGCCTCAAGCTCTTCTAGGAATATTGTCCCATGTGCTAGAAACTCCTCTTATCCTATAATGGGAGTTGGTAAGATCATTCTGACTATTGCTGATGATAGTTGTTTTACATTGTTAGATGCTTCATTTGTGCTAGGGATCAAGAAAAATCTGTTGTCACTTTCAACATTAGCCAAGATCAGCTTGGTTGTCAAATTTATTGATGAAAGATGTACAACTCATGATCTGTGGAATGGCGATGTTATTATTGCTTTTGGCATTTTATATCGTGGGTTGTATGAGCTCATAGATTATGAAAAATTTGTGAATGATTCAACATGTGCAATTCAAGGTTCTCAGGCTATGTCTGATGCAAAGCTTTGGCGTGCATACTTTGATCATATGAATTATGCAAGTTTACCATGCCTGCAAAAATCTGAAATGGTGTCCTCTTTGCCCAAACTTGAGGCACCTTGTAAACATGTTTCTGAAGGCTATATTTTGGGCAAAATGCAGTGTTTCTCGTTTCCAAAAGATGGTTAAGTTTGAGCTACTAAAAAATTGTAGCTTGTTCACAATGATGTCTATGGTCCTATGCAGACACCCTCTTGGGGAACTACCTTTACTTTATGATTTTTATCCAACATGGGTGTATCCATTGAAAGCAAAGTCCAAAGCATTTATGTGCTTCAAACAGTTTTTGGTTTCAACTGAAAATCTATCAGCATGTAAAATGTGCATCCTTCGTTCTGATCAAGGGGGGAAATACATGTCTTCTGATTTTAATGCATTTTTGATTGAACATGGGATAAAACCAATGTACATTTTCATATACACCTCAACATAATGGAGTTTCTAAAAGGAAGAACATGTCACTCATGGAGATAGCAAAGTGTATGGTCAAAAGTCAGGCTTTACCACATAGCTTCTAGCTTGAGGCTATTATGTGTACAATATATATACTTAACAGGCGTCCCACCAAAGCACTACAATCTATCACCCCGTATGAGGCTTGGCATGTTCACAAGCCATCTGTTGCTCATCTGCATGTCTTTGGTTGTCTGGCATATGCATTAGTGCATGAACAACAACACACAAAATTGGATGATAAAGTAGTAAAATGTATTTTTGTTGGATATAGTTCTGAAAGAAAAGGCTATCATGTATCATCCACACACTAAATGCATTTTGGTTAATTGTGATGTTGTTTTTGTGGAAGATGCAATTGAACCATTGCTTTCATGTACTAAGGAGACATCGTTTAACTCTAAAGATGCGTATGACACTTTGCTTCCTCTTTCTATAGGTGGATAGTTAAGTGCTGGTCCAAATGAGGCAATTTCTAAGATTCTATAGGTTTCACATGATAATGTAGATCATTCCATTTTTTATACAGATTTACATGATGCACTTTTTGATGAGAGGGTTGATATAGAGGAGGCAAAAACTAGGCCTAAATGGCTATTACAAACTTTGTGAGATAGAAAATTAGATTCACCTCTATCATATCGTAATCGTTTAGGCTCTCATAGTGATTCTTTTGCATCAAATTGCTATGCTATACTTAGCTCTAGTATTTGCGATGAGAGTGAGCCCGTTTCTTTTGATGGAACACAAAATTCAAAAAATTGGATGGCTTCCATGCAATCAAAATATGATGCTATTATGAAGAATGGTACTCGATTTTTATGTGATTTACCTCCAAGAAAAAAGACCATTGGCACTAAATGGGATACAAGTTGAAGTGTAAAGCTGATGGAACAAATGATAGGTATAAGGCTAGACTTATTGCAAAAGGTACGCTCAAGAAAGAGGCATTGATTTTGACGAGAGCTTTGCACCCAGTTGCCAAATGGCCACCGTTCATAGCATCTCTCCACTTGTAGCCCATCATGGTTGGAATGTACATCAATTGGACATTAAAAGTGCTTTTTTGAATGGTGACTTACATGAAGAAGTGTATTTTTTCAGCCCCATGGTTTTGTGCAGAAAGGGCATGAAAAAAAGTGTGCGAGTTGAAAAAGGCATTTTATGGTTTGAAGCAAGAACCATGTGCTTGGTATGAAAACATATGTGCCCACTTGATTGAACATGGTTTTGAGAATATTCTAACTAAGAGAACCTTATATATTAAGCAAGCAAATGATGTGCTTATGACCATTGTTGTTTATGTTGATGACATGCTCCTCATTGTTCCTAATGAGCATATTGTTGATTTTAAGGATGATTTGCATGCTTTATTTGAGGTCTCAGATTTGGGGAATTTGCATCATTATTTGGGCAGTCAATTTATGGAATTTGATGGCAGAATAACTTTGTATGAAACAAAATATATTGATACGTTATTGCAACATTTTGGCCTTGAAGATTGCAAAGCTATTACCACTCCTATGGAAACAAGTTTATGATTGAGTCTTCATGATGTTGGAGATGCATTTGATGCTATTCTCTATTAGAAGGATGTTGAATGGTTGATTTACTTATGCATAAATTGACATGATATAGTTTGTTGTCTCATAGATGAGCAAGTTTATGCATTGCCCAAGTATTAAGCATTGACAGACAGTTTAGCACATCTTTCGCTACTTAAGTGATACCTGGATTCTTGGATTATTTTATCCCAAGAGGGGATCACTACCGCCAGATTTACATGCTTTTTCTAACTCTGATTGGGTTGGTTGCTATGACACCCATGTATCCACTAATGGTTTTTGCTTCGTACTTGGTAGGTCATGCATATTTTGATTGAGCATGAAGCAACCTACTATGGCCACTTCTTGTTGTGAGTCTAAGTATAGGGAAGCTTTCACAACAACTGTTGAGTGTGTGTGGCTCAAACACCTTCTTTCCTAAGCACATTGAGGTTCACTATCATTATGTCAGGGAGAGGTTCTCTGTTGGAGAGACTAGTTTGGCATATGTTTCCACATAGGAGAACGTTGTAGACCTTTTCACAAAGGCTCTCCCTCATTAGGGAAAAAAATGAACCCTGCATGGGCCTTTTAGATTAAGGAGTGATTAGTGATTGACCAATCAGGAGAGGGTGGTGGCCACAATCTATACCTACAAAATACTAGGCTGAAGGGGAGAGAGGGGACAAGTTTGTTGGAGATAGACGTCTGCGGAAGCACGCGAACAACACAAGGAAGAAGAAGAAGCTTGGAGCACAAACACACAATACTGAATGTATTACTAGAGAATGTACAAAGATAAGTGGCCCATTAGGGCAATAGGCGTATATACAAGCCGGGCGAAAAAAACCTCCTAAAGAGGGAAAAAAGTGCCCCGGCGGTCCTAGTGTGTTCACACACATCACTACCTAAATATATCAACAAATCCCCCTAGCAGTGATGCGGTGAACAAGGAGCTGGCACTCATGTATAAGGAAGTGCCAAGCTATGTGGAAATCACTCCACAAAAGGAAGTAAGCCCAAAGCTTTGCAGACAACTTCAAACTTCTCCCTAGGTAGAGCCTTCGTGAAAAGGTCTGCAATGTTCTCCTGCGTGGGCACATATGCCAAGCTGATCTCCCCAGCAGAGAACCTCTCCCTGACATAGTGATAATGCACCTCAATGTGCTTAGTGCGAGCATGGAACACAGGGTTCCTCGCAACTGCCAATGCGCTCTGACTGTCAGTGAAGATGGTGGTGGCAGAACACTGGCCAACACCCAAATCAGCCATAAGGCGTCTGAGCCACACACACTCAACAATCGTTGTGAAAGCTTCCCTATATTTAGCCTGACAACTGGAAGTGGCCACAGTAGGCTGCTTCTTGCTTAACCAAGATATACATGAGCTACCAAGCATGAAGCAAAAACCACTGGTGGACACACGAGTGTCATAGCAACCGGTCCAATCTAAGTCAGAAAAAGCATGCAAATCTGGCGGTAGTCATCCCCCCTTGGGATAAAACAACCCAAGTAGCCGAGTACCACTCAAGTAGCGAAAGATGCATTTAACCGCCTTCCAATGCGTGACTCCTAGGCAATGCATAAACCTGCTCATCTGTGAGACAACAAACTGAATATCTGGCCGGGTAATGCATAAGTAAATCAAGCATCCAAGAGCCTGCTGATAGAGAACAACATCAAATGCATCTCCAGCATCATGAAGATTGAATCGTAAACCTGTCTCCATAGGAGTGGCAATAGGCTTACAGTCTTCAAGGCCAAAACGCTGCAATAATGTGTCAATATATTTCGTTTGACACAAAGCCATTCCACCATCAACTTGCATAAATTGAATGCCCAAACAGTGATGCAAATGCCCCAAATCAGGCATCTCAAATGAGGCATGCAAATCAGCCTTAAAATCAGCAATATGCTTCTCAATAGGACCAGTGAGCAGCATGTGGTCAACATAGACAACAATGATCAGAAGCACATCATTAGCACGCTTAACATATAAGGTGCTTTCAATTGGATTGTTCTCAAAACCATGTGCAATCAGATAGGCATGTATCTTCTCATACCAAGCACGTGGTGCTTGCTTTAAACCATATAATGCCTTCTTTAACCTGCACACCTGGTTTTCATGTCCTTTCTGCACAAAGCCACGGGGTTGAAAAACATACACTTCTTCATGCAAGTCACCATTCAGAAATGTTGTTTTAATGTCCAACTGATGTACATTCCAACCATGATGGGCTGCAAGTGCACAAATGCTCCGAACAGTAGTCATACGGCATGTAGGTGCAAAGGTCTCATCAAAATCAATGCCTCTTTCCTGCGCATAACCCTTTGCAACAAGCCTAGCCTTATACCTGTCAACTGTACCATCAGGTTTATGCTTCAACTTGTATACCCACTTAGTGCCAATGGCCTTCTTGCCAGGAGGCAAGTCACATAAAGACCATGTACCATTCTTCATTATAGCATCATATTCAGATTGCATAGCAGCCATCCAATTTTCTGAATTCTGTGCTTCATCAAAAGCTCACATCGCGATTTCGGCACCACATAGCGAAGCTGTTTTGATCTCTGAAACACCCTGATTATCCTCACCAAATTTTGTGCGAATCTGAGACTGCAAATGGAGGAGTGTCGATGGCACCCTAGATGAAGCGACGACCTGCTCTGATACCAATTGTTGGAGATAGACATCTACAGAAGCATGCGAACAACACAAGGAAGAAGAAGAAGCTTGGAGCACAAACACACAATACTGAATGTATTACTAGAGAATGTACAAAGATAAGTAGCCCATTAAGGCAATAGGCATATATACAAGCCGGGGGAAAAAAACCTCCTAAAGAGGGAAAAAAGTGCCCCGACGATCTTAGTGTGTTCACACACATCACTACCTAAATATATCAACAAAGTTTCCCCCTATTTAATGAGTTTCCTCTAGAGAGAGAAGGAATCTCGTAACTAGGTTGGGCCTAGAATTCAAATTTTTTTAAAAGTTTAAAAGCTCATCATAGCACCTGACAATGGACCCCCCATTACTTTTTAGGGTCAAAAGTGTTCTTTTTGACCACAAATTTGAAATCCGTGCATGATTTGAGCTGGAAAAAATGACTTTTTTTTTTTAATACTAAGAAAAGAGGTATTTCGCTCCTAAACCTCATATTTTCATACTAGGTCCCAAAAGGACATCTTTTTTCTACTAGTTTCTCTCTGTAGCACCATTGAAGTTCTTGTGTCTGTATTCCAAGCTATCGGCATCCCCGATATTGGATTATTGTTGTAGATTGAAGACCTTGAACTTCAATGGCAACATCTAAAGGCTATAGGCAACCAAAAGATGAATTTCTCACATTAAGGTGTCACAATATCAAAGCTATAGATGGATAATACATGCCACATGAGTACTCCAAAGGTGCATGGGTGTACATGCAACCCTCTAGATATGGGCCTCATCAAGTTAGACATCTTGGAAACTTGGGTCTTCATTGTGGCCACAAAGGCAATGGCATGGTTGCTATTGCACAACATATTTTGAAATGGCAACTATGACACTTGAAAACTCTACTAGAATGAGATATTCTATCAATTGTAAGTATTACTCTACAATATTGCATGGTTTATAGTGTTGAATATATCTTTGACCTATCTAGATAGAATTACATGAAGATATGAAGATTTTTGTGAAATTTTGAGTTGTTGATGGCATTTAATATGTTTTTGACCTATCTACATATGTTTTTTTGTGGTTTGGCTACATTTCTTTCTATGTAGTTAGAAGAATAACCATTCCATAGCCTTACAAGAAGATTTTGAACATTGCATGAATTTTGAAAGCATTAGTCATTCCATAGCATTAATAATTTCTTCATGATGCATTTTTCTTTCCGTTTATGTAGATTGCAACAATTTTTAAGGTGAAAATATCCAACTCAAGACTAACAAGGTTTTCTAGGAGAAAACATATTTTTTGATGATCTATTTGAATATAAGCTATATTGACAAGGGCACAAGGTTAGGAATCTACAAATGTTTTTATTATACATGTTATAATATTCCTTTATTTAATACTTATATTTTATTTTGTATTGTTCATAGGTTGTGAAGAGAGTGGATAATATAGCTAAATTCCTTCAAAATTGAACTATAAATGAGGTTGGCATTTTTATTGTCATATATCTTTTTCTATGTGATGATTTTCTTTTTTTCTCTGACACAGGTTTAACTTCAAAGAAAATTAGAGAAATAGAAGAAATTTGGAGCAAATTTCAAAGGAGTTTGATTAGCCTGATGTCCCTTTCATGCAAGATCCACTCTCTTTCAACTTGTTATTGTAGAAGATAAACAAACATTTGCTTATCCATATTGTGTAATATTGGTGTCATTATTTTGAAAAGAAGGAGAAGTAAGAGAAAGTATTTTCTTTGGTGTTGATGAAGCACTTATTTCGCAGATGAATTATCTATGCTCTATGCAAGGGCAATATTGATTTCATTCTTTTGCAAATATGAGAATCAAGAAAAATATATACCTCATTGGAAGAATATGATGTCTGTGTCCTCCCACTCCACATGAAAGAACTTCCAATGATGGTATTGCGTGTTTTTTCTCTTGAAAATAAGTTGATGAATACTGGAAAGTAAAATGAATAGTAGATCTTGGATCACGAGGAAAGAATGAAACACCTACTTGGACATGAATATTGTCATCTCATGGCAGAAAGATTTCCTTGTGAGTGATTCCATTATTGTTACATCTTCTCCTTGGAGGAAATTGGTTGAGGACTCCATGGCTGCTAGAATTCAAATGGTAAGAGAGAGAAAGAGAGAAGAGAATCAAAATAACATGTATAATGGAATAAGAAGTATCTGTACATAGAGAAAAGTACTTTTTTTATATGTGTATGGGTCAAGGTGAGGTTTTCCATTCTATGTGAGTGAAAATGATAAAAATCTGAAAAAATCATTTTGTGAGGTAGGGAAAGTTACGAGTTTGATGATGTGGCACTTTACTTTTGGAGGGAGTTTGGAAAAGGAACTATTTTGAGTGATTTTATTAAAAAATCCATATAAAAAAGTAACTTTTGACATGTATATTAAGAAATGGGCCCTTTTCAGTAAGCAGTAACTAAATATGTGAGTTTTCAAAAAAAAGTCATTTTTTTATTCACAAAGATAGACATATTTGATTATGTGTAAAGGGGAATCTCTCTCTCTTTCTTTTACAGAAGAGAGAGATGACCCTACTTGGGCCTAAAAAAAAGCCCAGTCTAGCCTACTAAAAAGTGCTCTATTAAATGCACTTTGTTCCCTCAAACAAGAACAAGATTAGGCTTAATCCCTTAAAATTAGGAATCCTTACAAGGCCCATGCAGGGTTTATTTTTTCCCCTAATGTAGGGAGAAGCTTGAAACTTTTCACAAAGCTTTGGGCTTACTTCCTTTTGTGGATTGATTCCACATAGCTTGATACTTCCTTATACATGAGTGCTAACTCCTTGTTCACCGCATCACTCCTAGGGGGAATTTGTTGATATATTTTGGAAATGATGTGTGTGAACACACTAGGACCATCCGGGCACTTTTTTTCCTCTTTAGGAAATTTGTTCCCTAGCTTGTATATATGCCTATAACCCTAACGGGCCGCTTATCTTTGTACATTCAATCGGTAATACATTCAATATTGTGTGTTGTGCTCCAAGCTTCTTCTTCTTCTTCCTTATGTTTTTCACATGCTTCTATAGACATCAAACTCCAACATAAGTTAGATGGTACTAATTACCCATTGTGGCCATACATGATGCATCATCTATTGGTAGCAAAATGGACATGGAATATTGTGCAAGCTATTGGAAAATTCCCTACTACACTTGCTAATATAGTGATTGAAGGTGATTCCGATGGTGTTGAAGATGATTATCTTCAATTTCTTGGTTGTGCCACAGTTCTTGTTGCACCTACTATAGAGAAATTTTATTCGAATGGAAAAGATGCACAAGCACATGCATTGATAGATTTTTTTATCAAACATGCTATTTTCCTTTATACTCAAGATAGAAAAATATGACTGGGATACTTTTACAACATTATATCAGACAAGAAATGAGCCTCGTGTTGCTTACCTCCAAAAACAATTGGACAGAGAGCATATGAGTGAAGAAGATTCAATGGATACTTTTTTTTACAAAGATCAAACATTTGAAAGAGCAATTGATTTGTGTTGATGAAACTTTGCGAGATAGTTCACTTGTTAGACTATTACGGAGTCTTCCGAATTCATATCACAGTTTTCCGTGTACTCTTTGGTTAATGATGAAAGGAATCCAATTCCTTAACCTTTGAGGTGTTAATCTCTATTTTGCTGCAAGAAGATCAATCTAGATAGAACATGTTAGTTATGCATGTAGGTAGATCAAGCTTTCTTAGCTAGTTAGAAGGAAAAAGGTAAATGGAGCTCATCTACTAATAATTAGAAATCTATAAATGTTGCAGAGTCAAAGATGGAAGCCATAGATGAAAAGAAAACAAAAAAGTAGAAATAGTTTTGCAAGTACTATAAGGAAAATGATCATATCATAAAGAGTTGTCCTGAACTGGTTGCAAAGGAGGAAAAGATAAAAGAGGCTTGAATGGTTTAGGACAACTCTTTATGATCATATCATAAAGGGTTGTCCTCCACACCTAAACCAAATTTTCCTAACCTTGTTTAGAATGAAGAATAGGCACGTACTAGTATTTGTAGATATGATCCATCTTCTCATGAGAAGTATATGTATGAAATATACTCGGATTTTTAGTACTTTGAAAGTGATGCAACCAAATATTTTACCTCAAAGGATGTTTAATACTTTGATAGTGATGCAACCAAGTATTATACCTCAAAGTACAATTTCTTCACTTCACTTGAGCCTTCCCCTACATAGAATACTGTCACATGTGCTAACAACTCCTCTTATCTCTTGTATGTTGAGATACCAAGCTCAACATGTGATGATCCAGGATGACACGTACCAATTTTTCGTTTCTCTGACATGTATAGTGGTCACACCGGTATATGTTAGGGATACTTCATTGAGCTTTGTTAGATTTATCTATCGAGAGTGATGGCACATTTGTTTCTTGCCAGTTCACTCATTCGCGGACATTAGGTTTTTCCTTATGTACTTATGTACTGGTCTTTATATATTGCACTTGTTGTATTATTGTTTTTAGGTCATTCTTGTACATTCCTTTTATGTAATAGAAGAAGAAGAAGAAGATCATTCTTCCTTGCCTCAATATGTCTGTGTGCTTCTCCTTGAGAGTGATAGTGTGTGAGTGAGCTCTCTTCCTTATCTCCTTCATCGTGACATGGTATCAGAGCCAGCGTGGCTGTAGAGAGCTCGTGGAGAAGGCGACGGTGAAGACTACGCGGCAAGGCGTGGAGAAAACGCGATTTCACAAACGGCCTCCGTTTGCTACAAAAATCGGCGTGAAGGTAGAAGACCTCAAAATATTTCTGAGAGTTATCTCGGTCACTTGTTTTTGTCAAATCGAAGTTTCGGAGCCATCTCGACCTCCATTTCGAGCCCGCAAGATGGGGCCCACAAAAAAACCAAGTAAGTTTCAGAAATTGTAACTTGCGTTGTGTTCGGCGACACTCATATATTCCAGATCCAGAATTTCAAGCGATTCCATGTACTGTTGATACACAAAAACTGTGTTTTTCTGAGATCGAACTGTCACATCATAGTGCGACAGTGTTCAAGCAGAAGTGCTGCTTGTAGTGTGTTGCGGTGTTGTGAATTGCTGCAGAAATGGCAAATGCAGATGGAACGAGTTAGCTTATGAGCGATAAGCTGGACAAGAACAATTTCCATGCTTGGAGATTCAGAATGACGAATTTCTTGATGGGAAAAGGCTAATGGAAGTACATCGAAGGAGAGAATGAAAATGCTCCACAATTACTAGAAATGAATAGACTGCAGAACAGTTAAGAGCATATGAGGAATGGAATCAAGGAGCACGAAAGGTAATGTATTGGATATCTGTTAGCATACAAGATAGCATGATTGGACACATACATGATGCCAAGACTCCAAAAGAGGCTTGGAACAGTTTGGTCACTTTGTACGAGACCAATACAAAGGCACGCAAATTGCAACTCAAGAACAAGTTGCATACATTGGAGAAAAAGAGCATGTCGGTAAGTGACTACACTCTAAAAATCAAAAGCATATGTGAGTCACTTGCATCTATTGGTGTGAATGTATATGATGATGATAAGGTGGAAGTGTGCCTTTGTGGTTTAGGAGCTGCATATAAGCAGTTCAGAACTTCCATACAAACTAGGGAAAATATTCTGAATTTTGCTGATCCGGTAACTATGCTAATTATTGAAGAAAAGAATCTTGGTGAGGATTCAAACTCCCAAGGAAAGCCCAGTTCTGAGCAGGTATTCTACTCTGGCAGAGGAAGAGGTAGAGGTAGAGGTTTTGGAAGTGGAAGAGGAAACAGTAACCAAGAACAAGGTCAACAACAGCATCATGCAGGAGGAAGAGGACAGTTTTGAGGCAGGGGGAGCCAAAGAGGTCGCAAAAATTTCCAAAGAAATGATTTAGTTAATGATAGTAAAGGATGCTGAAATTGTGGTAAACCTCAATACTTTGAACGTGATTGCAGGTTGAAGAATCAAAATAATAGAAGGCAGCAAAACAATTATGCATCCATAAGTGCAGATGATTATGAGAAGCTGTTTATGGTTCAATATCACATGATGAATACGATGTCTGCTGGTGTTTCAAAATCGAATGATAATGTTTGGTATGTTGATTCAGGTGCTTCAAATCACATGACCAGTCATGCAGAATGGTTTAGTAGTTTGCAAAAAATGCTAGTTCTTGGATATGTTGAAACAGGTGATGATACATTGCATCCTATTGAGCATATAGGAAACATAGCATTGTCTATGGAGGACGGGAAGGTAAAACATCTTGCTGATGTGTTGCATGTACCAAATATAACAAAGAATCTAGTTTCTGTTGGACAAATGGTTGACCATGGATTACAAGTCAGGTTCAATGCTGATGGATTATATGTAGAAGAGTACAAGCAGGATGGACGATTGGTTGCCAAACGAAACAAAGTGGGAAGGATGTTCACCTTAAATGTGAAGATTCTTGAAATGAATGCAGCCATGTTTGCAAAAGGTGCAGGAGTTATTGCAGATATAGAGATATGGCACAAACAGATTGGACATGCAAATTTGCAAAGGCTGAAACTGATGTCGTCAAAGGAGATTGTCCATGGACTACCAAATTTCAAAGTTGCAGAAATGCAAAAGGTATGTGTAGCATGTCAATTTGGTAAACACTCAAGAGCATCATTTCCACATGACAAGCATGTTAGTGAGAATGTACTAGAAGTACTACATACAGATGTTTGGGGTCCAGCAAAGACCACATCTATGGGTGGTTGCAAGTTTTATGTTACTTTCATTGATGACCATACACGCAAAGTATGGGTATATTTCATGAAAGAGAAGAGCGAGGTGTTCACCCACTTCCAAAATTTTAAAGTTATGGTGGAAAAGAAGACAGGGAAGTACACTCAGACATTAAGATATGATGGAGGAGGTGAATACATGTCAAATAAGTCCAGCAGCTTTCTAAAAAATCATGGAATTCGGCATCAGTTTTCATGTAGGTACACACCACAACAGAATGGCATTGCTGAACACAAAATAGACATATTGCAAAAATAGCAAGAGCCTTAATGGCTGAGAAGACTATGCCTCATTGTTATTGGGCAGAAGCTGTGCATACTGTTCTATACATCATGAACAAAACTCCGACTGCTGCTGTACATCAAGTTACACCTGAAGAGAAGTTTACAGGTAAAAAGGCAAACTTATCATATCTGAACATTTTTGGTTGTATCGCATATGTACATGTCCCAGATGAATTGAGAATGACGCTGGATCCAAAAGCAGAAAAGTGTTTCTTCATTGGATACTCCCTTGAGCAAAAGGGATATAAATGTTATAACCCACTCACACGACAGGTAAAGGTGAGCAGAGATGTGGTATTTGATGAAATGTCAAGCTTCTATGCAGATGCCAAAGAAGGACTCAGTCTTGAACCAAATGACAAAGAAAATGCTGAAAAATCAGGTTTTGAGTGGACCGGATTCATCACCAAGCAATAGTTCCAACTCAAATCCATGGAGTGGAAGATTACGTGGAAATTTTAGTCCAGCAAATTCATCAAATACATCCAAGAAAGGTAAAGAAAAGCTTTCTACTGGTCATAAAACATGTCCAGGTTTTGAAGACGTTGATGGAGATTCAAGCGGTTCAGAAAAGAGTCTTGATGAGGAACTTGGATTGCCCTATGTGAAGACTCCAGGAGTAAGAAGGGCACATGTAGATGATACAAGGAGAAGTGGCCTAGGACCAAGAAGATCTGGGAGGATGCGTAATTCAGTGCAATGATTGACATATGATAGTTAGATGGCTCGCCATTGTGCCTACATGACAAAGGTAATACAAGATGCTGAACCTTCTTGTTTTGAAGATGCAATTGGTAATGCAGATCGGGAAAAAGCTATGGATGAGGAGATGGCTGCACTTTATGGAAATGATACATGGAAGCTGGTTCCATTGCCACAAGGAAAGAAACCCATAGGGTGCAAATGGGTTTACAAGGTAAAGCATAATGCTGATGGTAGCATAAGTAGGTATAAAGCACGATTGGTAGCTAAAGGATATGCACAGGCATATGGCATTGATTATGAGGAAACATTCAGCCTGTAGCTAAAATGTCTACTGTTAGGACACTTGTTGCATTAGCTACAACAAAAGGATGGACTTTGCATCAGATGGATGTGAAGAATGCTTTCCTACATGGTGAGTTACAGGGAGAAGTATATATGGACTAGCCACAAGGATATGAAGATTCAAAGCATCCAGAATATGTTTGCAGGTTGCAAAAGGATTTGTATGGGGTGAAGCAGGCTCCGCGTGCATGGCATGCAAGGATTGCTGATTACTTAACCAGCATTGGGTTTTCTATGTGTGATGCAGATCATTCACTATATGCAAGGAAGGCTGATGATGGCATCACGATTGTGGCCATTTATGTTGATGACTTGATTGTAGGTGGAAATAATGAAGAAAGCATCAAAGAGGTAAAGCAATTTCTTATGCAGGAATTTGATATGAAAGATCTTGGTGTGCTGTGCTATTTCTTGGGCATTGAGTTTATACATACGAAAATAGGTATATGGATGTCATAAAGGCAATATGCCTTGAATATGCTACAAAAGTATGGTATGGCTGATTGTAAGCCAATTTCTATGCCATTAGATCAGAATTTGAAGTTGGATACTACATCAGGTGAAGCATTGGAAAATGCTACTATGTACAGGAAAATTGTGGGAAGTCTTATATATCTTACAATTACAAGGTCTGATTTAAGCTACACTATTGGACTTGAAAGTCAGTTTATGCAGGATCCCAGGAAGCCACATTTGGATGCTCTGACTCACACTCTACGTTATGTGAGTGCTACTTTGGATTATGCATTGTTTTATGAAGCTGGTGTAGATTTGCAGGTTCATGGATATGTTGGAGGATAAACACTCCTATGTGCACAACAAAAGCAAATGACCCCTCCTAGGATCCTGAAATATTTCAGACATAGGCTCTGTATTTTCTGAGTTTCTCTGAGTATATGCAGATACTGAAAATGAAATTTTGCAGGCTTAAACTAGATTTTAAGAGCTTTCAAATGAGAGTAAAATCACTCCATTTGGATATTGGATGATGCCTCAACCAGCTGCAACAAAACAGATAACTTGATCTCTTCACAGAGTATGAGCTAACTAGATAGACATTGTTCTAGACATTTCTCTGCACATGTGCAAGCACTGAACCCGAGACTTATAATAGACAAATTAGAACTTATAAGCTTTCCAACCAGACAAAAATCATTGCAAATGGATTCCGGATGAAGGAGAAATAACAATTACAAGATAGGGGGGTCTGCCAAGATTATCTAGGGAGAAAGAGTATGAAAAAGTGAAATCTCTGCAAAATATGCAGAGAACAGCTAGTAGGGGGTGTGCCCAAGCAAGGGGGCAGCTTGGGCACGTATTTCCATGACTCTAAGTCATAATACAACTCATTAGAGGTTTTAAAGACCACATACTAACCTCTTTAACCAATCAAAATACATGTCAAAAGTGAGGTCCAATCACATCAAGAAGTGAGCTAAATCTTCTCTAATCAACTTCTTTCCATTATGGGCATAATTGGATGCCTCCAACTCGTGAAAATCAGCCTCCTTTGATTGTGGATGATGTGGAAGGTTCAATTTGGGGCATGTTCCCACACTCTTGAGCTTGAAAAACTTTCAACACTCCCCCTCAAGCTCAAGTCTTTTCCTTTCGTTGCTTCAGCCTATGTCTCTTATGTTGATAGCTTCCTTGAATCCTCCAAGCTTTGTACCTTCAAGAAACTTTGTCATCATGTCTGCAACCTGCATTTTAGTGTTCACATACCTTATATCTAGCTCTTTTGCCATCACCTTTTCTCTAACAAAGTGGTAATGAACCTCTATGTGCTTGCTCCTTGCATGAGACATGGGATTGTTAGCTAGATAGATGCTTGAAATGTTGTCTCCATAAAGAGGAAACTCCTCCACTTCTACTTCCAAGTCCTTAAGTAGCTTCTTAAGCCATAATAGCTCACATCTAGCCAAAGCTAAACCTCTGTACTCAGCCTCTGTGGATGAAAGAGCAACAGTGGGTTGCTTCTTAGAGGTCCAAGAGATCACTTTTGTACCTATCATGAAAACATAACCCGATGTACTCCTTCGATCGTCCTTGCTACCTCAATCAGCATCACTATATCCTTTGACACTTAGATCAGCATCATATGAGTAAAATAGACCTTGGTTGATGGTGTGATTGATGTAACGAAGCACCTTTCTTGCCGCCATAAGATGATCATGAGTAGGTGCATGAAAAAATTGAGAAAGAACACCTACTACATATGCAAGATCAGGTCTAGTGAATGTAGCATAAATTAATGAACCAATTATGCTTCTATATAATGTAATATCTTGTATAACCTCTCCTTGACCTGCAACCAACTTTGTATTGGGCTCCATGGGCTGAGAAAGTGGCTTACAAGCACTCGTACCAAACCTGTATAGCACATCCAATAAGTATTTTCTTTGAATCAAGAAGATGCCATTGTGTGCATAGATTACCTCTATTCCCAAGAAGTACTTTAGTGTTCTAAGATCAGATATCTTGAACTCCTTTCCTAGCTTTGATTTGATATCTTTAATACCTGCAATATCACTTCCTGTGATGATCAAATCGTCCACATCGATGCATATGTATACCGTCTTGTCTCCTTGCTTCTTCATGTAAAGTGATGGATCTGCAACACTTTCTTTGTATCCACAACTTGATAAATAATCCATTAACCTCTGATTACAGGCCCTTGGGGCTTGCTTTAGTCCATATAATGCTTTCCTTAGCTTGCAAACATGATTTGGGTACCTCATACTAGCAAATCCTTGAGGTTGGCTCATGTAGACTACTTCTTCAAGCTCTCCATTGAGGAAGGCATTCTTCACATCCAACTGATATAAGCTCCATTTCCTTGATGTGGCCACTGCAATCAAAGTCCTAATTGTTGGCATCTTGGCTACGGGGCTGAAAGTTTCATCATAATCTATCCCGTAGCTTTGGGAGAAGCCTTTCGCCACCAACCTTGCTTTGTACCTAGCAATGGAACCATCTGAATTTCCTTTAATTTTGTAAACCCACTTATTACCTATCACCTTCATGCCTTCTTGAGCTGGTACCAAGCTCCAAGTATGGTTCTCATCAAGTGCTTTGAGCTCTTCCTTCATTGCCTCTTGCCATTCCTTGCAATCCTTAGCTTCTTCATAACTAGTTGGTTCTTTGTCCTTGATTACCTGAGTCATGTATGCATAATGCTTTGCAATGAAATTATCATATGTTAACCTTTGTACTGGATATCTTACTCTTGAAGACCTTTGTTGTAGAGCAAAGGAGCATAAGAGAAGAGCCCCAAAATTTTCAAAATAATGGGCATAATTTTTCTTCTTCGAGGTCTTATGGAATTCCCTCAAAACTATGTAAATGTGATAGAGGAGTCCTCTAAATGCATAATCCCAACTTGTTGTAAAGTAACCCTTGTAAATTAGTAGGAAATTCACCCTTTTTTGTAATAAAGTGCCGGTCTCTTGTGTGAAAGGACCAAACTTAGTGCACATGTATATAAGTCACTTGGTGACTCTTTGTAGAAACTTTTTTGCCATTGTGAAGAAGGAGCTCTCCAAAAATTCGAATTTACCTCTTTCTTGCAGATTTTGATCCTCTTTTTGATCTTGTATGTGTGTGCAATGCGTGGAATGTGTGTGTAGGACTGTTGTCTACCCCTCCCCATTGTTTTTGGAGCTACTGTAGTGTGTGTGCGAACTAGTAGGAGTTGTGGCGTGAGTGTGGGTGCTTCCCACCATTCACCATTTTGGCCATAACTTGAAGCAGAGTTATCAGAATCAAGTGAAACAACTTCCAATAGAAGCGTCTCGTCAAGAGCTTCGAAACGAGTACCTTATTGACTATATTCGGAGTTCGGAGCTAGGAGAAATCGTTGATTTTCTGAAAACTGCTGTAAGAGGTATCGCGACAGACACTTTCAGCATTTCAGAGAGTGTGAGAGGTGGATTAGTCTTTTCTCATGCATGCAAGCTTCACCACTTCATTTTTCCATCATGTGTGCACATGTCCCCATACGCTTGGTTAGGTCGTTCGATCGGATTGACATTTAAATGTGTGTTAATTTCCCACTATATGCACTTGTGTTGCAATTGAGGTACAGTCTCATTGGCACGAGTCCTTGAGTCTTCTTGACTCAAGTACACACGTTTTTGGCACCGTTGCCGGGGAACACTCAGCCAAGATGCCGTCGTGATGGTTAGAGATTGAGTGTGATAGAATCGTACTTGTAGAGGTGAATTTGTCCTGTGGCAAGTAGTCAATCACTTTAGCACTTGTTACTTCACATCCCGGAGGTGTGTGTGATAAGTTTTAGGTTTAGGGTTAGTAGGAAGGAAGAGAAAGTGGAGTTAGGGTTAGGTTAGAAGGAGAGGAGAAGTGGAGAGAGGTGAAGTAGGAGTAGGCCGAGACCACCAAAAAAGTCCCAAAAATCACCTAAAATTAGCAAGATTCAAATTCTATCAAAAAAGGTATAAAAACCAAAAAAATTGGCTCATTTGATACATCATTGAGTTCTGGTATCTTCCGAGAGTTGCGAATGGTATTGTGTGCAGAGTATCGTGCTGAGTAAGCCTTCAACGCTAGGTTTTGAGCTCAAGGTGCAAGCAATATAGTACCAAGGTAAGATTTCACAAAGTTTATTTGACAAAAACACATTGAAAGTGCACAAACGCGTGATTAAGTGCGCATTAGGTATCGCGGGGAGGAAAACCGTTTGCTTTTTGAGCTTTCTGGAAAGAGACAGTAGGCTAGGTGTGTGGGGGGTTGAAAGAGAGCAAGGGGGTGCAAAAATTTGTGAAAAATTAGGCTTTTTGGCTTGAGTATCGCGATCGGTTGAGGTTTGGTATTGCGATACCAAAACTCCCTTGTATCGCGATACTCGCCGTGGTATCGTATCGCTGGTATCAGTTCTGGTATCGCGATACCATTTTGGTATCGTGTCGTCAGTTGATATCGCAATCACACCTTACTATAGTAGTATCGTATTGTTACCTACTGTGGTATCGTGTCGTCGACACACCAAGTATCGTATCACCTTATTTCCTGGTGTAGTATCGCGATACCATACCAAGTATCGTATCGTCTCATTGTCAGGAGTCATATCGCGACTCCAAGTTGGCATCGTATCGGCCTTCTCAGGTGATATCATATCGTGTGAGGAGTTGGTATCGTATCGGGTATTAATCAAGTATCGTATCGTGATCAGCAGTAGTATCGTATCGCCCATTCCCTAGTGAAGTATCGCGACACCGTTCCTGGTATCATATCGTACAAGCAGGTGGTATCGTATCGCCACTTGTTCTCGTATCGTATCGTCTCCTCATTGGGAATCGTATCGCAATACCAAATTAGTATCGTATCGGGAGGGTTGTTGGTATCGTATCGTAGCAATTGTCCAGTATCGTATCGCCTGCTACAGATAGTATTGTATCGTGTTGACTTCAAGTATCGTATCATGGCCAAGGCAGTATCGCCTAGTGTAGTATCGCCTGAAAGTGGTATAGTGTAGATTGGCAGTAGCATTTTGTCAGGTGACTAGAGGCATTGGAAGAGCTACTCAAGGAGAATCTTTGAGACTTATAGAGAGACTTAGGAGGGTGAATGAACTTGAGGTCAGGGAGAGTGCTAAGTAGCTGAAGAAGTGTTGTATCCTGAGTAGGAAGTGCTGCCCAGGTCAGTCACCGCTCCGCCTACTCAGGGACCTCTAGTGATTCCGAGGAGGAAATACCCATGGCTTCCGAGGACATGCAGGGTCCAACACCAAATAGAAATTTTATGTCCACGGTTGAGGGAGATTACCGTACCTCCTTACAGTATGTGTCTACCAATGCCCAGGAGATCCCTATCTACCTGGATGGCCTAAATAGATCGGTGGCTAGGATGGTAACTTCCATGAATGCCACGATCATACCCCGACCTACTGTCAAGTACGAGGGAGGTGCATACGTAGACAAAATGGGTCACATCTACATTGTGACTGAACTTCGAGATGATCAATGAAAAGGGAGAGTTAGTGGAACTAGACAACTCCGAAAGAAATCATCCTGAAGAGTTAGTGACTACCCCTAGGGGCAGGTCCCGAGTATCACAAGTCTTGAGAGGAGATTTGATACCTCAAGACGACTACTTGTTGGAGGTCTATATGATTCATGGATCAGACTTATTGCTTCAAACAGACTTACCTGCTCCAGGAAGAGAAGAAAGCCCCATGACATTTTATGAGCTACAAGACCTAGATGATGAAACTAGACTCACATACATGGACAAGGATCAACGGAGATATTGGCCAGTGAGTGTCTTAGACAGGGCTCGACTGAGATACATGGGTGCACCTGTATTTCCTCAAAGAGATCAAGCTACCACCTCACAAAATCCTTTTGGAAATCAACAAGAGACGGAACATACCACATCAGGACAGACCAGCCAACGAAGTGTGCCCAACCGTACTCATGTACAATTTGCGACTCCAGGAGTGCAAATGCACAATCAGACCCACGCAGGGGTAGGTAATCAGTACAGACCACCAGTAAGACCACGACCACCGGTAGGAGGACAGCCTGGGATACCTCCAATAAGACCGGCTATCCCAGTCTTCCCTGTAATGCCCAGAACACCTGAACCGATGAGAAGACTGAGACCTATCCAAGTGGCAAAGTGTGTAAGAAATCACTACGATGGATTGGGGGAACCCTATGATCAGATTGCAGAATTTAAACAAGTTCTAAGGGAAGAACAAGTAGATGACTTCTTTGTGCAGTATGAGTCTTTTGGACTCACCCTCACAGGGACGGCTCTAACTTGGTTCCAACCCTTAGATCCAAATCAATTTGGAAACATGGAACAATTCTTTCCAGAATTCATTGGGGAATTCACAAAGAGAGGGATTAAACACAATTCTGCTTCATTAATCCACAACTTTAAACAAAACCCTAATGAAACTGTGAAGACCGCGGCCAGAAGATTCAATTAGTAATGTGGATAGATGCCCAATGGCCGAGAGACCCACACAACAAAAAATGATTTCATTGTTTTTGGATGGACTTACAAACGGAACTTTAAGAATGCTAGTGTACGTGAAGAGGTTACAAACTTTGAGTGAGTGCCTTCAAGAGTGCATTGATTTGGAGGATAACCTAGCCGAGGATCTCAAAAGTACACCCAACCTCACTAAATCAGAAGATTCAAGGAGCACCATCACATCCAACTCCAGTAACATGGAAGAATTAGCAGAGCTATTAGCAAAGAAACTAGGAGTTCAGGGGCAAAGAGCTTACCAACACCCAGCTCAAAGAGTGCCTATGCTACGGAGATGTAACTTATGTGGAGGAGATCACCCCTCACACTTGTGTGTACGAGGAGGAGCTGGTGCACAACCTATGTGTCCATACAACAGGCAGCAACAACAAGGGACTTCTTTGTACTGCCACATAGAACAAAAATACACCAACCATGCTACTGAGAACTGTCTTTTTAATAGGCAAGCACGCCCTTTCCAACCACCGCAGTATCGACCATATGGATATCCACCTAGGGAGCCGGGCAGAGAGATACCGAGATACAACCCATATCCAACTCCAGCAGGAGCATCAAGGCCATATGAACAGGCGCCATATCCACCACCACAACTAGTGCTAGGACCCCAACTGTCACAACCTCAGCAAGTAGTACCGGTGAAGTATGCTCAACCGGAAGAGAACTTAGAGAGAGCTATAGTACCAACATCGACAATGACCAATGTAGAATCAACAAACCCTAGAGATGAACCGCCACCAGAAGATTACCACCCACACGAAGCCAACATGTTAGAATATGAATCTGCATATGATGCGGCTTATTATGGATATGAAGGCTATGATCAGACTTATGGAGCAGAGATGGCCACCTTAATGTATACGGCTCCTAAAGCACAACCAACCATGAGACCACCCATTAGACCACCTATGCAGAGAGGACCATGCTATAGATGCGGAGGAGACCATTTCATTAGAGAATGCCCTCGACCTTACAACCCTCTACCACCAAGGATTTGGGAAGGATATTGTAGTGATTGCGGAAAGGAACATCTTTTCAGAGACTGCCCTAAGAATCCGACAAAAACCCAAGATACTGCACCAATCAACGTGATTGAGGTCATAGAAGGATCTGGAAGTGATAAGGAGTACGCTGTGCCACTAAAGGCCATTACCAGAGCCCAAACGAAGCAACAAAAAGGAAAACAGCCAGAAGAGAAACGAGAGAGCAATAAAACTATAAACCCTAAAATTCAGGTAGTCGAGGATTCTGAGGATCCACGTGAAAATTCCCAGAACACAAAAGTATAAAAATGGAAGGAAAGACTAGAAAAACTCAAAGATAAATGGGCAAGAAATAAGAGTCAAGACAGTAAGAAACAAACCAAAGACTTGAATGAACATAAAGAACAAAAAACTCAGAAGGAGATCCCTGAGCCACCACGTACTCAAGAGGTAGAGAAGCCAGGATCAATTCTAGCTGACCCAAAGCCAGATGACTTAAACATGTGGTTGAAAGCTTACCAGGCTAGAATTAAAATGGGCCCAAATATGGAGCAACATGAAAAACTCTACCCTCAAGGGGAATTAGAAAAAGAAAGATTGGCGATATGCAGGAAACTTATAGAGGTAGCACAAGCAACCCTAGAAAAGACTATCCCAATTTTACCAGAGACAAGGATTGCACATGGTCTATACGAAGAATGCATCAAATTCAAGGATAAGGAACCTAGAAAGGAAGATGACCAAGGTGAACGAATAAAAGCACAAGATGAGCCGGTGTCAATGATACTAGACCTAGAAGCAGATTGGCCCAAAGATTTATGGAATAGAATCCGAGAAGAGCAATGGAAGAAGAATGGAGTCAGTCCACCTCCTTTTGATGAAATAGATGTGGAAGATTGTCAACCCCATCCCAACTTGGAGGAAGTATATGAGGAGGTATCAAGACTCGATAGAGGTAGAGAGGAAACCCTGAGCATTTCAACATTGCCTAATTACATGGGAGAATACGAAAGGGACTCTATAATAATACGAGCACCCACAATACATGGGAAGGGAAAAGGAAACTCAGAAGAGAGTTCACACAACCTAACAGAACTAAAGAAAACAAAAGTGCAATGCAAACTGACAGTGGAAGAGTTACTTCAGCTTAAACCACAATTATGGAGGCAGTTAGCAAACCAATTAGAACCACAACCAGAGAAAGGAGAAACAAAAGGAAACGAAAAGGAAAGCAAATCAACGATACAAATCCCAGTGGATAAAGTGGGGGAATTTAGTGAAGGAGACGAAGGTAATACATGTCTACCTGTCACCCACAATGGGTACATGACCAAGGCTATCCTAGACATGGGAGCTGGGGTAGGAATTTCCACCAAGGAGATTTGGGAAAAATGGGGAAAACCTGCTTTACGACCCACACGTATGAAGCTCCAATTGGCAGACGGTCATGTGGAAAGACCCTTAGGAATATTGGAACGAATCAAATTAACCACCTGTGGAGTAGAATTTGAACACACATTAGCCATTTGTAAGTTCGAGAAAGCGAACAACTATGAAATGATATTAGGCCGACCCTTTATGAGACAAATGCGGGTAGTACAAGATTGGGGAAGAGATTCGTTATACCTGCAACATCAAGGAAACACCACCAAGATAAATCTGCACACGTTTGCCTATCGAGATGTCCCTCCACTACAATGGAACCCTGTACATAGGGAAGAAGATGACCTATCCATTCACAGTGCTGGATCAAGTGATCAATCTTGGATACATGAGGATGCCCAGTTATGGATGTGTAAAGAAGCCAAGAGAGAGGAGAGTAAAAAACAACTGTGGCCGATAGGACATCCTAACTATCGATCAGTAGAAGACCCAGATTACATGCCTCAAATCTTTCCTGATGAGATCTTCGAGCCGCATGGATGGATGGAAATTTTAGCCACCTTAGATGTGTGCATAAATGAAGAAGTTTTGACAATGAACGAATGCATATATGAGGAAGGCTATGATGTAAATCTCTATATGGTGGTTCTTCAAGAAGTAGAAGAAGGAGAAATCTTGGAAAAAGAATGGAAAGAGGAATATGAAAGCATAGAAATGGAACCATAATTTGACTCCAAAGAAAGCTACCTAAACACTATTCAGAACAAGAAGGAAAAGGAACCAACAAAAATCTTAGCAATTGAAGCTGCTCCAACAATACACAAGCAGAGGGAAGACATGATTAAGGTAGAGCCGGACCCAGATCTTTTTGAAGTTCCTGAACATTTAAAAAAATACAAAGTAGAAGAGAGAAAAGTAGCCATTCAAATGCCTAGACGAGAGGCATGAGACGGAGAAGCGTACGACAACAAAGAACAAACAAAAAAAATTGTTGTAACAGTAGAAGACGGAGAAGAGCGATGCACATATATTGGAAAAGATGTATCCGAAGAGGAGGAAGCGGAACTCATACACCTTATCCGAGAATACCGAGACGTATTCGCATGGACCTACAAGGATCTCAAAGGCGTAGAACCCACTATTTGTTCCCATCGAATACCAATGACGGCAGACGCAAAACCATCCAAACAACGCCCTTATACGTATAATGAGGTTTATGCAGCAAAAATTAAGGAAGAAATAGACAAACTACTAGCGGCAGGATTCATATATGAGATAGAACATACCGAATGGTTATCGCCATTAGTAGTGGTGCCTAAGAAAAATGGAAAACTGAGAGTGTGCATCAACTTGAAAAAGGTGAATGCAGCCACCATACGTGATAGCTACCCCTTACCCATCACGGACCATCTATTGGAGAGGGTAGCCGGAAAGGAGGTCTACAGCGTCTTGGATGGATTCTCGGGATACAATCAAGTAGCTATTGCAACTGAGGATCAACACAAGACCGCATTCGCAACCGAATGGGGAGTTTATGCTTTCCGAGTGATGCCTTTTGGACTCACTAATGCACCTGCTACTTTCCAACGATTGATGTGTCATGTTTTCAAGGAATTTCTGAAAAGAAGCATGGAAGTATATGTAGATGACCTTTGCACGTACTCCAATCAAAGACGCGATCACATCCCCGAGTTGAGGAAGATATTCAATAAATGTAGACAGTGTAGAGTCTGTTTAAACCCTGAGAAATTGTCTTCATGGTGAGACAAGGGAAAATCTTAGGACACATAGTCTCAAGAAATGGAATATCTACAGATGAGGACAAAATTAAAGTCATCTTAGACCTACCAAGTCCTAAGAATGCAAAGGAAGTGCAAGCCTTTATGGGGCATTGTGGATATTACCGTAGGTCTATTCACATGTATGCCATAATAGCAAAACCCTTGTATGGTCTCTTGACTCAATTTACTTGGACAGAAGAGTGCGAGAAGGCATTCAACGAGCTGAAAAAGAGGCTTAGCACAGCCCCAATTCTGAAATCACCCAACTGGAACAAGCCTTTTCATATTCATGTTGATGCTTCTAACTATGCCATTGGATGTATCCTAGCCCAACCAGCTGATGAAGGGAAGCTTGATCATCCAATTGCCTATGCTAGTAGACAACTGAATCAAGCGGAACGAAATTATACCACTTCTGAACGAGAAGGGTTAGGAATGGTATACGCAGTGAAGAAATTCAGACACTACCTCTTAGCCAACAAGTTCAAAGTTCTTCATAGATCATCAGGCTTTACTGTACTTAGTCAATAAGCCTTGTAACACGGGAAGGTTAGTATGATGGTTCTTACTACTAATGGAGTTCGACTTTGAAGTGGTAGTAAAGAAGGGAAACACTCATGTAAGAGCAGACCACCTTTCTAGGTTAACACACGGAGAACCACCAAATGGAGTGCCCGATGATCTGCCAGATACTTATTTATTTAACCTAGAAGTATGTCCAAAGTGGGCAGAGAGACTAATTCCTATACTCACCCATGGCCCACAACACTCAATCAACAAGAATAGCAAAAACGAAATTCTCCAATCAAGGAATTTACACATTATTGCTGGAAGCGTGTACTATAAGGAACCAATGGAGTATTACTCAGATGTGTCGAGGAGGAGGAACAAAAGCAACTAATTGAGCAAGCACATGTGAACAAATGGAGAACACACCAAGGGAGTCATGGAACAATTCGAGAATTAAAAAGATTAGGGGTGTACTGGCCTGACATGCCCAAGGATGTCCATGACTATGTGAGTAATTGTGCCGAATGCCGGGAGACCAACCCGGAAGATCATATGTCCATACCTTTTTCAACCATAGCGCCCAATTGGAGTAAGACACTGGTTAAATTCTTAAAGACAAAAGAGCATGAGGCAGGAGCTAGTTTGGCAAGAAAACGATCCCTAGAAGAAATGAGCAAGGACTATATACTTATGGGGAAGCAATTGTTTAGGTGAGGAAAAGACAACCAACTCCGATTATGTGTGCACGAAGGAGAATATCTACCCATATTAGAGATGGCACATGCGGGTGCTGCGAGAGGTCATTTCTCAGCTGAGAGAACTGTCAAAATGATTCTCTTTGCAGGCTTGTGGTGGCCAACTCTACATATGGATGCTGAAACGTATGTACGAAGCTGCGAGACATGCCAGAGAGCAAAATACCCAATTTGGAGAGATGACATGCCTTTAAGACCCATGGTCTGTGCAAGAGCATTCTCAAAATGGGGTATTGACTTCATAGGACCTATCAATCCACCGGCCAAAGGATCACATGCGGAGTACATCATAGTGGCCACTGATTACTTGACCAAATGGGTAGAAGCAAAAGCCACTAGAAAGAATGATGCTCAAACTACCGCCAAGTTTCTCTTTGAGCATATTTTCACCCGTTTTGGATTACCAATCGAGATTGTGAGTGATCGGGGAACGCACTTCCTCAATGAAGTAATCGAGTCGCTAATGAATGAGTTTTTAGTGATTCATAAAAAATCAGCCCCATACCATCCCCAAGCCAATGGACAAGCTGAAAGTTCCAACAAGGTACTGTGTACAGTATTGACAAAGATTGTCAATAATGGAAGGTCTGATTGGGACAAACAATTGCATCATGCAATTTGGGCATATAAAATGGCTATTGGAACTACCCCATTCAACTTGGTGTATGGGCAAAATGCAATCTTGCCAATTGATTTTTTAGTGCCGACATTGAAGTGGCCCAACAGTATGAGTGGAACGGACATGAATTATCCCAACAACTGGAGCAAATCGAAAAGCTACATGAAACTAGGTTACAAGCAGTAGCAGGAATCTATGCAGCTAAAAGGAGACAAAAGGCATTTTATGATGCACATATAAAAGACAAGGGACTTAAAGAGGGAGACTTAGTCTTGGCGTACACTTTAAAACAACATGCCAAGAAGTTACAAAAACGGGGATATGGACCCTTGATCATAAATCGAATCTCGACAGGTGGTGCAGTTAATCTAGCCACCCTAGATGGAGATATCCTTCCTAACTACATCAGCGGATGTAGAGTGAGTCGATTCACTGAGCCTTTGACTGATCAAATGCTAGCACGTCTAGTAGGAGCCCAAAATAGGAAGAGGGAGGAGGAGCGAATTAGAGAGGAAGCTCGGCAAGAAGCACTGGAACGCATTAGGAAACGGAAAGAATGGATTAGGCAACGAGATGAATGCTATCCCCACGGAGAGGAGCCTATCCCTATGGCTAATTACCAAGTCCATAATCTTGATACGACGGGTGTGTGCAAGACACAACCTTACCTAAACCTTGAGATTGGCCAGACAGAGTACAAGTTGATAGACGCTTTGATAGACTCAGGAGCAGGACTTAGTTGCATACGAAATAGGGTCGTAAAAGATCTTCAACTGAGTATGAATTCCACAAAAGCCCGATTGATAGGAATTGGAGGACAAACTCTAGATTGCATTGGAACATCAAGGAATTGCAAGAAAAGATAACTAAAATGGAAGATCAGCTCAGACAGGAGCAAGGAGTCATTGCAGATTGGGAAAAAAGATACATGGAGCACACAGCTGCCCTAAGAACTAAATGGAAAAAAGCGGAGAATCGTTATCTACTGCAATGTAAAGAAGACACCGATCATATGGATATAGTGGCACAAGAACTTCTCAAACATAAAGACACAATTGCAAAGGCCACTGAGGAAATCAAGGAGAGAGATGAATGCATTAAACAGCTTCAGGAGCAGTTAGAGCAAAAAGCAAAGCAAGGGACACCAGTAGTCCCACAAGCTGCGGAGGCTACTGTGGAGACTGAGGTACGTCCTCTCTCTCCCCCCTCATATCATTCACCGATAAGGGAGGCTCAGGAGGTCCACATTGATCATGATAATCGGGACATTGCAGAATTGAGCCAACCAGAAAGGGCACTACTGGTGTCCCAGCTCACTGCTGATTTTGAAGACCAAATAATACAGATCATGAAGGAAGCTCACATAGAAAACAAACAACTCGAACAAATTTTGAAGCCCTTCAATGTACCATATGGTCTTCTAAAGGAACAAACGCGGCATTACATAAGAACCGCCACTAATAAAGAACCCAATAGCAACCTCCAGTTCGACAAAAATACTTTCAATTACACTCAAGAGGAGTTCGAGAAGGCGGATCCCATCTGGAGGAGGAAAATTTTGGAAAAGAATCCTACACTGTGGGTACAGTGGGAAGCATCACCGTATGTGCTTCAAGTAAACCCGTCCTTTTGTCCTGTGCCCCGCAGACGCTCCTGGACGCAATTTTGGGAAGGACAGCGCTAGGGCAACATAAATAATCAGTGGCTAAACTACCCATTGTTACCTAGCCCTCCACACAATTACCTACCAACAGAGGAGTATATGGTAAAAACAATGGAATTTTGGATTGCCAGATATGCTACAGTTCCGGATTTAGCTGTAAAAATGACTAATAAAATTTTCAGTATGCTACTAACAGTCATTAGAGTTTTCCAGCATGCCAAATATACTTTTTTGAATTTCATTGGCATTACGCAAGGATCCGAAGCTCTCATTTTTTATCTATCTACTATACCCAGCCGCTTAACTCTTATGGCATATTATTCTCACCTCATGTTTTTGCTGTCGACATATATGCAAACTTTCGAGGAAGCATTTTTCATCGGCTTCTTTGAAATTGATTCCGAAATTTTTGTCAAAATGACTTCAAACCTAAACGCATGTCTGGTGGCTTATGAAACGAGTTTCTTTGCGGATCATCGACAAGCCCCAGAAGACGGAGTCAAGTCCAAGCAGTGGAAAGAATTCATGATTTGTCACGCTAATCTGCTGAATCAACGAGAGCAAACGGCCATCCAGACATACACACGTCACCACAAAAAGCCTGTCGGGGACGACAGAGTTCAAGAGGTGGGACGTGTAGAGGGACAATCAAGCAAAAAGAAAAGAAGAAGGAAATCAAAGTCCAAAACTACTCAATAAAGATCAAAAGAACCACTTTTTGCAAGAAGCCCCGCAAGGGTGCAACACCCATGTCTGCACAGAACCTCGCAAAGGCACACACACCAAGGAAAGCACGCAGCTGGAAAGAGGAACCAGGGCCAACAAGTATCCATGAAGAAGTGCAAAAAGATATCAGGCGGTTCCATAGCCATGAGGGTGCTTCAACCTCTTGAGCAACAGAAGGTTCAGATCAAGGCTTAAGAGCTACATCCTCATATTGTCTACTAATGGCGTGCGTGGAAACCCGATTTAACAGGCAAACCAAATGCATCAAGCCTAGAGGATGTCAAGACAAATATCATACAGGGCCATTAAAACGTAATGCCAGTCGAACAGATAGGCAAAACTGACCAAGGGTTGCGTGTGGGGAAAGAAAGTAAAGAGGCCTCAGTAATACAGCAAGGTCCGATGTGTACAACCAGGACAAATCAGAGGACCACTAAAACGTAATGCAAGACTAATGAAGAGGAAGAGCTGACCAAGAGATGCGGGCGGACGACAAGAGGTAGATAAGAACAAAAGCCTGTCAAGGGACGACAGAAACAAAGAGGGGGAGAGTGTTGCAGAGCAAAGGAGCATAAGAGAAGAGCCCCAAAATTTTCAAAATAATGGGCATAATTTTTCTTCTTCGAGGTCTTCTGGAATTCCCTCAAAACTATGTAAATGCAATAGAGGAGTCCTCTAAATGCATAATCCCAACTTGTTGTAAAGTAACCCTTGTAAATTAGTAGGAAATTCACCCTTTTCTGTAATAAAGTGCCAGTCTCTTGTGTGAAAGGACCAAACTTAGGGCACATGTATATAAGTCACTTGGTGACTCTTTGTAGACACTTTTTTGCCATTGTGAAGAAGGAGCTCTCCAAAAATTCGAATTTACCTCTTTCTTGCAGATTTTGATCCTCTTTTTTATCTTGTATGTGTGTGCAATGCATGGAATGTGTGTGTAGGACTGTTGTCTACCCCTCCCCATTGTTTTTGGAGCTACTGTAGTGTGTGTGCGAACTAGTAGGAGTTGTGGTGTGAGCGTGGGTGCTTCCCACCATTCACCATTTTGGCCATAACTTGAATCAGAGTTATCCGAATCAAGTGAAGCCACTTCCAATAGAAGCGTCTCGTCGAGAGCTTCGAAACGAGTACCCTATTGACTATATTCGGAGTTCGGAACTAGGAGAAATCCTTGATTTTTTGAAAACTGCTGTAAGAGGTATCGCGATAGACACTTTCAGCATTTCAGAGAGTGTGAGAGGTGGATTAGTCTTTTCTCATGCATGCAAGCTTCACCACTTCATGCAAGCTTCCATCATGTGTGCACATGTCCCCATACACTTGGTTAGGTCGTTCGATCGGATTGACATTTAAATGTGTGTTAATTTCCCACTATATGCACTTGTGTTGCAATTGAGGTACAGTCTCATTGGCACGAGTCCTTGAGTCTTCTTGACTCAAGTACACAACCTTCTTTCACTTCCTTTGGGTGTGGTTGCCATCTTCTTTCTTTGTTTTGCCACTCCTGGAGTTTGAATTTCTTCTATCTCTTCATCTTCCAACATGCTCTCGTCCACATAGCTTCCTTCTTCAACTGAAATCTTCTCTTTGCCTTTGACTTTGCTTTCTTCAGAGCTGGTCTCTCTTTCCCTAAGCCTTCCACTCCATGGTGAGGGTGTCCTTGTGTTGCATGAGTTGCTTGGACCACTTAAATCCATGCTTTCTTGAACTCTATCATCATTCTTCAAATCTGTCTCACCTATGTCTTCAACCTGCAATGGACTGGTACATGCATACCAAGGCTTCAACTCATCAAAGAAAACATCCCTACTTACCTTCAGCTCCTTGGTGATGGGATTATAGCATTTATACCCCTTTTGTTCCATAGAATATCCCAAAAAAATACACCTTTCAGATTTGGCATCTAACTTTGACCTCAACTCTTGAGGTACATGTACATAGCATATACAAGCAAAGACTCTAAGATGTGAAATGCAAGGTTTTCTTCCACTCCATGCTTCCTCAGGGGTTAGATGATGTATAGCTGATGTAGGACATCTATTCATGATGTATGTGGCTGTATATGTAGCCTCTCCCCAATAACAATGCGGCATGTAAATTGTCTTTTGATGCCATTGACCTGCAAAAATTCAGAAAATTCATGGGAGAAGTACTCTCCCCCTCCATCGGATCTCAAAGTTTTGATAAACTTGCCAGATTCCTTCTCCACCTGTGCTTTGAATTTCTTGAAGTAGTGGAACACATCTGATTTGTTTCTAATGCAATACGACCACACTTTGCTTGAAAAGTCATCAATGAAGGTTACAAAATACCTATTTCTAGCAAGGGATGCTTCTCTTGTTGGACCCCAAACATCCGTGTGAATGAGGTCTAAAACATTTGCACTTACATAGGTACTCTTCTTGAAGGGCAGCCTTGATTGTGCAAGCCAAGGAGTCCTTGAGCTTGAGGAGCCTTAGAAGTGCCTACATATCAATTTTCGTATTTTTTAGACTCCGTTTAAGCCCTCAAATTGGCCCTGGAACCTAATTTTTAACTAGGCCGGACACTAGGTCTAGACACGGCCAAAACCTAGTCAAAAACTATAAATAGAGCTAGAGAGCTCATTTTTGAGATTAGATTGTAATTGAAATGAACTTGTAAGAGCTTTTTGAAAGTAATCTAAGAACTCCATTGCTTCTCACTCTTTGTCATGCCGTGTGTGCGCGTGTGTGTGTATGTGTGTGCATGTTTGTGTGCTTCTCACTCACGCACTTGTGCCTCCACTTGCTCGAGGTCTTCATACCATCCTCTCGTCTTCCCGGATTGACATTAAAGGAGGTGCTACTCATCACTGAGCTACAAGGTGTCCCAAAAATCATTGTAGTATATGTCAAGAGAGTAGATACAAAAGAGAGCTCTCACAAAATCTACATAAAAGGAATAAAAAAATGACCTAATATAACATTACAATTAGTACAATATATGAAGAGCAATATGTAAAGAAAACCCTAATATCCACAAATCAATGAGCTAGCAAGAAATAAATATGCCATCACTCTCGGTACATAAATCTGGTAAAGCTCACTAAAAGCATCCCTGATATATATTAGTGTAGCCACTATACATATCAGAGCAATGAAAAGTGGCATGTGTCATCCTCGATCATCACATGTTGAGCTTGATATCTCAACACTCCCCCTCAAGCTCAATGTCTGATGTCTTGCAATCCAAACATCTTTGGAAACTTCTTCAGCTTCTCTACTCCAAGTTCTTGACTGAAAATATCAACAACCTGCTTGTTTGTCCTCACATAAGCAAGATCAATATTACATGCTAAAATTTGATTAAAGCCTATCACACTATACTTTTGCAACATACTTAATGCATATTTCCTTTGGGGCAACCATATACGTGTTTCTGTATGTGTAAACTCAATGCCAACAAATATTGAAACACATTAAGATCTTTCATTCCTACATAAGGAGTTGCTTTACATCTTTAATGCTTTCTTCATTATGACCACCTACAATATCATCAACATAAATAGCCACAATTATGTTGTCATCATCAACCTTCTTTGCATATAATGAATGATCTACATCACACATAGAAAATACAATTGAAGTTAGATAATCCACAATCCTTGCATGTCAAGCACGATGGGCTTGTTTAAGCCCATACAAATCCTTTTTCAACCTAAAAACATGTTTAGGATTTGGCTCTTAATCACTACACTGAATTTTGCATCCTCTCGGATCTTCTTGGTCCTAGATCACTTCTTGTTGTTGTATCATCTACACATGCCTTTGTTACTCCTAGAGTCTTCATAGAGGAAAATCCAAGTTCCTCATCAAGAATCTTTTTAGAACCATTTGGTTTTCCATCAATATCTTTAAAACCTTTAGATGTTTTATTACCAACATGAATCTCTTCTTTATCTTTCTTAGATGTAGTTGATGATTTTTTTGGACTTTACATTCCATGCAATCTTCCACTCCATGGGTTTGAGTTGGAACTATTATGGGGTGATATATCAGGTCCACTCAGAAATTGAGATTTTGCACTTGAGTTTTCAACATTTCCTTTGTCATTTGAGTCAACCTTGATTCTTTTTGCATCAACATAAAAGCTTGAAATTTTATCAAACACTACGTCTTTGCTTACCTTCACCTGTCATGTGAGTGGGTTGTAACATTTATATCCCTTTTGCTCAAGGGAGTACCCAATAAAAATACATTTTTCTACTTTTGGATCAAGCTTCATCCGCAATTCATTTGGAAAATGTACATATGCAATGCAACCAAATACTTTCATGTGTGATAAGTTTGTCTTTTTACCTGTAAACTTCTCTTTGGATGTTACTTGATGTACAACAACGGTTGGAGTTCTATTCATAATGTTATAGGAGTGTGCAAAAATTTTTCTCAATAATAATGAGGCATATTTTTCTTTGTTATCAAGATGCTTTATATTTCTACAATATGTCTATTTTGGCATTAAAAAATGCCATTATGTTATGATGTGTACTTGCATGAAAACTAACTTTGAATTTCATGAATTTTTTGGAAATTACTGAATTCATTTGATATGTATTCACCTCCTTCATCAGAGACTAATGTTTCAATATAATTTCTTATTTGCTTTTCCACCATATGCTTGAAATTTTGAAATTGAGTAAACACCTCTCTTCTCCTTCATCAAGTATACCCACATTTTTGTGTATGTTCATCAATGAAAAGTGACATTAAACCCTCAACCCCCATAATGCAGTCTTTGCAGGACCCAAAACATTTATGTGTACTATCTCTAGCACATTCTCACTAACATGCGTGTCATACACAAATGATACATGCTTTACATATCTTTTGCATCTCTGAAACCTTGAAATTTGGTAGTCCATTGATAAGCTCCTTTGATTGCATCAACTTTAGCCTCTACAAATTTGCATGTCCATTTCTATTGTGCCATATCTCTATGTCAAAAAAACACATGCACCTTTTGCAAACATGGCTACATTCATATTCAATGTAAGCATCCCACCCACTTTGAACCCTTTGGCAATCAACCCGTGGCTTGTAATCCTTGGTCAACCATCTGTTCAATAGAAACTAGGTTCTTTGTTATATTGGGAACATGCAATTTACTTTGATCTTTTACCTTCCCATCCTCCATGGATAGTGCTATGTTTCTTGTATGCTCGATAGAGTGTGATGTATCATCACATGTTTCAAAAAAGACAATAATTGGTATTATTACTATTAAACCATTTTGCATGGTTTTTCATGTGATCTGAAGCACTTGAATCAACACACTGAACATTAGCATTTGGTTTTGAAACATCAACATGGTCTCCCTCAATGTACTTCTAGCAACCTTTTCCCATAAAGATATTTGTCATTCTGAATCTCCAAGCATGAAAGTTGTTCTTGTCCAACATATTGCTCATAAATTGGCTCATTCCATCAACATTTTCCATTTTTGTAGAAATTTAGAATATTGCAAAAGCACTAGCAGTAGTACCTTTGCTCGAACATTATCACACTGTGACTTGATAGTTCAATCTCATAAGGACAATTTTTGTGTATCAATGGTACATGGAATCACTTGAAAATTTGAATCTAATATTTGGGAGATTTCAAACAGAATGCAAGTTACAGTTTTGCAAATTGACCTATTTTTTTGTGGGATCTACCTTGTGTGATTGAGACGGTGGTCGAAACGGCTTCAAAACTAAAATTTGAGCACACTAAATTTTGTAAAAATTCAAGATTATTTGTGAAGTAAGCATTCTCCACGCCTTCTCAGGAACTCTTCACTATCAACCTTCTTCATGAGCTCTCTAAAAATACACTAGCTTTGATACCATGTCAAGAGAAAGTAGATAAGGAAGAGAACACTCACACACTCTTACACACACAAAGAGAGGAGCACATGCAGATTGAGGCAACAAAGAATAATCTTCTTCTACTCATTCTATTACATAAAGAGAATATACAAGATTACAACCAATACAATATATAAAGTGCAATGCATATATGTGAGTTGGCAAGAAGAAAATGTTCCATCCTGGCGATAGATAAATGTAATAAAGCTCACTAAAAGTATCTCTGGCATATATCAATGTATCCACTATACATGTCAGAGAAATGAAAAGTGGTGCGTTTCATCCTTGATCATCACATGTTGAGCTTGATACCTCAACATATTACTCTATATGAGGCTGGGCATGGACGCAAGCCATTTGTTGCTCATCTAGTGTTTTTGCGTATTTGGCATATGCATTAGTGCCTAAACAACAACACAAAAATTGGATGATAAAGCAGTCAAGTGTATTGATACAGTTATGAATGCAAATGCTATTCTCTATATCATCCATAAAATAAATGCAATCTAGTTAGTCCTGATGTTTTTTGGTGAAGATGCAATTGAGAACTTAGTTTCATGTATAAAGGAGACATCGATTAGCTCAAAGGATGCGTATGACACTCTCATTCCTCTTTTTACAAGTGGATAATCAAATGTGGGTCCAAATGAGGCAATTTCTCAAGCTTCCTAGGTTTCATATGATGTTGTGGATCATTCCATTTGTGATAAAAATTTACATGATATTCACTTGTTGATGGGAGGGCTGACATAGAAGAGGCATAAAATATGCCTTAATGGATGGTGCAAAATTTGAGGGATATCAAATTAGATGCACCTTTGTCATATTGTACTCATTCAGGCTCTTATAGTCCTTCCTTTGTATCAAATTGTTATGCAATGGTTGTGACTAGTCTTTATGATGAGAATGAGCCTATTTCCTTTGATCAAGCACGAAATTCAGAAATTAGATGGCTATAATGGAAAATATGATGCTAGCAATTGAACCAAGAACTTTTGCACATTTTCAAATGAAGTGTTGAGTGAGCTAAACCAATTTATTTCATGCATTTAGGAGGACTATACTCAGAGTAATATGCATAAGAAGGAAGAGGGGTAATCCTGACTTTTCAAGAAGAAGGAGATACAAACACAATCACCTTGACTTACTCATAACTCAAAATATATGGATCCAATGACTATGAAAATTTTTTGGCATGCTTATCACAGTCCAAACCTTGTTGGATAATGATTTCATACAAATAAATGACTCAGATAACTTGATAGAAATTACTCAATGTATAGAGATACATGTAGCTATGGACATGAAGTAAAAATGTATTTTTAATTGATATATGATACAATGAAAGATAGGAGGACGTTTATAACTTTTAGAAAAGACATAAACCACTCAAATTGAGTGTGATGATCACCTCTCATCGTGCAACTAGAGTGACTAGTATATATATATTTTGCTTCATAACTGTTGATTGATTCCAACTACAAATGATCCAAGTTTTTAGGAAGCAATTTGAATTTTGAATTCAAATAAAGTCATGGACTTTGGCTTCCAATAAGTCCACAAGATTTCTCCAATTACCTCATTCCATTTTGACCAAGAAAAAACATGATATTAACCTAATAACTTCATCTATATAATGATATTAACCTAATAACTTAATCCATATAAACCTGAAATGCCAAGAGAATCCATAGCATAAGTCAAGATCTTAGGCTTGATTGATGCACCAATAGCTCCCCATCAAGCCTAAGTTTCTTGAATCTTCAATTAATTGATATTTCCTTAAGTTCAATCATTGCTTTGAACTTGTTTAATTTCACTCCATCTAATGCTTTGGCCATCATATGTGCACATTTTTGTTGAGTAGATACAGATGAGAGTTCAAAATCCTTGCTTGTGATTTTCTCCCTAACATAGTGATAATGGAACTCAATGTGTTTGGTCCTAGCATGATAAATTCGATTTTTTGCAAGGTGAAAAGAGCTTATATTATCTCCAAAGGTATGGAAGTAGAAGACTTTTCACTCAATATGAGTACAAAGTCTTAATTCACATGGCTTCCTCAGTTGAATTTTCCAAACCTCTATATTCAACTTCAATTGATGAAAGAGCAATAGTGATTTGCTTCTTGGTTGACAATGAAATGAGCTTTGTACCAATAAATGTAAAATAACATGAAGTACTTATCCTATCATCTTTAGAACTTGCCCAATCTGAATCAGAGAATAACTTTATGTCCATATTAGAGGTATATGGATAATATAGACCCTCATTTATGGTTCCCTTCTGATACTTGAGTATCCTCTTAGATGCTTCCATATGTGGTTTCCTAGGAGTATGCATGAATTGGCTCACAACACTTACACTATAGCAAATGCCTACCCTAATAAGTTTTGCATAATTCAAACTTTCCATTGGGCTTTTATAGCTTGTTATGGACTCTTCAATTGTCTTTCTTTCATGAGCGCTTAACTTTGTTTATCTCCATGGGTGAACCTACTACTTTAGCATTCTCCATATTGAACTTAGATAGCATATTCTTGATGGATTTTGAGTGAGATACATACCCTTCTCTGTATATACAACTTCCAAACCAAAGAAGTATATGAGTTGCCCTAGGTCATTGATTTTAAATTCTTCCTTCATTTGTATCTTGATCCTCCTGATACCTTCAGCATCATTACCTATGAGTATAATATCATTTACATATACACAAAGGTATATGGCTTCTCCATGATTCCTCTTGATGACGAGTGAAGGATCTACTTTGCTAACAATGGAACCCCTATCCTACAAATAGGTTACAATTCTATGATTCCAAGCTCTTGGATCTTGCTTTAGACCATATAGGGCTTTTCCTAACCTACATACATGTTTAGGAAAATGTGAATCTTAAAACCCAAGAGGTTGAACCATATATACCTCTTCAAATATCCATCCATCTAAAATGCATTCTTCACATCTATTTGATAAATCTTCCAATTGCTGGGAGTTGCAATGCTCATAAGCACTCTGATTGTTGGAATCTTTGCCACATGTGAGAGGGCCTCCTCTTACTCAATTCCTTGAATTTGAGCATACACTTTAGCCATAATTCTAACTTTATACATCTTGATGGCTCCATCAAAATTATTCCTTTATTTGTATATCCATTTAAATCCAATGATCTTCATGGTTGGATTCTTGGGCACTAATTCCCAAATGTGATTCTCCTATAAGGCTTGAATTTCTTCTTTCAAAGAATTTATCCATTCTAGTTTTATCTTTGCCTCATAAGATTAGGGCTCTTCAAAGTTTAAGTCATATGCTAAGTAAATAGAGTGTTTAATCACTAGAGATGTATCATAGCTATACCATTATGGCTTCTTCTTCTTCTCCCTAGTAGATATTCTAATTGTTCATTGAGAGGATTCTACAACATCCATCAACTCATGTACCTTGGCCTTGCCCTTGGAGTTCCATGAGTTGATTTATCTTCTTGGAGTCTTTTGATCATCTTCATAATCACTTGATGTTTCAAGTGTATGTGTATTCTTACTTGGAAGAGTTGGGAAGTCTTCCTCTAGATCATATGGTAGCTTGATCTTTCTGCAATCATCTCCAAACCATGCTTTTTTCTCATCAAACACAACATCTCAACTGACTATAAAACCTTTATTACTAGGATTATATAGTCTTTAATCTTTTTTATTAAGTTCATAGCTTATAAATACACACTTCTCTTCCTTAAGATTTAATTTACCTCTAATTTGTGATGGTATATGTATATACCATCCAAGGCCTTTGAAGCTAATCTATTTATGAAGTATGTGGCAGAAGATACTACCTCTAGCCATAAATAATTTGGTAATTTTGTCTGATTGAACATGGAGCTTGCTACCTCAACAATGGTCCTATTCCTCCTCTCTTCTACTCCATTCTATTCAAGAGTTTATCTAATAATAATTTCTCTCTCAATTCCTCTAACTTGCAAGTAGGAATCAAATTCATGGGAGAAATATTCCCCCCCTCCATGAGACTTGAGTTTGTCTAGGGTTTTACCTATTTGATTATTCTAGAAGATATGAATATTTCTTAAAACATGAGAATACTTCATCCATATGCTTCATGAAGTACAAAATAGTCCACCTACTATAATAATCTATAAATGATACATAATACCTTGATCACGATATTGACAGTATTCATATGCTCAATGAAGTAAAAAATTAGTCCACCTACTATAATAATATATAAATGATACATAATACCTTGATTCCAAGATTGACGATTCTTTTATTGGTCCAACATCTATATGGACAAGCTCTAGTAGGTCTCCATGTATGTATCCCTTCTTGGTGAATGGTTGTCTGTGTGATTTTTCGAATTGACATGCACCACACTTGTATATCATGTGTTGCTTTGAGGCATTGGGTGGTCCAAGCACACTCTGATCTCTACTGATTTGTTTGAGGACTTTGTGAATTCTACCTCACCTAATATAGGGGTTTCTATTCCACATAATTTAGTGAGATAGGATTAAATTACATTCACTTGTATGCATGACTCAAAACAACATGAATACCATAATCAGTAAGGGCTATATCACCTACTCCTAGCTTAGCTCAGATGAATGGTTGGCTCTCTATAATGCTAGGATGGTTGTGCTTGCATAGCTAGCACAGTGCCATGTGATAGAATGGAGCCTCAAGATTGGGAATCAATCCTTGTTGTCATAATTTGATTCTTCTTATTTTCTCAATAGCCTTTTTTTGTGCCCCTTCCCTAATCATCTTTTCCTCTTCCTTACGCTTCTTTGCCTTTTTTTATCATGCAAGTATCTCTTTTTTGAAGGGTTCTTGGTACAATTTTATGTGACATCCACTAATGTAGCTTGGTAATATCTCACCTTTTTGCAAGCTAACTGAACAACTCCACTAGTGAAAAATCTATTGAGAACCATGGGTCCATATCCACACTTTTCCGAATCGCAAGAATGTTGCTTTAGAATGTATACCATACTAGATCTCCAAATTTAAGGCTTGTCTTTGCTTAGCTACATACATTATAACTATATCATGTAATCTATACTCCCATTAATCATTTGAGATCCATGATCCTAGAGGATATTCATGACCTTCCTATGGGTATTCCTATGCTACCTTTATGGTGGGGGTAATAAAATACAATTGCAACATCACATGTTGTAAAATGACCATCTAAAAGGGGTTGGCATTAAGCACAACTTTGTAGTCCACACAATAAGCCCAAACAACATGATGTAGCTATTTGTCCCAATCAGAGCATTTATGTTCTATAAATGAAATGAGCACATTGCATATGATCTTGTTGGTGCTCTCAACTTGTCCACTTGTTGAAGCTAAATTCTTTTGTATGATCACGAACTCTTGGAGTATATATTTAATGACTTGATTTAGGAAGTGAGTTCTATGATAACTAACTAGTTTGATAAGAAGTCCATATCTTACAAATACATTCTCAAATAGGAATTTCTACATAATTTATGCATCATTCTTAAAATTAGCACATAATTCTACCCACTTGGTTAAGGAATACATGGCTACAATGATTTATTCTAGGTGTGAACTCCTTGTAGGTGGATTGATGGGTCATATGAAATCTATACCCACTTAGAGAAAACATGCCCTCCCATCATTGATCTTAAAAGCATCACATCATGTATGATATGTTGTTGTGCCCTCCGGAAAGTGTCACAATGTTTCACATAGGTATGTGCATCCATGTGAAGGGTGGGCCACCAAAGACTTGAGAACAAATTGGTCTTAATCATACGATCAAGTCCAAAGTTTCCACCTAAAATGCAATTTTTTGTAGTTTCTAGGATATTCAATTAATTTCTCTCATGTATGCATAACCTCAAATAATCATTTGTGCATCATCTATACAAGTTATCTCCAATAAGGACATACTCATGAACTTCTTGAGCAAGACGTAATTTTCTAGCAAGATTAGTCTTGGAGGAAAAATATCGTGTTTGTAAGTATTCCACCAATGGAACACTCCACTTTGGTGCCAATGAGACATGGTAGAAAGTAGCATAATCCATTGAGAGGCTAGTAGTGCAAGTAGCACATTGCTTCAAGATCATGCAGATAACTTTTTCGAGTGAAAGTCGGTACACACCTAAATATCTCAAATTTTGCAAAGCTTATTGTTTAGACTGATGGTAGCTTAGCAATCGTACATGTTCTTGTTGTAGAAAATTCTAATGTTCTTCATCATCAACACAACAAGACAAGATACCTTGTCTATCTTATCAATATAAGATTCCAAGGGCCAAAATTTTAAGATTGGAAGTAAAGGTTGTACCCACTTTGGAACCACTTCTAAGTTGAAGAGATAGGCATCAAGAAGTTCATCTAACACACTTTGTAGGGATTTTCCTATGGTTAGTCAAGAAATATGGTCTACCTATAAGTAAGTTTTCCTCTTTCATATTCCATTAGTAAGACAAACCATCTTACTAAGTGCCCTATGTTGCGAGGTTCTTTAAGCAAGTAAAGTAAAGCTTTATGATCTTGCTTCCCAAATTGACATGCTTCACACAAATGTTGCATAATTTGAGAGTGGAAATTTGGAAGACCACTTACCATACCTATCATTCTAATATCCTTTAGCTTTTCAAGGTTTATGTGCCCGATCCTTTTGTGCTACAAATTCACCTGAGCTATTTGCTTATTGCAAAATGTCAACTTCAATATCCTCTTAGATGCTTCTATGTGTGGTTTTCTAGGGGTATGAAGGAATTGAATCACAAAACTTACACTATAACAAATATCTACCCTGATAAGTATTTCATAGTTCAAACTTCCCATCAACTTTTGATAGTTTGTTATGTCCTCATTTGACTCTCCTTCATGAGCACTTAACTTTGAGTTCATCTCCATGGTTGTACATGCTATTCTAGCATTCTCCATCTTGTACTTAGCTAGCATATCCTTGATGTATTTTGTTTGATGAGATACGTACCCTTCTCTGTATATAAAATTCCTAAACCAAGGAAGTATGTGAGTTGCCCAAGATCACTGATCTTAAATTCTTCCTTCATTTGTAGCTTGATCCTCTTCATACCTTCAACACCATTACCTATGAGTATTATATCATATATATATACACAATTTTATATGAATTCCCCATGATTCCTCTTGATGAAGAGTGAAGGATCTTCTTTGCTAACAATGAAAACCTTATCCTGCAAATAGGTCACAAGTCTATAATTCCAAGTACTTGGAGCTTTCTTTAGAACATATAGGGGTTTCCTTAACGTGCATAAATATTTAGGAAAATGCAAATATTCAAACCTAGGAGGTTGAGCCATATATACCTCTTCAAATATCCATCCATTAAAAAATTCATTCTTCACATCCATTTGATAAATCTTCCAATTCTTGGAAGCTGCAATGCTTGTAAGCACTCTGATTGTTGGCATCTTTGCCATAGGTGAGAATGTCTCCTCATAGTCAATTCCTTGGGTCTGAGCATACCTTTAGCCACAATTATATCTTTATACATGTTGATGGTTCCATTAAAAATTCTTTTTTAATTTGTATATCCATATAGATCCAATGATCTTCATGGTTGGAGTTTTGGGCATTGTTCCCAAGTGTGATTCTCTGGCAAGGCGTCAATTTCTTTTTCCATAGCATTCATCCATTATGGTTTCTTCTTTGCCTCCTCATAAGATGATGGCTCTTAAAAATTTAATTATTTTGCTAAGTAAATAGAGTGTTTAGTCACTAGAGATGTATCATGCCCATACATTTCTGGTTTTTCTTCTCCCTAGTAGACTTTTTGATTGTTTGTTGAGAGGATTCTACAACATCCCTCAAGTCCTCTACCTTGGCCTTTCCTTTGAAGTTCCATAAGTTGTTTTCTTCTCTTGGAGTCTTCTGATCATCTTCAAAATCACTTGATGCTTCAAGTGCATGTGTATTCTTTCTTGAGAGAGTTGAGAAGTCTTGCTATAGATCATCTGGTAGCTTGATCATCTTCAAACCATGATTTGTTCTCATCAAACAAAACATCTCAAATGACTATAAAGCCTTTGTTGTTAGGATTATATACTCTATAACCTTTTTTATTAAGGTCATTGCCTATAAATAATACTTCTCTGCCTTAAGATCTAATTTACCTCTTAATTGTGATGGTACATGTGCATATGAAATGCGCCAAAATATCCTCCAACCATCCGAGCTTGATCTTCTTCCATTCCAAGATTCATAAGGGGCCATACCATCCAAGGCTTTTGAAGGTAATATTTATCAAATATGTGGTAATATCTACTACCTCTACCCACAAATAATTTTGTAACTTCTCATTCAACATGGACCTTGCTACCTCAATTATGGTCTTATTAATCATCTCTACTACTCCATTTTATTCAAGAGTCTACGTGGTATTGATTTCTCTCTTGACTCCTCTATCTTGCTAGTAGGAATCAAATCCATGGAAAAAAATATTCCCCCCATCCATTAGAACTTAGTCTCTTTAGGGTTTTACATGTTTCACAAAAGCTAAATATTTATTTACACCATGTTTATGATTCATGAAGTAAAAAATAGTCCATCTACTACAATCATCTATAAATGACACATAATACCTTGATCCTGAGATTGATGGTTCTTTGCTTGGTCCCCAAACGTTTGTGTCAACAAGCTCCAAAAGGTATCCATGTATGTATCCTTTATTGGTATTTGAATGATTGCCTATGTGATTTTCCTAATTGACATGCACTACACTTGTATATCATGTGTTGCTTTGAGACATTGGATACAAGCACACTGTAATCTCAATTAATTTTTTTGAGGGATCTTTCTCGAATGTGAGCTAACCGCTTATTACAATCATCAAGCTTTGATAAGGTTTGGGTGCCATAATTGAACATGAAAATGTTCTTGTTGTCTTGGAGTTCAAATGTGAACAATCTACTTATCTTCTCTTCCTTTGCTATCTTGTTGAAAACTTGAAACAGATCCTCTACATAGGCTCCATGCTTGCTAAATTCTCACGTGTAAAACTTTCTCCACAATTTGAACTATTCCTATTAGGTTTCTTGTAATAGTTATCACATAAAGAACTCTACTTAACAGATTCATCTTGCCATTGGAGGTCTTCACATTCTCTATATTTTCCATAGGATGTCTCATGTCATCACTGTGGTTGTGCCATATATACCTCTTCTGTTATCCATCCATTAAGAAATGCATTCTCTATATTTTCCATAGGATGTCTCATGTCATCACTGTGGTTGTGCCATATACACCTCTTCTGTGCCAAACCCTGATAGTAGGCATCTTTGTCATAGGAGAGAAGGTCTCCTCATAATCAATTCCCTGAGTTTGTACAAAGCCTTTTGCCACAAGCCTTGCCTTATACCTGTTAATGGAGCCATCTGAGTTCTTTTTCAATTTGTAGATCAACCTTGAGCCTATCACTTTCATTGCTGGAGACTTGGGAACCAACTCCCAAGTGTTATTCTCCTCAAGAGCTTCAATTTCTTCTTCCATTTCATGCCTCTATTCTCATTTCTTCTTTGCTTCCTCAAATGTTGAAGGTTCCTCTTGATTTATGTCATGTGCTAGATAGATTGAATGTTTAGTGACTAGCGAAGTATCAAACCCATACCTTTTTGGCTTCCTTTTCTCCCTCATGGACCTTCTTAGGCCATGATGTGATGATTCTGCCTCTTGTCCAAGTTCCTACATTTTTCCTTTACCTTTAGACTTCCACATTTTGATTTTTTCATACTGAGTTTCTTCATCATCTTCTGAGGTATCCTGCTCTTCAGCTTTAGAAGAATTATCCTTAACAAGTTTTGGAAAATCTTCTTCAAGATCATAAGGTAGGTTGACCCTTCTACATGAATCTTCATACCAAGAACTATTCTCATCAAATACTACATCTCTACTCACCAAGAATCCTTTGATTGTTGGGTTGTATAATCTGTAGCCCTTTTGATTGTTGTCATATCCAATGAATACACACCTTTCTGCTTTGGGATCCATCTTGCCTCTAACCTGTGAAGGAACATGAGCAAAAGCAACACATCCAAAAATCTTACAATGATCAAAGCTTGGTCTTCTTCCATTCCAAGCCTCATATGGTGTCATGCCATCAAGTGATTTTGAAGGTAACATGTTAATCAAATAAGTGGCTGTGGATATAGCCTCAGTCCATAAGTAATTAGGTAAGTACTTTTCATTTAGCATAGACCTTGCAGCTTCAACAATTGTCCTATTCCTTCTTTCTACCACTACATTTTGCTCAGGAGTGTACCTTGTAGTGATCTCTCTTTTGATTCCTCTTTCTTGAAGAAAGGAGTCAAATTCATGGGAGAAGTACTCTCCCCCTCCATCTGCCCTTAGCCTTTTTAGTGTTTTACCTGTTTGATTCTCCACAAGAGAAAAATATCTTTTGGAGCATGAAAAAACTTCATCTTTGTGTTTCATAAAGTATAATATAGTCCACCTACTGCAATCATCAATGAAGGAGACATAATACCTTGATCCAGATATTGAAGCATCCTTGCTAGGTCCCCATACATCTGTATGAACCATATAAATCATATGTTGTTTTGACAAGTTAGGAAATCCAAGTGCATCCCTACAAATTTGCTTTGATGATCTTTCACCAATATGTGCTAACCTTTTATGCCATACGTCCAAGTCTGTAAGTGTCTGACTACCATAATTAAAGAGAGCAATGTTTCTAGTGTCTTGTAATTCAAATATGAACAGTCTACCTGTCTTTTCACCTTTTGCAATTCTCCTGAATCCTTGACTTGGATCTTCAACAAATGCTCCTGCTTTTGTGAACCTGACTTGCAACTCTTTCTTTAATATCTGCCCAACACTTATCAAATTCTTTGTAATGGTAGGGACATAGAGTACCCTACTGAGTAAGTTGATGTTTCCATCAGGTGCTTTGACATTTCCTATTTTCTCCTCAAGGTGTCTTGTATCATCTCCTGTTTCTACCTCATGCTTGTTCCTTGGATCTTCTAAATCTGATAGGAGGGCCACATTTCCTGCCACATGATTTCAACAACCTAAATCTATGTAGAAAACATGCTCATCAGATTTACCTTGTGGCATGGCCATATTCATGATTAGCAATGAGTCCTCTTGATTTGAGTCTTTTGTGTAGTTATTGAATTCCATGTTTGAATGGTTATACTTGTTGTGGTTGTCATGGTAATTGTTGAACCTTCCTCTTGAGTAGCCATAACTTCCTCTATTTTAGCCCCTGCCTCTTTGATTCCAGGAATTCCTAAAGCAATTTTTAGTTGTATGATTAGTTAATCCACAAATAGAGCATGAATTAGAGACTTGGGATCTCCCCCTACCTTGTCTTCCTCCTCTTCCTCTACCTCTAGCATGTCTTCCTCTATGTGCATAGTTAGCTTGATGTGTACCTGCTTCATCATACACTTTCTTTCCTCTTCCTTTGTTTTCTTTGGACTTGCTTTTATCAGTATACAAAGCTAAAGATTGATTACCTTTGGAGGTTTCTCCATTCTTGATAAGCTTGGCCTCTTGAGTAAGTAGTTGTCCTATGAGTGTGTTGAAATCTGGTACATGCATATCCATGTATAGATCCATAGCTATGGTGAATGCTTCCCACTTGTCATCTGCCTTCAAGGCCATTGATGACCTGCCTTACAATTTGTTCTTCATCTATTACCTCTCCAATGCTTCCCAACTGATCTGCTATGTCCTTGAGCTTTGTGACAAAATCAGTCACATTTTGTTTGGGAGCTTTCTTGAGAGTTGTGAAGACTAGCCATAGTTGATGCTTCTTGGCCTTTGTACTTGAAGAGAAGAAGGCTTCAAGTGCATTCCACACTTCCTGAGATGTTTTACAACTTCTAATGTGAGGAAACAAAAAATTTGAGATAGAGTTGAAGAGATAAGACCTTGCAAGTGCATCCTTGGAGCACCATGTGCTCAATCTTTCTTGCTCTTCTTATGTTGGTTGACTTTTGTTCCTAAAACTTGGCATAACTTCATCTCCAGTTGTCATTCTTCATGAGCTTGGCTTCATGTGTGAAGAGTTGCTTGATGAGTGTATTAAACTTATGCACTTGCATATAAATTTAGAGGACCATGGTTGTGGTGAAGGCTTCCCATTCTTCATCAGTTTTGATCCCATTGATAACTTTCCCCACAATATACTCTTCATCAACGATTTCTCCAATGGTCCCAAGTTGTTGCAATGTCCTTCATCGTAGTTACACAATTAGTCACACATTGCTTGGGCATTTTTCTTGATTGTTTTCAATTCCATCCATAGTTGATTCTTTTCAGGTTTAGTACTTGAGGAGAAGAATGCTTCCAAATCATTCCATGTTTCTTGAGAGCCCTTACAATTCCTAATATGAGGGAGCAAAAAATTTGACATAGAGTTGAGAATGTTTGACCTTCCTAAAGCATCCTTTGCACACCATGTATTCAACATTTCTTGCTCCTCTTGAGCTGGTTGGCCCTTGCTTCTTAATACTAGCATCATATTGTATGGAATTTAATCCCTCATATTTGATGCTAGAAGTGAAATGAACCCAATACCTAGGTTCCTTCATACACCTTTTCTGCTACCCTACAAGAGACTAGAGGGGGTGTGGGCTTGATAGCTCCTCGTTACTCCTCCTCTATGCATATAATGCCCTCCTTTATGTTTTTCCTATCTTGGATTGCTGCGTTTTAGCTCCATGAGCCTTGGATGTCTCTCTCCTTGAGCCTCCTTGAGTATTGTCTCTTAGTCTTCAATGACCTACAAGACTTCCATGCATTTGATGAATCTTCACCTCCTTTTATAGCTTTTGGATGCCTCTCCCAACTTTTTCACTACCTTAGGATTGCCTTGCATGACCTTGCCCAACCTTGAGACCTACCTGATATAAGTCATGACTTTTTTCCTCATTAAGGTCTTTTGACCCCTTTGTCCATCTAAAGCTCGCATAGTTCACACTTTCAACACTCCCCCTCAAGCTTAAGGTGGTAGTGTCCATATCAAGTAAGCTCATAGCCTTTGAAAACTTTGTTAACTTGGTCACATCCAAGCTTTTGGTGAAGATATCTACAATGTGGTACTTTGTACATACAAATGGACATTAATGTCTCCACTTGCAACCTTTTCCCTTACATAATGGTAATGCACCTCAATGTGCTTGCTCGTTGCATGGTACATGGGATTGTTAGAAACATGTAGGCTTGACATATTATCTCCATAAACTGGAATTGGTCCAACTTGTACACCAAGATCTTTCAAGAGCTTCTTAAGCCATGTTGCTTCACATGTAGTGAGGGCTAAAGCTCTATATTCAAACTCTATTGAATTCAATGCAATTTTGGGCTGCTTTCTACTCATCAATGGGATTTCTTTTATACCTGGCATGAAAACATATCTAGAAGTTGACCTTATATCATCAACACTCCTTGACCAATGTGCATCAATTTGTATAGAAAACCATGATTAACTATTCTCTTCACATACCTTAACACTATCTTTGCATGATTGAGATGTGTATTTGTGGCTGCATGCATGAACTGAGATAGAACTCCAACTATGTAGCACAAGTCAGGTCTTGTGAGTGTAACACAGATCAATGATCCCACAATGATCCTGTATAGTGTAAGGTATTCTAGCTTCTTACCATCTTCCTTGCTTAACTTGACATTTGAATACATAGTTTGAGCTATTGGTTTGCAATTTGTCATGCCAAACCTAAACAACACATCTAGAAGATACTTCTTTTGAAAGATATAGATACCTTCTTTCCAATAGATCACCTCAACGCCAAGAAAGTACTTAAGCACTCCTAAATCTATCTAAGAAAGTACTTAAGCACACCTCAATCTGAGATTTTGAACTCTCTTCCAAGGTTCTCTTTGATGGTTCTTATCCTTGCATCATCATCACCTGTCACAAGGAGATCATCTACATATATGCAGATCAAACATATCTTGTCATTTATTTTCTTCATATACAAGGATGGATCTGCATCACCTGGAGAGAAACCACATCTCTTCAAGAAGTCCACTAGCCTCTAGTTCCAAGCCCTTGGGGCTTGATTTAGGCCATACAAGGCCTTCTTCAACCTGCAAAAATAGGTAGGATGTTATGGATCTACATACCCTTGAGGTTGTTCCATGAACACCTCTTCTTGTAACTCACCATTTAAGAAAGCATTCTTTATGTCCATCTAGTAGATAGGCCACCTCCTTGCTACACATAGGGCTATGAGATCCCTAATGGTAGCCTTGTTTGCCATAGGGTTAAAATTCTTCTCATAATCTACCCCTTGTGTTTGTGTGAAGCCTTTGGCTACTAATCTAGCCTTGTACCTTGCCAAGCTACCATCTACATTCCTCTTGGTCTTGTAGTGACCCAGCTATTTTGGACAATCTTCATGCCTTCCTTCTTGGGTACTAGTTCCCAAGTGTTGTTCTCCTTAAGAGCTTTGAACTCTTCATACATAGCCTCCCTCCACTCTTGTTTGTTCTTTGCCTCCTCATAAGAATCTGGCTCTTGATCTACAATGACATTCATCATGTATGCATAGTGCTTTGCCATGAAAGAACCATATGTATACCTTTGTGGGGGTGACTTCTTCCTTGAAGACCTCCTCCCTTGACCTTTGGAATATTGATTCTTGAGTCTATTGAGCTTTAAATTAGGATTAATGACCTCCTCAAGCTCTTCCTCTTATGAATCCTCTTGAGCTTCCCTAGTGTCATAGTCTATCTCTTGCAGCCTTCTATACTTTGAATTAGGGGATGGTATTTCATAATAATAAGTGTAAGAGTGATCATATGAGTGTACCTTAGATGTAGAAGCCTTTGGTCTACTGATTGTGATAGACTTTTGAGGTTGAATCTGCACATCAAAGTTTGCATACTCCTCTTGATCCTCTTCATCCAACTTTGCCTCGCCCTTGTCTCCATACCATGACCTTGACTCATCAAACACAACATCTCTTGACACATATAGCTTCTTTGAGAGAGGATTGTAGCACTTGTATCCATTTTACTCATTTGAGTAGCCAATGAACACACATTTCTCACTCTTTGGCTCTCTTTGTTTTCACTTCACTAGGAACATGAAGAAAGCATACACATCCAAATACCTTGAGGTGCTCCATGGTTGGTTTCTTGCAATAATATACTTCATGTGGAGTGAAGTTTTGCACACCACCTATTGGAACCTTGTTTATCAAGTAATAGTTGTGTTCATAGTCTCAATCCAATAAGAGAATGGTAACATACCTTCATTTATGAAACATCGAGCCATCTCAACCAAATGCATATTCTTCCTCTCTACAACACCATTTTGTTGAGGGGTGTACTTGCATGTGAAGTTCCTCTTTATGCCATTGTCTTGCATGTACTTTGTGAATTCTATTAGAATTATGTGTTCTTTGAGTAGCTTTGATGTGAACTTTTCCATATACATGGGAACTTTTTATAGAAAGTAGACACGCGGAAGCAAAATGAAAATAAGAGTGTACTCACAAAACAAAGAGTGTGTGAGACTCAAAATGAGTAGACCATGAAATGGGTAGTCTCATGTGGATTAGAAATGAGCTTGCCAAGAGCATGGAGTAGGCTCCTCATGCTTCTAACCAAATACATATGGGGGAGAGGCCCTCCTTATATAGATTTGGGAGGGGCTCCCAAAATTACATCTCATGTGGGATAATTCCCCTAAAACGAGAATGAATACAACTGGTAGAAGCACATGGTAAGGTACCCAAATACAAAGGAAATACAATATAAAATGGAAATAAAGTGAAAATGGAGTGCCTCTTGGATATAAAATGGAGACGCACTCATGCGGATACAAATTTAGATGAAGTAAGAGCAGTCATGCCATCAACACCCCCTTTGCAGCTCCATTTTGGGGTGGTTGAATGTTGCAGAGGTCCACCAAGCGCTGGAGCGGGACTAGAGGTAGAGCCTTCATGAACATGTCCGCTAGGTTCTCTTGAGAGGTACATTGCTCGAGACTAATCTCATGAGAGACAAGCTTCTCGTGGATGAAGTGGTACTCGGTCTTGATGTGCTTCATCGGAGCATGGAATACTGGGTTCTTGGCGATGGCCAAGGTCGACTAGCTATCCATGTGGATGCGTGTTAGAGTAACCTACAAAACACCAATTTCAGATAATAAACGTCGAAGCCAGATATCCTCACATGCTGCAAAGCTGGATGCTCTGTACTTGGCCTTAGTGGATGACAAAGCAACTGTAGGTTGCTTCTTACTTTCCCAAGAGATAGGTCCTGAGTCAAGCAAGAATATGTACCCAGAAGTAGACCGTCGAGAATCAGCATCGCCAGCCCAATCTGAATCTGAATATCCAATGAGTATGATGCCCCCTCTGTACCTAAAGACAATGATGTAGGGTGAGGGCAAGGTATCAAATTAGTCTCTGAGTAGCATCCCAATGTGTTTGATGAGGCTGATGTGCAAACTGACTAAGTACACCAACCGCATAGGCAATATCTTTTCTGGTGTTGGCAAGGTAGAGTAATGAGCCAACAAGTTGTCGATAAGTATGCACATCCACAAGTGATGATTAATCCTCCAGTAAGCTTGATGTTTGGATCAAGTGGTATAGATACTGAGCGACACTCGTCCATGTTATATCTCAATAGAAGATCTGAGCAGTACTTCTTCTGTGATAGGAATATACCTTCTTTGTTTGCCAAACATCCATACCCAAGAAGTAGTGGAGTAGTCCAAGATCTATCATAGAATACTCAAGCTGAAGTTGTGTGATGATTAATTGGATGTGTTCTTCATCTGAGCCTGTCAAGATCAAGTCATCGACATAGAGGATGATGAGGGCAACTAAGGACTCCTTTTGATAGATGTAGAGGTTAGCATCAGCATTGCTTCTGTGAAATCCCTTATCTTCAAAGAACTTGTGAATCTTTTCATACTAGGCCCTGGGAGCTTGCTTGAGTCCATAAAGTTCTTTGTGAAGTTTGTATACTTGATCTTCCTTTCCTTTGATCTTGAAGCCTTCAGGTTGTTCAACATATATGTCTTCTTGAAGATCTCCATTAAGGAAAGCACTTTTGACATCTAGCTGGTAAATGGGCCATTTATAGTGAGCGCTTAGTGCTAGGATGATTATTATGGTTGTGAATCATGCAGTAGGAGCAAAGGGTTCTTCATAGTCAATGCCACGTTGTTGCTTGTATTCTTAGCTACCAACCTTGCTTTGTATTTGTCTAATGTGCCATCTGATTTGTACTTAACTTTATAAAGCCACATAACTCCAATGACATGATGATTTGTGGGCTTAGGTACAAGAGTCCAAGTCTCCTTCTTCTCTATTGCATCCATTTCTACTTGCATAGCTGCTTCCCACTCACGTTGTCCTTGAGATTCTTTGTAATTAGAAGGTTATGGGATTTGTTGAAATTGATGCATCAAGGCATAATTGACATAATGAATTTGTTCTCATTGTCTCTTGTCAATAATTCTTTGAGATCTTCTTAGATGACTTGAAGTACTTGTTTTTTATGTTTGCTTTGAAAAGATTGTGTCTCCCTCTGAAGTGGAGATGGGTGAACTGAGACTTGTGTTTGGATCTTTTGTGGAATATCTTGAAACTTCATTAAAGACAACATCTTTTGAAATTGTGATGGAGTGGTTCTCGAGATCGTAGAAGCTTTAGATTGCTCACTATACCCTATGAAGATATGCTTCTTAGACTTGGATTGCAACTTGTTGCGATCTTCTTTAGGCAGGTGGACAAATGCTTCACTTCCAAATACTCAAAAGTAATGCACATTAGGCTTTCTTCCATAGTATGCTTAAAATGGTGTCTTGTTGTGTAATGCACTGGTGAAGCGATGGTTAAGTATGTGAACAATAGTATGCATTGATTCTGCCCAAAACTTGTAGGGTAGGTCTTTCTTATGAAGCATAGTTCTTGCCATTTCCATCAGACTATGAATTTTCCTCTCAGCTACTCCATTCTGGGATGGAGTGTGAGGTTGGGTAACTTGTCTTTTGATCCCTTTTTGTTTGAGGAAGTTGTCAAAGTCGTAATTTATGAATTCACCTCCTCCATCTGATTGAATGATCTTAAGAGACTTGGATGCTTCATTTTCCACTTGGGTGATCCATTCATGAAACCTAGTAAAGGTGTCTACCTTTGATCTTAAGAAATATATGATGGAGATTATTAATCTCCAAAAGATAAGCTACCCTTGATGTTAGAGCACCTCTATATCAAGAATAACTCAAAACCTCAACCAATTTTGGAAGCCCAATGCCAAATTATCAAGACTTTAGCTAACTATGAAATTTCCATCACACTACAAATTTTCCTCTCAGCTACTCCATTTTGGGATGGAGTGTGAGGTTGGGTAACTTCTCTTTTGATCCCTTTTTGTTTGAGGAAGTTGTCAAAGTCGTAATTTATGAATTCACCTCCTCCATCTGATCGAATGGTCTTAACGGACTTGGATGCTTCATTTTCCGCTTGGGTGATCCATTCATGAAACTTAGTAAAGGTGTCTGCCTTTGATCTTAAGAAATATATGATGGAGATTATTAATCTCCAAAAGATAAGCTACCCTTGATGTTAGAGCACCTCTATATCAAGAATAACTCAAAACCTCAACCAATTTTGGAAGACCAATGCCAAATTATCAAGACTTCAGCTAACTATGAAAAAGTCATTACATAGAAAAGTCTGTTGCATTTAATTCATTCATTAACTGATCAAATGTGTAAAGTTTGTGATGAAAATCTGTATAAGGTGTTTTCTAAAGGTTCTACACCTTCTCTAAGTTAAAACTTCTCAAAAGATTCACTAAATTTGGAGATATGATTCAAACAATGTACCTATCTAAAATTGTACTTTTGTATAGTCGATTTTGACACCTGCAACTTCTAATGCATGGTTCTCCCAAACTAGATGTTGTTTATTCAAATGCTTTTAGCCATAGATGGCTTACCTTCCAACTTATATTTTTGCTCCTCATTTGTGTAAAACATTACACTATGCACTCATATCTGATCAATTCTTTGATCATCGAGATTGCAATTGTTTCAGAAGACACTCACTTATTTGCATACAAATGTTCCTACACATAATTCTATCAGCCTGTTTACAATTAAGCTCTCAAATCTTAACCATAGATGCATTAACTGTGGACTTAGACATCTACAAAAGGATTCCTAAAATGATCAAACATAGAAGGAGAAATGGAGAAAAGATCGACGCGCAATTCTCAGAAAACTTCTTCTATTCAACTCATCTTACATCTGATGGATGATACACACATAACTCATAATCTACTGCTCTCTATATCATCTATATTTCATCTCTTGCATATATATCATGACTATATACAAGTGCATATATATATGAGTGTGGATTCATCATTACTTCACGTATTTGTGAAGTATTTACAAAGCTAATATACATGTGTATATAGACCATCTCTTTCTGAACCTCTACTTCACTTCATGCTCTTAGGCTTCAATCTTTTCTTCATGTCTTCACACATAAGCTTCATATAATCATCAATTGTTGATTGTCTTGGTCCCAAAACTCCCCCTCAATCATCAATTGTGATTACCTCCATCTTCTTTATCCCTGCCATATCTTTAAATCTCTGCAACTTGGGTCCATCCAAACTCTTTGTCAACATATCTACAATTTGATCTTTTGCAGGAGTATGCATGATTTCTATTTCTTTATCAATAACCTTATCTCTCAGAAAATGATATTGAATCTCAATATGTTTGGTCGTGGCATGAAACACAGGGTTAGCTGCCAAATACAAACAACTCATATTGTCTCCACAAATGATAGGAGTACTCTGAATGATATCAAAACTCTTCATGAGAGTCTTCAACCATATGACCTCCTTTGCAACTTCAGCCATACCTTTGTAATCTACTTCTGTAGATGATAAATAAACTCTATGTTGCTTCTTAGAACACCATGAAATTAACTTATCTCCCACATAACACAAATATACATGTGTTGATCTTCTATCATAAGAGTTACCTGCACAATCTGCATCACTATATATCTTGATCCTTGTATTTGAAGTAAACCCATAGTACAAACCTTCTTTAAGTCTGCCCTTGATATACCTAAGCACCCTTTGACCTGCAATGCAATGTTCCTTTCTAGGGCAATGCATGAACTGAGATAAAACTCCAATTGCATATGATAGATCAGGCCTTGTTAATGTAGCATAAATCAAGCTACCCACCAAACTCTGATAAAACTTCATGTCCTTGAATTCTTCTCCTCCATATCTGTTTGGTTGCCATTTGTGCCTTGATGACCTTCTGAGTTCTCCACTTCTTGAAGTTTCTGGTTCATCACATTTTGGATCAAACCTTGGCATTTCTTCAACTTCAAATTGTGCTTCATTGTTCTCTTCTTCATCAAATATTTGAACCTTTGATTTACCTTTCTTCTCGTTCAATGTTTCTTCAACACCTACACAAGTATTATCTGTACCTGAGTACCAAGTACTTTGCTCATCAAATGTCACATCCTTTGATACAAGAAATTTCTTTGTAGATGGACTCCACAACATGTATCCCATTTGCTTATCATCATAACCAATGAACACATATTTTTCAGCCTTTGGTTCCAACTTATGTCGTAATTGAGAAGGAACATAAGCATAGGCTAAACAACCAAATACTTTGCAATGATCTAATGTAGGTCTCTTACCCCACCAAGCTTCATATGGTGTCATGGCTTGTAAAGCTTTACATGGTAGCCTATTAACCAAGTATGTAGTTGTATTTACAGCCTCAACCCACAAATAATTAGGGTAATTCATTTCTTTCATCATTGATCTTGCAAACTCAACAAGAGTTCGATTTCTCCTTTCTGCTACATCATTTTGTTGAGGAGAGTACCTACAACTAACCTCTCTCTTTATACCTGCATTCCATAGATAATCACTGAATTCATTTGAGAAATACTCTCCCCCTCTATCTGATCTTAACCTCTTCAATTTTTGTCTTTTAAGCATATACATGATAGTGTTTGAATGTATTAAACACTTTTGACTTGTCTTTGATAACATAAATAGTGATCCACCTCAACATATATGACATAATATCTTGAACCATTTATAATAAAGTCCTTTAAAGGACCTCACACATCTGTATGTACCAATTCAAGTCTTTCTGAATACATGAAACCATGCTTATTATATGATTGCTTATGAGCCTTACCTAATTGACATGCTTCACATCTGTATGTCATGGGTTGACCTACAACATTAGGTAATCCAAGTACTGAACCATTACTAATCATCTCTTTGATGCCTCTTTCATTGAAGTGTCCAAGCCTCTTATGCCAAAGATCCAACTCAGACACCTTTTGCTCTCCATATGTAAACAGGGCATGTCCAACATTACCTTGTACCCTCAATGTGAAGAGCACTTCCTTCTTTCTTTCCTATAACAATTTGCTTATACCTTGGCTAGGGTCTTTAACATAAACTCCATCATTAGTGAACCTTACCTCATATCCTTTTTCCACAATCTGCCCTACACTAATCAAATTCTTTGGAATTGTAGGAACATATAAAACCTTACTCAAGAGAGTACCTCCATCTTTGGCTTTAACTGATCCAATTGACTTCACCTTGTGCTTTGTATTGTCACCTGTTTGAATTGTATGATTGATTGCCTTATGATCCAAATCAGTCATCAAAGTAATGTTTCCACTCAGGTGATTGCTACACCCTGAGTCAATATAGAATACTCTTAAGTCTTCATTTGAAGCTTCACATGTTGCATTCATAATAAGAGCTGAATCTTCTTTCTGATATGATGCATAATGTAGTAGGTGTTATTATAGGATTGGTTTTGGAAGTTTCTTCCTCCATTTCTTCCAAAGAAACTCCTACCACCTCTACCTCTGAAATTTCCTCTATGATGTCTTCCACCTCTTCCTCTTTGGTTAAAACTCTGATTAAATTTACCATTGCTTTGATTATTATGCCAACATTCATGAGATAGATGATTGGTCTTACCACATATCTAGCAAGCTCTGACATTATCTTTGTTATTTCTGCCCCTTCCTCTACTTCTACCACTTCCTCTTCCTCTTAGGAAGTTTGCTTGACTTGAAGTATCTTCATCTTCAACTGATTGTTGCTTTCCTTTGATAGCTTTCTTCTTGTCTTTAGAATACATTGCATGACCAGCACTCTTATCAACATCTCCTTTGATATCATTCTCAAAAGTTAGCATATGTCCTAACGATTGATTCAAATCAGGAGTGAAATGATGTAATGAAAGTTTTGTTGACAATATGAAAGGCTTCCACTTCTTATCTTCTCTTAGACCTGTGAGAATTTGTCTTACCAACTTATTTTCTTCAATATCTTCATCAACTGCACCTAAGGAATCAGCAATGTCTTTCATCTTTGTCATATAATCAGATATTGATTGTGAAGCCTTCTTCTTGAATGTAGTAAACTCTACCCATAGTGATGCTTTCCTTCACTTGGTTGTATTCTGAAAATGCTCTTCCAAAGCACTCCATATATCACTTGCACTTTCAAGTCCTCTAATATGAGGAAGCAAGTAATCATTCACTGCCATGTAGATTATGGTCCTTGCTTGAGCATCCTTCTTCATCCAAATCTTTAAATCTGCAAGCTCCTCCCTAGTTGGAACACTAGGATCTTTAAACTCTCACTTTTATTCTTCTCTTATGATGTATCCCATCAGATCTTTGCTCATAAGATAAGCTTCCATCCTCATAGACCAAGCTGGATAGTTCTCTCTATCCAACTTCTCAATTCAGACATTATCTCTCATCCTTTCTTCACTTGTACTATCAAATCTTCAACCTTATAAGGAATGAATGTACCTTAGCTTCGAAGTTTACTCCTTCTGATCCTTTTGATTGCTCTCGTGTGTCTCCCTTTAGCTTTTCCTTCACACTTTGTCCTTTTGAATCTTCAAATGTTGAATTTTGTATATCTGCCACAGTCGGGTTCTTCCTTTTCTTCAATTCTGATGATTCCTACTCTGATACCGTTGATGGAGATGATTAATCTCACAAAAGATAAGTTATCCTTGATGTTAGAGCATCTATATATCAAGAATAATGCAAAACCTCAACCAATTTTGCAAGAACAATGCCAAATTATCAAGACTTTAGCTAACTGTGAAGAAAGTCATTACATAGAAAAGTTTGTTGCACTTAATTCATTCGTTAACTAATCAAATCTATAAATTTTGTGATGAAGCTTTGTACACACTGTTTTCTAAAGGTTTTGCACCTTCTTCAAATTAAAACTTCTCAAAAGATTCATTAAATCTTGAGAAATGATTCAAACAATGTACCAATGTCTAAAACTGTACTTTTGTATAGTCGATTTTGACACCTGCAACTTCTAATGCATAGTTCTCCCAAACTAGACCCCGTTTATTCAAATGCTTTTAGCCATAGATGTCTTAACTTCCAACTTAGATTTTGAATCCTCATTTGTGTAAAATGTTACACTATGCACTGAGATCTGATCAATTCTTTGATCATCGAGATTGTGCCTGTTTCAGAAGACACTCATCACTTCTTCACATACAAATGTTCCTACACATAATTCTATGCGACTGTTTACAATTAGGATCGCAAATCTTAACCATAGATGCATTAACTATGGACTTAGACATCTACAAAAGGATTCTTGAAATGATCAAACACAAAAGGAGAAATGGAGAAAAGATCTATGCGCAATTCTCAGAAAATGTCTTCTATTCAACTCATCTGACATCTGATGGATGATACACACATATCTCATAATCGACTCCTCTCTATATCATCTATATTTCATCTCTTGCATATATATCACGACTATATACAAGTGTTTGTGAAGTATTTACAAAGCTCATGTACATGTGTATATAGTCCTTCTCTTTCTAAACCTCTACTTCACTTCATGCCCTTAGGCTTCAATCTCTTCTTCATGTCTTCACTCCTAAGCTTCATATAATCATCAATTGTTGATTTTCTTGCTCCAACAATATACCCAAATGTAGTGAAAGTGGTCACCTACTAAAAGAAAGAAGAAGAGTGATCCACTGAGAGGTGGGGTGTTCATTGCTCCACAAAGGTCCATGTGGATAAGGGCTAAAGGGTTCCTAGCTCTTGTTGATGCTTCTTTTAGTAATGGGGCCCTATGTTGCTTGTCTTGAGTGCAAGCCTGGCAGACATCATTGAGTTGCCGAAGCTTGGGCAAACCTTTCACTATCTATGATGAAGTGATTCTTGGTAAGTAGGAGGTGTGGCCATATATTTGGTGCCACAAACTTGAAAGGGATTCCTTGGATAGGAAACAAGATAATTTATATAGACCTTTCTCTTCAACGCCTTGGGTGATTATGTCCTGTGTATAAGGATCAATGACTTTGACAGAGGAGTTATTGTTGATATATTTAGGTAGTGATGTGTGAACACACTAGGACCGTCGGGGCACTTTTTTCCCTCTTTAGGAGGTTTTTTCCCATAGCTGTATATACACCTATTACCCTGATGGGCTACTTAGTAGATGTCTAACTCCAACAATTGGTATCAAAGTAGGTCATCGCTTTGTCTAGGGCGTCGTCGACACTCCTCGGGTTGCAATCTCAGAATCACATGAATTTTGGTGCGCATACTCAATGTGTTTCAGAGATCAAAAGATCTTTGCTTTGTGGTGCCGAAATCACAATCTGAGCTCGTAACGGCCTCCAAACGCACTATCACAGTGCTTGTGTAGGCTATTTTGTCTTTTTATGCCAAAGTTATATACCAGTTTTGGTGTGCCAGTATAAGCGTCTCAAAGTGTGCTACTGGTTTAGCGAAATTCATCTCGGCAATTCTATTCAACTTTTTGAGATACAATCAATTTTTTGCATCAAGGTATTTTAGTCATCGGCCATGGCTGAAAGCAGTGATGTATTCCGTATGTTGGATGTTGAGGACAAGTTGGATGGTACCAACTATCGGTTAAGGGCTTATATGATGCGACATGTATTGGTTACAAAAGGACTATGGAATATTGTACAGGGTGTTGACTGTTACACCTGCAAATACAGGTACTGTAAATACAAGTGTTGGAGCTGATGGAGATGGTGTCAAAGATGATGATATTCTAGAGATTCATGTTTGTGCTACAGTTTTTGCTGCACCTACTATAAAGCAGATTTGTTGGGATGGTAGAGATGCTCAGGCACATGCATTGATAGCTTTGTCTATCAAACATGCCATTATTCCTCACATTCGCTCTTGTAGAACAGCTAAGGATGTTTGGGATACACTTACCACATTGTACCAAGTTAGGAATGAGGCTCCTGTTGCTTACCTCCAAAAACAGTTGGAGAGTGAGCACATGAATCAAGGTGATTCTATGGATAATTTCCTAACAAAGATCAAAGACTTGAAAGAACAGTTGATTTTTGGTGATGAAGTTATACCAGATATCTCACTTGTGCAGACCATTCTGAATGGTCTTCCTGATTCGTATTAGAGTTTTGCTTCTACTCTTCAGTTGATGATGAAAGGCAATCCAAATGCCTTGTCATTTGAGGATTTAGTCTTTGCTCTGTTGTAGGAAGATCATTCGAGGCAGAATAGGTCCATCATGCGTGTTGCAAATCAAGCATTCTTGGCTAGTCCGAAGGGCAAAGGAAAATGGAGCTCTTCAATTAGTAAGCAAAAATCTGCTAATTCTGCACATTCAAAGAAGGAAGACAAAGATGAGAAGAAATCAGAACAGCAGAAATTGTTTTGCAAGTACTGTAAAGTAAATGATCATATCGTAAAGAACTATCCTAAACTGGCTGCAAAAGAGGCAAAGAAAAAAGAGGCTGGAATGGTTGTTGCAGAGGCCTCTACTCCAAAAACAATCTGCTAACCTTGTGCAGGATGAAGAATTGGCATTTACTATTGTTTGCAGTTTCTTCTCTTCACTCGAGCCTGCTCCTACAGGGAATACTATCACATGCACGAACAACTCCTCTTATCCTCTCATGGGAGTTGGTAAGATCATTCTGACTACTGCTCATGGTAGTTCTTTCACTTTGTCATATGCTTTATTTGTGCCAGGGATCAAGAAGATTCTATTATGAGTTTTTGCATTAGCCAAGATTGGCTTGGTTGTCAAATTTGTTGATGACAAATGTACAGTTCATGATCTGTTAAATGGTGATGTTATTATTGCTTCTGGCATTTTATGTCATGGTTGTATAAGCTCATAGACTATGAAAAATCAATGAATGATTTGGCATGTGCAATACATGATTCCCAGGCTATGTCAGATGCAATGCTTTGGCATGCATGCTTTGGTCATCTGAACTTTGTTAGTTTGCTATGCCTACAAAAATCTAAAATGGTGTCCTCTTTGCCCAAACTTAAGGCACCCGGAAAACATGTATGTGAAGGTTGTATTTTGGAAAAAATGCAGCGTTCCTCATGAAAGAACTTGGAGAATCTTGTAGAAGGTAGAAAATTGCGTTTCAAAGCGACAAAGTTTGTTCTAGAAAATCGGCACAAGACCAGCCCTTGAGCTTATGGAGACTCAAATAGACCTTATAGGCATGTGATAAGTGCAAAGAAATTCACTATGTACTTTGGAGCATCAAGGATAATGAGTCGATACAAAATTGATAGGTTCGCACGTCGACTAGCTCAAAAAACTTATTATCTATGGAAGAGACAATGAACTTCAAATGCCCATAGCGACCAACGTGATTACAATTATAAAAAATCATTTTATGGGAGTGATACACATAGGGTTGAGTGTATAGAAAGGACAAAAGTATAAGGAATAAGCAAAATATGCTATAGGAATGAATAAGACACTCAACAATGGTACCTCCTATTTTTTAGGGATACGTAGAGATTGACCCCAAGATAGAAAAATTGAGCTTTCTCCCAATCTAATGAACCAAACACTAATACCTTTCCAATGAGCCATCTTGCAGACAATTTGGAGCTCTAGAGAGAGAGAGCAACAGCCTCTACAAGATTACTATTGGTGAAGAAGATGATGCAAAAAATTGAAGGAGCAAGACAATGATGGTCACAAGTGTATGTATATTTCTTACATGTATTGTACAAGTGATTTCAAGTCTTTATATAGACTCTAGAAGTGCTCCATGAATCTACAAGTGGAATTTGAATTCAAATGAAGGTGGCAATGGTTGTTGGAGGGAATCAATTCACTTTCCTACAATCTAGGAAAAGTGAAGATGTAGTTTGATCTACTTTTAGGTGATTGATTGCTTGATTAAATGAAACTCAACACCACAAATTCGTGGGATTTAGGCTCTACCTTTCTACTTTTACATGTGTAAAGCTCACGCGGTAAAAGATCCATGAAAAATCTTTTTTAAAATGTACAATAAGTGAGCATAAATAAAAGAGCTCTCTAATGGATATTCTTTTGACATGATAGCCTTTGATGTAGATCGAATCCACCTCAAGCATAGTGTAAGCTTGATGTTCCAACAGCTCCCCCTTCAAGCTAAAGTATGCTCGAGTCTTCATTCTCTGATAGGTTGAATACATGCCATAGCTTTCAGTCTACAAAGCATTATTCCATCAAGTGCCTTCGCCATCATATCTGCTACTTGTTTTTTAGTAGGAACAAAAGAAATGTCAATCTCCTTTGTCATGAGCTTCTCTTTGATGAAGTGGTAATGAAACTCTATGTGTTTGGTCCTTGCATGGTGTTGCAGAGCTAAAGAGAGCACAAAGCAGAGAAAAAGACGGGCCCCAAAATTTTTCCGATTTGGATATCATATTTTTGTATCATAACCGGTTATTCTTGTAATATATTTTCCATTGTAAATGCACTAGAGGAGTCCTCTAGATGCATCCCCACAGAAGATTAGAGATTTACCCATGTAAAATAGTAGGAAATTAGTCTTTTAGTAAATAAAGTGCCGGTCTCTTGTGTGAAAGGACCATTTTTAGGGCACAAGTATATAAGTCAAATGTGACCCTTTGTAAAGAAGTTTTTGCCATTGTGAGAACAGAGAGCACATAAATTCGAATTTGTGTCTTCTTCACTCTGTATCTTCTTCTCTGTGAGCTTGTATGTATGTGTATTGCTTGGAAAGAGTGCTTGTGAGTGTTGTCTATCCATGAAAGTGTTTATTTGCTGTAGGTAAGGTGTGTGTGAAGTGTAGGAAGTGCTGAAGTGTAGGAAAGATTTCCCGCGACTCAGTATTTTGCTCATAACTTGAAGTAGGAGTGTCAGAATTGAGTGAAATCACTGCCATTGGATGCGTCTTCTCGAGAGCTTCGAAACGCATATGCTATTCGCTATATTTGGAGCTCGGAGCTGAGAGAAAAGTCCAAAATACTGACGGCTGCTGCACCAAGTATCGTGACGCCATGACCAACAGTTGAAGCTTGTTTGGATAAGTCTTTGCCATGTTTACACTCTTTGAGTAGTTCATTTGCATTGATCATCACATGATTGCATGTCCTCATACACTCGGCTAGGTTTGCATACTCTTTGGATTGATAATTAAAAGCGTGTATCCCCACTATATGCACTTGAGAGGGGATTGAGGTATAGTCTCTTTCTCCGCAAGTCCCTAAGTTGATACTTAGGTCAACACACTTTTTGGCGCCGTTTCCGGGGAGTGACGAATCAAACCGAGGCATTCGTGTGATGGTAAGTAGCTTTTTTGCATTGAAGTAAGAGGAGGAGTGGTGATTTTCTCTTCTTTGGTAAGTCATTTTCAGCCGCACTTACTACTTCTCATTCTTGAAGTGTGTGTAGTGAGTTGTTATTATAGGGAAGTGAGTAGAATGAGTAGAGTAGGAGGAGCAAGGGAGTAGGCTAGGTAGTTAGAGTAGCTTTCACTTCTTGTCTTGTTGTTTTATTTTCTGTAGATAGGGAAAGCCAAGTATAAAAGTTAAAAAAAAAACTGCTATTTGAAAATCACTTATTTCTGAGCAAGTATCGTGGAGAGTGTCGATCGAGTATCGTGTTGGAGTAATTAGGCGATCTGGGGCTACACAGAGCAAGGGGGAGTGATAAAGGAGTTGCAACAGCCCCCAAGGTGAGCACATTGTGGTTGTGTTGTACTTCTTGCCTGTAAATCTAGTTTCCAAGGAAAAGCGATCTGCGTGAAGTATCGTATTGGTCATACAGGGGTTCAAAAGTGTGATTTGAATGAAAACAGAGAGTGAGGAGAGGGTAGAAGACCTTATGAAATATCTGTGTGTAATCAAAACTTGAAAAATCTTAGCAAAAACTTTGAAGAAGGGTCAAGTATCGTTTTGCTCCCGCGGTCGAGTATCGCGATACTTGGCAAGTATCGTTTTGCTCCTGTGGTCGAGTATCGCGATATTTCCCTCCTATCGGTATCGTTTGGCCCAGAGATCGTTTTGATCAAAGATCGCGATATTCACCAGCGATCGTGTATCGTTTGGCTTAAGTATCGTGTATCGCTTCTCAGAGATCGCGATACTTGCCAAATATCGCGTATCATTTTGTGTAGGTATCGTTGATCGTTTGGAGTAAAGATCGTGTATCGTTTTCTCCCGAGTATCAAGTATCGTTCCCCATCAAGTATCGTTTTCCTCAGGTATCGTGTATCGTTTGGTTACAGAGATCGAGTATCGTCTGGGACCAAATATCGAGTATCGTTTGTGCCAAAGATCGTGTATCGTTTGGCTTAAGTATCGTGTATCGTTTTCTCCTAAGTATCAAGTATCGTTTCCCATCAGGTATCGTGTATCGTTTTGAGCCAAGCATCGAGTATCGGTTGTGCCAAAGATTGTGTATTGTTTGGTTCATAGGTCGTGTATCGTTTGCACGAGAGATCGGTATCGTTTCACTCAAGCGATCGGTATCGTTTATCAGAGATCGCGAGATTTATCAGAGATCGGGTATCGCCTAAGTCAGAGATTGTGTATCGCCTGTGTCCAAGTATCGTGTATCGTTTGTAGATAGAGATCGAGTATCGTTTGGGATCAAATATCGAGTATCGTTTGAGCCCAAAGATCGTGTATCGTTTTAGGCTAGAGATCGTGTATCGTGGAATCTGGAGTCAAGTATCGTGATCTGGAAAAAATTCTTTTTCAGTCATTTCCTAGCCAAAGTCTTATAGAAATTCTGACCTTTGGTGAAGAATCCCAGAGACTAGAGGGTAGCAAGGGCTGATCAGAGTTGTTAGGTGGATGAACTTGAGATCCGGAAGAACCCTAGGAAGCCGAAGAAGTATAATCTCTTCTGTAGGTAGTGTAGCAGAGCAAAGTAACCGTTCACATTATTCGGAGACCTCGAGTGAGTCAGAGGACGAAATTCCCATGGCTTCAGAGGATATGCAGAACACAGTACCCATGATTGGCATGATGTCGATCATTGAGGGAGAGTACAGGACCTCCTTGGAGTACGTGAACACCAACCAAAATGAGATCCCTATTTATTTGGATGGTCTAAACAGATCAGTGGCCAGGTTAAAGAAAGCGTCAGAGGCTTATATAGTGCCTAGACCAGCAGTCAAGTATGTAGGAGGTTTTTACATGGACAAAAGAGATATCCAATATATTGTCACGGAGCACCCAGAAAACATTAATGAACATGGTGAAGATAATAATGCTTCAAACTTAAATGGAGGTGGGAATGAAGAGCAAGTAACTACACCTAGAGGGAGATCTGTTGTAGTTAGGATATGGAGGGGAGACCTGATTCCCCAAGACGACTCCCTAATGGATGTGTATTTGATCAATGGGATAGAGCATCTTCTTAGAGCACATTCTTCAATATGGGAGGCTGCCCCTAATCCAGTCACCATCTATGAGTTACAAGATCTTGATTTCCCCACCATCATCACATATCTGGATAAGAATCAGAGAAGATATTGGCCCTTAACAGAAGCGGAAAGAGCTGAGTTGAAATATCAGAATATCCCAGTGTTTCCCCCTAGGGACCAAGCCACTACTTCAAGAAACCCACTCGGAACATCCCATAATGATTCATGTCAACAGTCGGGCCAAACACAACAAACACGACAAACCCAAATCCCAGTCAGACCACATGTGCAGTTCGCAATGCCTGCAAATAACCCTAATTACCAACCCCAACCAACTATTGACCCAAGACATGGAATCCCCGCTCCAGTCAGACCACCAGTAGCCAGAGGACCAGGCATACCAATAGGAAGACCAATTTTCCCAGTAATGCCTAGACCACCCGAAGCAGGAAGAAGATTAAGGCCAATTCAAGTTGCCAAATGCATGAGAAACCACTATGATGGCTCTAGTGAACCCTACAATCATATAGCTGAATTCAAACAAGTTATCAGAGCTGAACAGGTAGAGGACTTCTTGATCCAATATGAGTCCTTTGGTCTTACTTTGTCAGACACTGCGTTAGCATGGTTTCAGCCATTGGACCCTAATTCTTTTCAAAACATGGAACAAGTCTACCAAGAAATGATTGAGGAATTTACTAAGTCAGGAATTAAAAACAATTCTTCATCATTGATCCATAGCTTTAAGCAAGCCCCTACCAAATCAGTAAGATTGGCCGCAAGAAGATTCAAACAGTATGTGGACAGATGCCCAGTAGAAGAGAGACCTACCCAAAATAAAATGGTATCATTATTTTTTGAAGGATTGTTGAACGGATCTTTGAGATCTTTAGTATATGTAAAGAGAGTTCAGACTTTGCAAGAATGCATGAAGGAATGTATAGACCTAGAAGACAACATAGCAGAGGACCTGAAAATACCTCAAGGTAGCTTGAAAAGTGAAGATTCGGCCAGTAGCACATCAATCCCTAAGAACAATGTAGAGGAAATAGCCGATTTGGTAGCAAAGAAGTTGAACTTTCAAGGACAGAGGAACTACCCCAATAACCCTATGAGAGTACCCATGCTCAGAAGATGTATGCAGTGCAAAGGTGATCATCCTTCTCACTTGTGTACTAAGGGAGTAGTCCCACCACCTGCTTATGCTTATAATAGACCCACTGTCCCAGGATCTCTACAATATTGTATTATAGAACAAAAATATACAAATCACAGTACAGAAAATTGCCCTTACAATAGGCAAGCGAGACCAGCACAGCCATACATGAGACCTTATGGATACCCTCAGAGAGATCAAGGAGGTGAAGCCTTTAGATATCCCACTTATCAGCCGCAGGCACCAGTGCCACGACCATATGCGTATCAAGGATACACCCAACCACAACCTGTACTAGGACAACAACCGCCCCATCCTCAGAACGTTGTCCCAGTCAAGATTGCTCAACCTGAAGAAAATCTAGAGAGAGCAATAGTCCCAGCCACACCTTTGACTAGTAATGAACCATATGACTCGTTTTATGACCCTAGTCAAGGAACATATCCCTCTTATGAGAGCTCACTGATAGAATATGGACAAACCTACGACCCATACGCTTATGGCATAGAAACACAAGATAGCTCGTATGGATATGAGCAGGATTATGTGCCAATGATGTACACAGCTCCTAGAGCAACCGTACCACCCCGAACCATGAACAGACCGCCTGTACCCAGAGGACCATGCTATAGATGTGGAGGTGATCACTACATCAGAGAATGTACATTGTCAAACCCACCACCACCACAACGAGTCTGGGAAGGCTACTGTAGTGATTGTGGTAAGGAACACCTTTTCAGAGATTGCCCCAAGAATCCCAACAAGGTCACATCCAACGTGCAAATCAATGTGATAGAAGTAATCGAGTCATCAGGGAGCGATAAGGAATATATTGTACCATTGAAGGCAATAACAAGAGCCAAAGTTAGAGAGACCCTAGAAAAACCTGAAAAACACGATCAAAGTAGCCCAGAATTGAATACACCCACACCACAGAGAGTGGAAGACTCGGAAGAGCCTGAAAAAAGTGTTGTAAGTAAAAGAACCCAACGATGGAAGAACCGTAGAGATAGAATAAAAGAAAAGAAGTTACTGCAGAAGAAGGAAAATAAGAAGAGCAAACAAAACCCAAAAGAGGAAAATGAAGAAGAAAATAAAAATGAAAAGTACAAAAAAGAAGAGGTAGGATCAGTGTTAGTAGATCCCATGCCTGAAGAATTAGCTATGTGGATTCAGGCATACAAGGCACGAATAAGAGCCGGACTGACCATCGAACAACATGAAAGAGAATATCCTAGAGGTGACCTAGAGAAAGAGAGGTTGGAGATCTGCAAAAAATTGATAGAAGTTGCTCAACAAACCTTAGAAAAACCTGTATTGCCATTGCCCGAGACCCGAATTCTTGAAAGAGAATTCCAAGAGTGCATCAAAAACACCAATGACCATGAAAAACCTGAAGTAAGTAAGACACTTAATGGCAATTATTGTGAGGAAAAAAGGGAAGGATCCGTTGTTCCCGAAGTAGAAGGAGAATGGCCTAAAGATTTGTGGGCTAGAGTCCAAGAAGACAGATGGAGGAAAGTGGAAGGAATTGAACCACCTTTTGAAGAGATAGAAGCAGAAGAGGAAATGGAGGATCCAATACCTGAATTAAATTCGGAAGAAATTTTACCAATGGATCCTAGTGACAAAGGAGATGATGGAGTAAAGGAATTGCCCAATTACACAGGGGAGTACGAACATAATTCTGAATTGTATTGCATCCCCTCAATAAGGAAGAAAGAACCAAACCCATCAGTCCAAACAGCGGACATCATACAACACCTTAAACAAGTAAAAATCCCTTGTACACTAACATTAGAGGAATTGTTGAAGGTTAAACCACATTTGAAGGAGAAATTGACCAGTCAATTGGAGGTCAAGACTAGAGAAAAAGAGATGTCTGATGAAGTAAATACTATAAAGATCCCAGTGGATAAGGTAGGAGATTTTAGTGAGGGAGATGAAGGAAACACTTGCCTTCCAATTACCTTTAGGGGTTATACAACCAAAGCCATCTTAGATTCAGGAGCTGGTGTAGGCATTGCTACTAGAGAAATCTGGGAGAAATGGGGAAAACCAGCTTTAAGACCAACGCGTATGAAAATACAAATGGTTGACGGACACACAGAAAGACCCTTGGGATTATTGGAACGAGTAGTTTTCACCACATGCGGAGTTGAATTTGAACACACCTTAGCAATTTGTCAATTTGAAAGGGCAAGCAATTATGAAATGATATTGGGGAGACCTTTCATGAGACAATTAAAGGTGGTGCAAGATTGGGGAAAAGATGTTGTATACCTACAACATGAAGGAACAACCACGAGAATAAATCTTCACACTTACACATATCAAGATGTTCCTCCCTTACAATGGAATCAAATTCACAAGGAAGAAGATGACCAATCAATTCACAGCATAGGTTCTAGTGACCAGACTTGGATGAACGAGGACACACATCTATGGATATGCCAAACTGCCAAAAAGGAAGAGGATAGGAGAAAAGGATGGCAGCAAGGGCAAGGAGTAGCTACGTCTATACAAGATCCAGCTTACATGCCTCAAGTCTTTTTAGATGAAGAGTTCGAACCTCATGGCTGGATGGAGATTTTAGCGACCCTCAATGTATGCATGAACGAAGAAGTGATAACTATGAATGAATGTATTGATGAGGAAGGATATGATGTTAGTCTCTATGTAGTAGTTCTTCAGGAGGCTGAAGAAGGAGAAGTGATAGAGAAAGAATGGAAGGAGGACTATGAGAGCATTGAAATGGAGCCAGAACCAATGGAACCTGAGGATGAAGATCAAAAAACAAGCATCACAGCTAATGAAAACAACCAAGAGCCTACACAGAAAGAAGAGCTGGAGTTAGATAAAGAGCCAGAAGGTGAAGAAAACAAGCCACAAGATCAGTTTGAAGTGCCCGCTCACTTCAAGAAATATGAAGTAGAAGAGAGAAAAATTGCTATTCAAATGCCTAAGAGAGAGGCACAGTCGGGAATAGCATATGACAATAAAGAACAAACCAAGAAGATAGTAGTAACGTTAGAAGAAGGAGAAGAACGATGTACTTTCATAGGACAAGATGTCTCCATAGAGGAAGAACAAGAGTTAATACACCTCATACGAGAATATCGGGATGTTTTTGCCTGGACCTATAAGGACTTGAGAGGAGTAGATCCATCTATTTGTGCCCATAGAATTCCCATGACATCCGAAGCCAAACCTTCTAAACAAAGACCATATACATATAATGATGTGTATTCAGCAAAGATAAAGGAAGAGATAGACAAATTGTTAGATGCTGGATTCATATACGAGATTGAGCACACGGAATGGGTGTCACCTTTGGTGGTTGTACCGAAAAAGAATGGAAAGTTAAGAGTGTGCATCAATTTGAAGAAAGTAAATGCCGCGACCATAAGGGATAGTTATCCATTACCAATTACAGATCATCTCTTGGAAAGGGTGGCAGGAAAGGAAGTCTATAGCTTTCTGGATGGCTTTTCAGGGTATAATCAGGTAGCTATTGCTCCTGAAGACCAACATAAAACAGCGTTCGCAACTGAATGGGGAGTATACGACTTTAGAGTCATGCCTTTTGGTCTAACTAATGCCCCAGCCACCTTCCAAAGATTGATGTGCCATGTATTCAAAGAATTCCTAAGAAAAAGTATGGAGGTCTACGTGGATGATCTTTGTACTTATTCAGCTATACGATCAGAACATATCCCCGAGCTAGAAAAGATCTTTGCTAAATGTCGACAGTATCGAGTATGCCTTAACCCAGAAAAATGTGTTTTCATGGTTAGACAAGGGAAAATACTAGGGCATATTGTCTCCAAAAATGGAATCTCAACTGATGAAGACAAAATCAAAGTAATTTTGGATTTACCAAGACCAAAGACGGCTAAGGAAGTTCAAGCATTTATGGGACATTGTGGATACTATCGAAGATTTATACATATGTACGCCATAATTGCTAGACCTCTCTATGCATTATTAACTCAATTTAATTGGACCGAGGAATGCGAGAGAGCCTTCAATGAGTTAAAGAATCGATTGAGTTCAGCACCAATCCTCCGAGTACCTAACTGGAATAAGCCATTTCATATTCATGTGGATGCTTCCAAGTTTGCCATTGGTTGCATCTTAGCTCAACCTGCCGATAGAGGAAAACTAGACCACCCTATAGCCTATGCTAGTAGACAATTAAATCAAGCAGAACGCAATTATACCACCACGGAGAGAGAAGGCCTAGGGATGGTGTACGCAGTCAAAAAGTTCAGACATTACCTGTTGGCAAACAAATTCAAATTCTTCATTGATCATCAAGCCCTACTATACCTAGTCAACAAGCCTTGTAATACAGGACGACTAGTACGATGGTTTTTATTGCTAATGGAGTTTGATTTTGAGGTAGTAGTCAAGAAAGGAAATACTCACATAAGAGCAGATCACTTATCAAGAATGACCCATGGAGAACCACCCTTAGGAATACCTGATGATCTGCCAGATACATACCTATTTAACCTGGAAGTATGTCCCCAATGGGCAGAAAAGTTGATCCCTATACTTACACATGGACCGAAAGATGGGATCACACCAAACCGAACCCAAGACCTTTGGAAGACTAAAAACCTTCATATCATTGCGGGAAGTTTGTATCACCAGGATTCGAATGGATTACTCATGAGATGCGTAGAAGAAGAGGAACAAGAAATGTGGCTTCAGAAAGCACATGTAAACCAATGGAAAACTCATTTGAATGCAAACGGAACATGGCAAACCCTGAAGAGGTTTGGCATATATTGGCCGACCATGCAGAGAGACGCACATAATTATGTGTCAGCATGCCAAATTTGTCAAGAACAAAATCCAGATGAGAACTCAACTCTATGCTATTCCACAGTAGCACCGAGATGGAGCATGCCTCTGGTAAAGTTCTTAAAGACTCAAGAATACCCCAAAGGAGCCACTATAGCAAGGAAACGTGCACTTGTAGAACAAAGTAAGGATTATGCCATTATAGGAAAACAACTTTTTAAACGAGGGAGAGATAACCAATTAAGAGTGTGCATTCACGAAGACAAATATCTTTCTATTTTAGAGATGGCCCATACAGGAGCTGCGGGAGGGCACTTCTCTGCAGATAAAACTGCAAAAATGATCCTCTTTGCGGGAATGTGGTGGCCAACTCTACACCAAGATGCCATGACATATGTGCAACGTTGTGATACCTGTCAAAGGACAAAATATCCAATCAGAAGAGATGAAATGCCACTTAGACCCATGATGAGTGCCAGAGCCTTCACCAAATGGGGAATAGACTTCATAGGACCTATTAGCCCACCAGCGAAAGGATCCCATGCCGAGTCTATAATTGTAGCCACAGACTATCTGACCAAATGGGTTGAAGCCAAAGCAACCAAGAAAAATGACGCGAGAACTACGGCCAAGTTTCTCTTTGAGAACATTTTCACTAGATTTGGACTACCGATAGAAATTGTGAGTGATAGAGGTACGCACTTTGTGAATGAAGTTATAGAAGCTTTATTGAATGAATTCTTGGTAATTCATAAGAAATCAGCTCCTTATCACCCACAAGCCAATGGACAAGCCGAAAGTTCAAATAAAATCTTGTGTACAGTTCTCACCAAAATTGTTAACAATGGTAGATCAGATTGGGATAAGCAATTACATCATGCTTTATGGGCATTTCGAGTAGCCTATAAAACCGCCATAGGTACTACTCCTTTTAACTTAGTATATGGACAAAATGCTATTTTGCCAATTGATTTCTTAATTCCCACTCTCAGAGTAGCAACCACTTATGAGTGGACGGGACATGAACTATCAGCTCAATTGGATCAAATAGAAAAGCTTCACGAAACTAGGTTACAAGCAGTAGCAGGCATTTATGCTGCTAAGAGGCGATAGAAAGCCTACTTTGATACTCACATTAAGGACAAAAATTTGAAGGAAGGAGATCTAGTTTTGGTATATACCTTGAAACAACATGCAAAGAAGTTGCAGAAGAGGGGATATGGCCCATTAATCATCAATCGTATATCGACAAGTGGAGCCATCAGCCTAGCAACCATAGATGGAGATGTATTACTAAACTACATCAGCGGATGTAGAGTAAAAAAATATCTAGAACCATTTACCAAAGAAACAATGTCTCGATTAATCAAAGGCAAGAATCGACGTATTGAGGAGGAAAGGATACGAGAAGAAGCGAGACAAGAAGCCCTAGAACGAATTAAGAAACGGAAAGAGTGGATGAGAGAGAGAGATGAGAGATATCGACTAGGAGAAGAACTCATCCCAATGGCTAATTTTAGAGCCACTAAAAGCGTAGGTTCACAGAGAACGCAACCGTATTTAAATTTGGGAGCAGGTAAAACGGAGTACCACTTGGTGGATGCTCTCATTGACACAGGAGCTGCCATAAGCTGTATCAAACTTTCTTTGACCCAGAAACTCAAAGAGGAAGTACGCCCATCGATGGCACAGTTGATAGGAATAGGAGGAATGACTACTCAATGCATAGGTGAGATCACCTTACCTCTGCATCTTGGCAACAACACTATGGAACAAAAGCTATTAGTGTGTCATGATCAGGATTTACTTGAAGATATTGTGTTAGGTCAAGATTGGATTTACGAATATGAGGTGACCATTCAATTGGCTTTAGGATACATCTCTGCCAGGATAGGACATCGTGATGTGTTTAGTTTGTTAGACGAACGACCAATCAAACCTGTATGCATAGATCCAAAAGTTTACCCCAATGAACAAAGTCAGGAGTGTATGTTCACTAGCACTATAGAAACCCCATCGTCAAGTACTATATGTGTGGACACTTTGATTCCTGCTTGCATTCCATCTTCTAGTGTGACAAGTCACAAGAGTGTCAATCTATCTGAAACCAACCTCAGTGAAGCACCATGCATAAGAGAGACCAGTACTCTGAGTGATTCAAATTCTATACCTATTAAAATATACCCTATTCCGTACACTCAACAAGCTTGGATAAGGAAAGATCAAGTGAAGGAATATCTTCGATGACAGAAGCACTATCGACATCGGAGCAACCAAGCAAGTAACAAAGCAGATAATTTTGAGCAGCAAAGACAACAACGAAGTGCTACAATTTGGATCCCAAAGAAATTATTAGCCGCTCAACCGGATCGATCGCAAATATGGATCCCTAAATCATGCGCTCCAAAGAAGCTAAACCAAAACGAGGAACCTCAGCATAAGAAGAATCAACAGGGTTTACGAGCAAAACAGCCACAGAAGAATAGCTATTGGAAGAAGAAGGAGTCTGCAGACGCAATACAAGCCAATTTGAGACCCCCAAAACAGATAAAGCAGACTTACTACAGGAGAAGAACCACATTTACCAAGATGATAAAGAATACACTACATTCCACCAGAATGAAGCAGATTTGGGTACCGAAAGACAAGACAGACTCCATACATCAAATAACTACTTCCGATTGCACACATATGGAGTTGTCAGGACCTAAAGTATGCATAGTAGGTCCACATTACAAGGCCAAGCATTCGGCACATCTTTCTTCTAGTTCAGGATAGTCAAGCACATTTTCCTCTTGGGCAATAGGAGAGCACTTGTACATACATTAAGAAAATTACTCCAAAAATAATAACCGCTTCGGCTATAAACTAACTTTTCTGTTTTCCTTTTCAGATAAAAATATGAAAATATCTAAAAATGTGAAAAATCCAGGTATTACCTTTCTCACACCCACGGGAGAGGGACGACACTACTCACTCGGAGCATATGACAAACAAATAAAGGAGGAGTTTTGATAATATATGGCAACTAATTCATACTCTATATTGAATACTAATTCCGAAGCTACACAAGAGGAAGAGGTCCAGCTTCTTCCATTGGAATCAGTAACAAAAGTAAGAGGCCATTGGTTTCGTGATGACCAACCAGTCTCAGAACTTATTTTCATGGCAACTATCAAGATTATGGATAGGGATCATTACTTCCCTATTATGTCTCAAGATTTCAAGACCATAATCCAAGGTTTACCGCATATTGAAGATGTATGGAAGCAGGCAGGCCTAGAGGCATTTCTCAAATTGCCAATCTATGTTCCAGATTTTCAGAGGTGTGCACAAGTAATGAATACCTTGCAACCTGCTACAACAAAAATATCAGTTCCAGAAGCACGGGTATTGGATAAAGTAGGGACATGGAAGACCATCCAATTCACTCATGAACTGATCAATAAAGCTTTTGGATGGAATCAAGAAGGAATTACTAGTGTCAAAGAGGAATTTCATGATCCTAAGAAGAGATCCTTTGTGGAGATTAACAGAATAGACCTCGAAGATGCTGTTCGTCTTGTGCACCAGCATTTCTATTTTCCTAACATGCACAGATACACGGCACCACAAAAGATCATAGTACAACTACTATCACATGACATGAGACAAATTGGGAACAAGGTGAATCTGACAGGGTATGTCCAAGAAAGACTATTTGAAGCCCAGAAGAAATGGGGCCAGAAGAAGTTTTTGAATGGCAGTTCTGCATTAACATTATTGATATATGAAGCCCTTGACATGAAAAATTGCTTACGGGATATGCCGACATCAGAAGGGCTAGCCAAGTATGCAAAATCCGCTACAGTCCCTAAGAAAAAGAAAGCAATTGTTATGGTTGAAGCAGCTGGAACCAGCTCACAAAAACCCATGAGGGGTACAAAGCATCTACGGGAGGAGGAAGCCCAAGCTACACCACAATCAAAGAGAACACATGTATTACCGAAGATCACGATGGCGCAAATGCCTATTACTAGGAGAGATCTTTCCGCTACTCTCGAAGAGACACATCAGTACATGCAAGGGCAGGTAAACTTAAATGTCCAAGGTCATCATTATAGACAAGCGAGTCAAGAGAAACCACAACAAAGTACAAAGAAGACTCCAAAACAAGCTGGAAGATACAAAGAGCTGGGCATCGATGATTCTAGTACAAACACGGAATCCAGTCCTGAAAAAGACACTCTGGATATTGATATAAGAACATAAACCCAAGAAGAAGAATGGAATGAAATTAATCAAATGGAAGTGACGCCGGAGAAGAGAGTAGAAGAATCTATTGAACATGAGCATGTCCTTCAATTAAATGATACTACGAAGATAAGCATCAAGGAAGCTCCAACCAATGTTACAGATGCAAAACAACCTATTAAAGAGGAAGAACAAACTCCAGTGAGTAAGGAAGCGGAGGAGTTTCAAAACCAAAGACAAATTGTGATCGAGGTGCCAGATGATACACCTCAAGAAAATCAAGCAAACATGGGGGCTGAGCCAAGGATCCAGCTTCAGATTAGGCAGCCCCATGACACTACATTACATGTGGCACAGGGCAAAGATGTCACAACCGGAGAAGAACCGAGTGTACCAAAAACATGGCTAAATGTGGATGTTGCTCAGCTGAAACCTGTAGTAAAACAAATGATTCAGACAGCCATGGATACACAACAGCGAATGATGGATATAGATGCGGATTATGATAAGGCTATGAGAGATAAAAGTCAATTCCAGCTCATGAGTGAACAACTGTCATCACAGCTTATCGAGGCACAAAAGAAGATAACGGACAAAAGCACTGAGTTGCTTGAAACCAAAACTCAATATGAATCATTAATCACTCAGCATAACCAACTGCAAGCACGGAGTGCAGATTTACAGCGATTACATGATGCAAGTGAAGCGGACAAAGAGAGAATGAGAACTAGAAGTACTCTGCTAGAGACACAGCTCAAATTATACATGGAAGAGAATGACACGTTACGAAGCAGGAATAAGGAACTAATGAAGTCATTATTATATGATCAACCGATCGAGCAACAGGAATCCTCAGAAACGAAGGAAAAAGAATTAAGAGATCAGATCGCACAATATGCAGATTTGCTAAGACAAGAGCGCACACTAAGAGAAGAGTCAGAACAGAAGTACAGTCAAGAGATCAATGAATTAAAAAAGCAGTTAAATACAGCACATGGAAAACTGGCAACAAGCTACAGTGAAAACATGGATAATGTGGCTGAAATCGGAAATGAGTTACTTGCAGCAAAAGATGCACTCAGGGCAGCCATGCAAGAAGTACAAGAGAAAGATGAATGCATAGCACAATTAAAGACTCAAATACAAGAGAAAGCACCGATCGGGACACCAGTAGAGCCAATAAAGGAAAATCCTACTGACGAGGTAGAGGTAAGCCCTCCATCTCACCCGATTTATAATTCTCCAATACAGGAGCAGATGGCCGATATACATGATGATCATCCGATGCCATACACTGCAGAAATAAGTCAAAAGGAACGGGCACTAGTGGTGTCCTGATTGACGGAGAATTTTGAAAATGAAGTCATCAAGGTAATGAAAGAGGCCAAAATCAAAGGTAAAGACCTGGACAAGATAATGAAGCCTTTCAATATTCCATACGGATTATTGAAAGAGAAAACGAGACGATACATAAAGAAGACCACAAAGAAGAGTCCCGATGAGCAGCTCAATTTTACACAAGACACATTCACATACAGCCAAGAAGAGTTCGAAGCTGCACAACCAATTTGGAGGAGAAAATTTTGGAGAAACATCCCACACTACGGGTACATTGGCAAGCAGCACCTTATTTATTACAGGTAAACCCTTCATTTTGTCCTATACCACGCAGAAGGGATACCAGAGAATTTTTGGATATGCAAAAGAATGGCACTATAAATAAACAGTGGCTGAATTATCCTATGCTTCCGAGCCCGCCACATAACTACTTGCCAACAGAAGAATATATGATTAAAACCATCGAATTTTGGCTGCAAAATTATGCGACGGTCCCTGATTTAACCGTCAAAATGACCAATAAAGTACTTAGCATGATACTTACAGTTTTGAAAGTCTTCAAGCATGCGGCCTACACTTTTTTGAATTTCATCGGCATTAACCAAGGCACAGAAATCCTCATTTTTTATCTATCAGTTATGCCTAGCCGCCCCACAATAATGGCGTATTATTCCAGATTAATGTTCTTGCCAAGTGTATATATGCAAACTTTTGAAGAAGCATTCTTTACAGGATTTTTTGAGATTGATTCGAAAATTTTTTTGAAGATGTCGTCAAATTTAAATGCCAGATTAGTGGCATATAAACTTAGCTTCTTCGCAGATCACAGACAGCCACCCAATGACGGTGTAAAGGCAGAACAATGGAAACAACTCATGATACGTGAAGCCAATCTGCTAAATGATACAGAGCAAAAAGTATATAAAACATATGCCCGTCGCTTATCAAAGCCTGTCGGGGACGACAGAGTCCAGGAGGGGGGCAGTGTTGAGGGAGAATCAAGTAAAAGAAAGAAAAGAAGAAGACAACGAAAGAAGCAGCTTCACTAAAAAGAATATCTGAAGACATATCTCTGCAGGAAGCCCCGCAGGGGCACGCTTCAGGCAACAATGCGAATCATCCAGGTCCTGCACGGTGGAAGGAAGTAAACAAGCTCAAAGCAATACAACGGGGTCACATGTTTGCAACCAGGACAAATCAGAGAACAACAAGCAAGATATAGGTCACTGGTGGCGTGCGTGGCAACCCAACTGAATACAGCAACCCAGATATGTGATGTACGGAATACCAAGAGGCAAAAACAGAAGCAAAGGGCATAGATCGGACAAAATAACAAATTCTCTAACGGTCCTTATTGCTTCTTCGACCACTGGGTGCGTGTATTCAGAACTCTTAAAGTAAGCCAAAAACAGAAGCAAAGGACAAACCTCGGATAAGATACCCAATTGTCTAATAGTCCTTATTGCTTCTTCAACCACTGGATGCGTGCAGACAACAAACCGAGGACAAGAGGCAAAGCCTGTCAAGGGACGACAGAGACGAAGAGGGGGAGAGTGTTGCAGAGCTAAAGAGAGCACAAAGCAGAGAAAAAGACGGGCCCCAAAATTTTTCCGATTTGGACATCATATTTTTGTATCATAACCATTCTTGTAATATATTTTCCGTTGTAAATGCACTAGAGGAGTCCTCTAGATGCATCCCCACAAAAGATTAGAGATTTACCCATGTAAAATAGTAGGAAATTAGTTTTTTAGTAAATAAAGTGCCGGTCTCTTGTGTGAAAGGACCATTTTTAGGGCACAAGTATATAAGTCAAATGTGACTCTTTGTAAAGAACTTTTTGCCATTGTGAGAATAGAGAGCACAAAAATTCGAATTTGTGTCTTCTTCACTCTGTATCTTCTTTTCTGTGAGCTTGTATGCATGTGTATTGCTTGGAAAGAGTGCTTGTGAGTGTTGTCTATCCATGAAAGTGTTTATTTGCTGTAGGTAATGTGTGTGCGAAGTGTAGGAAGTGCTGAAGTGTAGGAAAGATTTCCCGCGACTCATTATATTGCTCATAACTTGAAGTAGGAGTGTCAGAATTAAGTGAAACCACTGCCATTGGATGCGTCTTCTCGAGAGCTTCGAAAGGCATATGCTATTCGCTATATTTGAAGCTTGGAGCTGGGAGAAAAGTCCAAAATACTGACGGTTGCTGCACCAAGTATCGTGACGCCATGACCAACAGTTGAAGCTTGTTTGGATAAGTCTTTGCCATGTTTACACTCTTTGAGTAGTTCATTTGCATTGATCATCACATGATTGCATGTCCTCATACACTCGGCTAGGTTTGCATACTCTTTGGATTGATAATTAAAAGCGTGTATCCCCACTATATGCACTTGAGAGGGGATTGAGGTATAGTCTCTTTCTCCGCAAGTCCCTAAGTTGATACTTAGGTCAACACATGGAAAATAGGGTTTGCCGGTAGATGCATGGAACTTACATTATCTCCAAATGTGTGAGGTTTGGAACTTACAAGTCCCAAATTTGTATACAATGCCTTTAACCATATTGCCTCTTGCTATGGTCAAGCCTCTGTACTCTGCTTCCGTCGAGGATAAAGCAATTGTTGGTTGCTTCTTGGAAATCCATGACACTAGCTTTGAACCTGCAAATGCTAAGTAACCAGAAGTGCTTCTTCTATCATCCTTTGCTCCTGCCCAATCTGCATCTGAATAGATTTTGATCTGAAGAGTAAGGATAGAATATACCTTCATTGATTGTACCTTTGAGATACTTAAGTACTCTCTTAGCTGCATCCATGTGTGGTCTTCTTGGTGAGTGCATGAATTGACTAAGCACTCCCACACTATATGAGATGTCTGCCCTTGTATGAGTAGCATATATCAAGCTAGCTACCAAGCTTTGATACTCTTTAATGACTTAAATTTTCTTATCTTCATAAACACTAAATTTATGATTCATCTCTAAAGGTGTACCTATAGGTTTAGTGTTCTCCATTTTGAACTTGAAGTAGATCCTGAATGTACCTTCTCTGAGTCAAATATACATTCCTTCATCTGTGTATATCACATGCATACCTAGGAAATATGTGAGCTCACCTAGGTCACAGATTTTGAACTCCTCTTGCATGTGTCTCTTGATCCTTTGAATGCCATTTAGATCATCACCTGTCACAATAATATCATCTACATATACACATAGATAGATAACCTCATCATGATCCCTTTTGATGAATAGAGAAGGATCTTAGTTGCTAGTTTGAGCCCTTGATCTTGAAGATATGTTCTGATTCAAATACATTCCTTCATCTGTGTATATCACCTGCATACCTAGGAAATATGTGAGCTCACCTAGGTCACAGATTTTGAACTCCTCTTGCATGTGTCTCTTGATCCTTTGAATGCCATTTAGATCATCACCTATCACAATAATATCATCTACAGATACACATAGATAGATAACCTCATCATGATCCCTTTTGATGAATAGAGAAGGATCTAAGTTGCTAGGTTTGAGCCCTTGATCTTGAAGATATGGGACCAACCTATAATTCCAAGCTCTAGGAGCTTGTTTCAATCCATACAATGCTTTCTTAAGTTTGCAAACATAAGATAGATGATTAGGGTTTTCAAAACCTGGTGATTGTGACATGTATATCTCTTCACTTATCCAACCATTTAAGAATGCGCTTTTCACATCAAGTTGGAGGAGTCTCCAATTCCTTGCAGCAGCTACGCTTATCAATGTCCTGATTGTAGTCATCTTTGCAACTAATGAGAATATTTCCTCATAGTCTATACCATGAGTTTATGAGCATCCTTTGGCAACTAATCTTGCCTTGTACCTGCAAACTAATCCATCTGAATTTCTTTTAACTTTATATATCCATCTACAACCAATTACCTTTTGACTCATTGACATTGGAACCAAATCCCAAGTGTCCATCTCCTTCAATGCATCTATTTCTTCTTTCATGGCCTTTTCCCAATTAGGGTTTCCCTTTGCCTCTTCAAACGTTGAGGGTTCTTCTGAAATAGAGTCTTGTGCCAAGTAGGTTGAATGCTTCGTAACAAATGTGGAATCATATCCATACCTTCCTGGTTGTTTCTTCTCTCGCTGATCTTCTAGGTGTCTATTTGGAGCATTCTCCAACCTCTTGTATCTTTTATTTGCCTCTTGACTTCCATAGTTTGTAATCCTTTTTTCTTTCATCTTGGTCATCATTTGTATCACTTCTTAGATCCTAGACTTGTGTATCATGCTTGCTTCCTAATTGATGAGAATCAGAACCAAGATCATATGGTAGAGTTACCTTTTGTTTGTCTTCATCATACCAAGACCTGTGTTCTTCAAACACAACATCTCTACTTGTAGTGAATTGCTTGGTTGAAGGATTATAGAACATGTAACCCATCTGAGTTTAGTCGTATCCAATAAACATTGCCTTTGTTGCCCTTTCACCTAGCTTACCTCTTATTTGTGATGGTACATGAACATAAGCTAAACAACCAAAAACCTTGCAATGTCCAAGACTAGTTTTTCTTCCATGCCATGCTTCATAAGGAGTCATACCTTGAAGTGATTTGGATGGTAGTCTATTGACAAGGTACACAATAGTTGAAATAGCTTCTGTCCATAGATAATGTGGCAACTTCTTCTCTTCAAACATTGTTCTGGCTGATCCAACCAATGTCGTGTTTCTCCTCTCAGCGATTCCATTCAGCTGAGGAGAGTACATGGTAGTCACTTCCCTTTTGATACCTTTATCCTGCAAGAACTCATCAAACTCTTTGGAGAAGTATTCTCCCCCTCCATCAGATGTGAGCTTCTTGAGTGATCTACTTGTATGATTCTCCACATGTGCGAGATACTTTTTGAAGCAATCAAACACTTCATTCTTACTCTTGATAAAGTATAGAACAATCCATCTACTATGGTCATCAATAAATGAGACATAATACCTTGATCCTTCCAATGAAAGTTCTTGACTTGGTCCCCATACATCTGTATGTACTAAGTCCAATAAGTTTTTGTGGATGTAGCCTTTGTGGTTGAATGGTTGTCTTTGTGCCTTCCCAATCTGACATGCATCACACCTATTGATCATGTGTTTCTTTGAAATGTTCGGCAGGCCTAGAACACTTTTATCCCTGCATATATCATTCAAGGTTCTTTCATTCACATGAGCAAGTCACTTATGCCACACTTCAAGCTTACTTAGGGTTTGAGACCCAAAGTTGAATAGAGCTATGTTCCTGGTTTCTCCTACTTCAAAAGTAAAGAGCCTACCATGCTTCTCACCTCTGGCTATCTTCTTGAAGCCTTGACATGGATCTTCCAAAAAAGCTCCATGTTGGGTGAACCTAACTTGCAAGCCTTTTTCAACTATTTAGCCTACACTTATTAGGTTTTTAGTGATAGTGGGTACATAGAGAACCTTACTCAAAATGTTTGTCCTGCCATTGGAAGCTTTGACATTACCAATCTTCTTCACATTGTGTTTTGTGTCATCCCCTATTTGTACTTCATGTCTATGCTTTGGACTTTCCAAATCAGATAGAAGAGCAATGTTGCCTACAACATGATTCGAACATCCTGAATCTATGTAGAACAAATGATCATCTTCTTTACCTTCTTTGTGGCTTAGATTCATGAGAAGCAATGAGTCTTCATGTGGTTGATCTTCTAAATAATTTTTGTAGTCCCTTCTATTATAGCCTCTATTGTTATTGTTGAAGTTGTGTCCACCTCTCCCTCTATTGCATCCATATCCACCTCTTCCACTTCCTTTCTGGGTCTTCCCATTGAACCAACAATTCTGAGTGGTGTGGTTGGTCTTATCGCAGATGGTGCAAGGTTGAACATTCTGACCTTTGGCTTTGTCTTTCTTTGGTCATTTCTTCTTCCCTTTCCACTTGCTCTTGCTTGTGAAGCTGGCTTGGGAAGTCTCTTCTTCATCTTCTTCCTTCTTCTTGCCTTTTTGCTTCTTATCCTTCTTATCTGCATATAAAGCACTAGTTGAATTACCATGATAGGAGTTACCTTCCTTTATGCTATTGTTTGCCTCTTGATTGAAGAGTTTTCCAAGAAAGATGTTGAAGTCTGGGGTTTGCACATCCATGATGAGATCATAAGCCGTAGTGAAAGGTTGCCATTGCTTATCACTTTGAATGCCATTGAGAATTTGCCTCATGATAGCATCTTCTTCAATCAGCTCTCCAATGGATGCTAACTAATCTGCAACCTCATTGACCTTGGTAACAAACTCTGTGATGGTTTGTTTAGGTGTCTTCTTCATTTGGTTGAACTCGTTCCAAAGATGATTCTTTCTTGCTTTGCTACTAGCAAAAAACAAAGTCTTGAGGGCATCCCAAGTCTCTTGAGATGTCTTGCATCCTCTAATATGCGGTAATAGAAAGTCAGAGATAGAGTTTAGTATGTACGACCTTTCTTGAGCATCTCTTGCACACCAAAGTGTGAGCTTATCTGTCTCCTGTTGTGTAGGTTCTCCTTTGGATCTTGGAATAGGCACAGATTCATCACCTGCTACAATTCCATAAAGATTTCTACCTTGCAAATACACCTCCATTCTGATTTTCCAAGCCAGGTAGTTTTGTCGATCAAGCTTCTCGATCATTGAGGGAAAGTTGTCACCCATCTTGATCTAGCTCTCATACCATTGAAAGAACTTGGAGAAGCTTGTAGAAGGTAGAAAAGTGCATTTGGAAGCGACAAAGTTTGGTCTAGCCAACTGGCACAAGACCAGCCCTTGAGCTTATGGAGACTCAAATAGACCTTATAGGCATGCGATAAGTGCAAAGAAATGCACTACGTACTTTGGAGCATCAAGGAGAATGAGTCAATACAAAACAGATAGGTTCACGTATCGATTAGCTCAAAAAACTTACTATCTATGGAAGAGATAATGAACTTCAAATGCCCATAGCGACCAATGTGATTACAATTAGAAAAAATCCTTTTATGGGAGTGATACGCATAGGGTTGATTTTATAGAAAGCACAAAAATATAAGGAATAAGCAAAATATGCTATAGGATTGAATTAGACACTCAACAGTGGTACCTCCTATTTTTCAAGGATATGCAGAGATTGACCCTAAGACAAAAAAACTGAGATTTCTCCCAATCTAATAAACCAAATGGTATGAAAATTTATATCATAAACTAGACCCTGATACCTTTCCAATGAGCCATCTTGCACTCAATTTGGAGCTCTGGAGAGAGAGCAGCAGCCTCTGCAAGATTACTATTGGTGAAGAAGATGATGCAAAAAATTGAAGGAGCAAGACAACGATGGTACAATGTATGTATATTGCTTCCATGTATTGCACAAGTGATTTCAAGTCTCTATATAGACTCTAGAAGAGCTCCATGACTTCTACAAGTGGAACTTGAATTCAAATGAAGGTGGGAATGGTTGTTGGAGGGAATCAATTCACTTTCCTACAATCTAGGAAAAGTGAAGATCTAGTTTGATCTACTTTTAGGTGATTGATTGCTTGATTGAATGCAACTCAACCACCACAAATTTGTGGGATTTAGGCTCCATCATTCTACTTTTACATGTGTAAAGATCAAGGCTTTTACAATGGTAAACGATCCATGAAAAATCTTTTTTAAAAAGTACAATAACTGAGCATAAATAAAAGAACTCTCCAATGGATATTCTTTTGACACGATAGCCTTTGATGTAGATCAAATCCAACTCAAGCGTAGTGTAATCTTGATGTTCCAACACGTCATTTCCAAAATATGGTTCAATTCAGGCTACTCAAAATTTACAACTTGTACATAGTGATGTCTATGGTCCTATGTAGACACCTTCTTTTGGAAATTATATTTACTTCGTGACTTTCATCGATGATTTTTCCAGGCATGTATGGGTATATCCATTCAAGGCAAAGTCCAAAGTGTTCATGTGATTCAAACAGTTTTTGGTTTTGGCTCAAAATCTGTCAGCATGTAAATTGGTCACCCTCCATTTTGATCGAGGGGGGGAATATATGTCTTCTGACTTTAATGCATTTCTAGCTAAACGTGGGATAAAACACTAGTATATAGTGCCGTATACACCTCAATAGAATGGAGTTATTGAACGAAAGGATAGGTCACTCATGGACATGGCGAGGTGTATGGTCAAGAGTCAAGCTTTACCACATAGTTTCTGGCTTAGAGGCTGTTATGTGTGCAGCATATGTACTTAATAGGTGTCCCACTAAAGCACTACAGTCTATCACTCCATATGAGGTTTGGCATGATCGCAAGCCATCTGTTGCTCATTTGCGTGTTTTTGGCTGTCTGTCATATGTATTAGTGCCTGAACAACATCACAGAAAATTGGATGATAAAGTAGTAAAATGTATTTTTGTTGGGTATAGTTTTGAAAGTGAAGGCTATCGTCTGTATCATCCACAAACTAAATGCATTCTGGTCAGCGGTGATGTTGTTTTTATGGAAGATGCTATTCAGCCATTGCTTTCATGTACTAAGGAGACATCTATTAGCTCCAAAGACACGTATGATACTTTGTTGCCTCTTTTTATAGGTGGACAGTCTAGTGCTAGTCCTACTGAGGAAACTTCTTAGCCTTTGCAGGTTTCATGTGATGCTGCAAATCATTCCATTTCTTATGCAGATTTGCATGATGCACTTGTTGATTAGAGAGCTGATATTGAGCAGGCAAAAACCATGCCAAAATTGTTGGTGCAGACTTTGTGTGACAGCAAATTAGATGCACCTCTATCATATTGTACTCGTTCATGCTCTCATATTGCCTCTTTTGCATAAGATTGCTATGCTATGGCTACATCTAGTCTCTGTGATGAGAATGATCATGTTTCGTTTGATGAAGCACAAAATTCAGAAAATTAGATGGCGGCTATGCAATTTGAATATGATGCTATAATGAAGAATGGTACTTGGTCTTTATGTGGCTTGCCTCCTAGCAAGAAGGCCATTGGTACTAAGTGGGTATACAAGTTCAAGCATAAGCCTGATGGTACAGTTGAAAGGTATAAGGCTAGGCTTGTTGCAAATTGTTATGCGCAGGAAAGAGGCATTGATTTTGATGAAGCCTTTGCTCCTACTTGCCGAATGACTACTGTTCATAGCATCTATGCACTTGAAGCTCATCATGGTTGGAATGTACATCAGTTGGATATCAAAACAACATTTCTGAATGGTGACTTGCATGAACAAGTGTATGTTTTTCAGCCCCGTGGCTTTGTGCAAAAAGGGCATGAGATCCAAGTGTGCAGGCTAAAGAAGGCATTATATGGTTTAAAGCAAGCACCATGTGCTTGGTATGAAAATATACATGCCTATCTGATTGCACATGGTTTTGAGAACAGTCCAACTGAAAGCAACTTATATGTTAAGCGTGCAAATGATGTACTTCTGATCATTGTGGTTTAGGTTGATGACATGCTGCTCATTGGTCCTCATGAGATGATTTGCATGCCTCATTTGAGATGTCTGATTTGCATGCCTCATTTGAGATGTCTGATTTGGGGCATTTGCATCACTATTTGGGCATTCAGTTTATGCATGTTGATGTTAATTTGTGTCAAACAAAATATATTGCAGTGTTTTGGCCTTGAAGACTGTAAACCTATTGCCACTCCTATGCAAACAAGTTTACGACTAAGTACTCATGATGCTTGAGATGCATTTAATGTTGTTCTCTATCAGCAGGCTGTTGGATGCTTGATTTACTTATGCATTACTCGGCCAGATATTCAGTTTTTTGTCTCACAGATGAGCAGGTTTATGCATGGCCCAGGTCTCAAGCATTGGCAGGTAGTTAAGTGCATCTTTTGCTACTTGAGTGGTAATCGACTACTTGGTTTGTTTTATCACAAGGGGGGATCACTACCGCCAGATTTTCATGCTTTTTTTTACTCTGATTGGGCTGGTTTCTATGACACACGTGTGTCCTCTAGTGGTTTTTTCTTCATGCTTGGCAGCTCATGCATATCTCGGCTGAGAAAGAAGCAGCCTACTGTGGCCACTTCCAGTTGTGAGGCTGAGTATAGGGCACCTTTCACAACAACTGTTGAGTGTGTGTGGCTCAGACACTGATGAGGGTCTTGAGCCCAAGGAACAAATGATTATATGAGGCTTTATTTTGTTCAAATCCCTCGGAATCGGTCCAATTGGATTACCTAGAGCCCACAATTGTCTCACAATGGATTCTTCCTATGTCTATGCACTAGCTCATATGCTTCCCGGCAAACGCACCAAAATGTTGAGGTTTCTTAGTCCAAGGGAAAGTGCCTACTTATACTTATGCTTTATTGCAATCACACGATATTGTACCGCTTATCCTTCCTCAAGTTATTCACTAGTGCTCGAATATACTCTGATTTCTTCGTACCCTTTCTCTTACTTTTAACTCCTTCCTCTCACTCACTCACGTGCACCTACTCTTTCCCCTTTCTTTTACCCACTCACTTACACACACTCATATACTTCCACTTACACCTACACTTGCACACTCGGTCTCTTCCTCTCTTCCTTGCCCTCCCTTTTCTCTCTCACTCACACTTCTCTTACACCCAAACACACACATGCACTCACACACCCATACATACATTCACCCTCTCACCCTCTTGTTCTCTTTCAGTTTTGCACAAATGATGAGAAACGGAAACAGACCAAATAAAGTTACGTTTGCTAGTGTTCTCAATTCCTATAATCACGAAGGCCAAGTAGATGAAGGAAAATCACAGTTGAAGCGATGACTACCATGTATGGCATCATCCCAGAAGTTGAGCACTACACATGCATGATTGATCTTTTAAGTCGTGCAGGTCAATTAGAAGAAGCGGTAGTTGTGGCCAATCAAATGCCTTTTCAATCCAATTTATTTGTATGGCATACATTACTGAGTTCTGCCCGCCAATGGGGGAATATAGACCTCGGAATCTACGCTTTTGACAATGTGCTGAAACTGGATGTGGAGGACGTTTGTGCACTGACCTGCATGGCATACATCTGCATCTATATGGGTGAAACAAATTATAACTGCGAGGAGACTTAAACATCCTTTTTGTTCATAGGGAGTGGGACACTGTCGTAAGCTTCCTATTGAGCATACCTGAATTGGAATTGAGTGATAGTCTCAGTGGTAGACATTAGAGCAGTCATCGTAAGAAGGACGTAATGAAGCTAGCTGTCCGTGACAAAAAGCATTAATAATTCGCAGCCACATGCCTTCTCAACTTAATTTATTTACCTGGCATATTTCTTGAGTGCCTGAATCCTACCGATGCTGAGGTCTGAAGGATACAATTGAGAGCAGACTTTCATGCTTTACTGACAAGGCCCTTGTAAATGTAGGAAGTATTTTGACAAAGCTTGTTCCGGGACGTGTCTCCACAGAATTGGATGCACGCTTGGCTTATGACACTACAGGCACTGTTGCAAAGATCCACGATCTTATCAGGTTATATGAGGAGGTTGAGGTTCCCAAAGAGCACGTGCTTTTCAAGATTCTGGCTACATGGCAGGGTATTGAAGCTGCACGTCTTCTAGAAGCTGAATGAATTCAGTCACATATGGCTTTTGTTTATTGTTTTCCGCAAGCAGCTGCAGCTGCTCACGCTGGTGCATCTGACATGCAAATTTTTATGGGGAGATTGAGGGAAATCACGTTCATAAAAATGGGTACAAAGCCAAGCTAATGGCTGCTGCAGTTCGAAATAAGCAAGATCTCTTCAGCATCCTAGAGATGGTCTTCTCAATACTCCCTCTGGAACTCCTTTAGTATACTATCCCTCAGTCTATTGTCCAGCACCCAATCTGTTTAAGCAATCTTAGGCAGGTACATCTTTCCTCTGTAGAAACCAACAACAGCTTGATGCTTTCCAAGCTATGATGACGAATCTAACAACTGATGTTTGATGGCGAAGGTGAGGCTGGCAGATCCGTTGCTCTCCGAGAACTCTCCTCAAATTGAACAGCCCCCCGTTTAACAGCAAAAGCCAGACACAACTTTCCACAAACCATCCATCCTTCCACAGCTTGATACACTGATCACTTAACTGAAATGCCTCAAAGTGCACATCTGCACTCTCTTCGTCATTGACCTCAAGTTTCACAACTGCGGTAACCCAAGCATCAAAGCCGCTCTCGGCATGAAGTTGAGCAGCCTGCAAGATTTCTTTGCTAGAAAGGGTATAGTCCCTCTTATTCTGACTTATAGTTTGGGTAAAGATGAAACCCACTCTTCGCATGCCTAGCCCAATCGCTATAGCTTCAACCTGTCTTTCCTCTTCTGCATCCCTCATGAGAAGAAGATCATCCTCTGATCCCTGTTGAGGAGGTTCGTAGATGAACTCTACGGAGACTTCATTCCCATCATTGATGGTGCCATACACTTCCTCAGATCCAACGAGATAGAGAGAGAGTCCTCGAAGCTTTCCCCCCCCCCTTTTCGTGGAAAAAAAACGAGAGGGAGAGAGCACCTTGAGCATTCCCGAACAAGCCGGCCCCTTTCTCTCCTTATCTCTCCTTTTTTGGGAATCGATAGCAGGCCCCCCTCTTCTATTCGTGGCCTGTGAAGCGCTTCTCCCTCGACCCCACGCCTGATATCCTTATAATAGCATTCCATGAAACTGCATCGCAATCATGAAGCTTATCGAAGACATTTTGTGCTTCCTCCAAGGGCATTGCACTTTGTGTATATGTCAATGAGTGCATTTGTACCCACGACATCTCCCTGCAATAAACCCTCCTTCACAGCCTGAAGATGTATTGCATTACCCTCATCAAGAGCTCTTAGATTACCACACACTTTAAACATACAAGATGTTGTTATCTCATCCATCCGAAAACCTTCCAACTGCATTTGTCTGAAGCAGCCCAATGCTTCTTCGTAGTGTCCATGCTGACAATAACCAGCAATAAGGGCATTCCATGTGGCAGTGTTCTTCTTTGACACGGCATTGAATACCTCCCTTGCTTTTATCAATGAGCCACATCTGCTATACATGTCTATTACTGCATTGGAGATTCCAATATCTTGTTCAGACATATGCTCTCTCAGTATTTGGGTCTGTAGCTTTTCACCCATTTCCAAGTCTCCCACATTAGAACACACTTTCAGAACGAAAGAAAATGTAATTGGGTTTGGGCAAACGCCTCTTGCTTGCATATCATAAAAACACTTCAATGCCTGCTTATTATAACCATGTTGAGCGTACCCTCCAATGAGCACATTCCAGCTCACTACATCATGGACTGGGAGTTTATCAAACACCTCGATAGCCTTTTCAAACTCACCACATCTTACATACATGTCTACAAGAGCACCTGCAAGAACAATGTGAGTGTCCAACAAGTTCCACTTTACAATGTGCATATGTATCTCTTGACCTTGATCTAAAGCTCCTGCAGAGCCACATGAAGTTAACACAGAAGCAAGAGTAACAGCATTAGGAGAGCAGCCTGCAGCTTGCATTTGATTAAAAAGTTCCAATGCTACATTGGCATATCCTTTCTGGCTATACCCTCCAATCAAATATTTGATCAAATCTTCAAGTGCCTGCAATCAAGCATATTCTTGTGCCAAATAAAAACATGTTAGTGCACCAAAACCAACCATTTATTGAGCTAACATACTCCCCTCTTCTTAATTGCGAAGTCGTCCTCGACGAGCCAAATTGTTCCTGCGCTCAAATCATCCAACATGTGCTCATCACTCAATCAAATACAAATCTTTACCTTGCATGCCTACTCTCTTCTTCCTCAATGTAGCACCTGCAATCACCCTCATACAATCATCGGTCAGTACCAAAATCCAATCATTTCACTTACCATCTTTGTCCATCTTCTCGCATCTTCATTGACATGTCCACCTGTCTGCAAACTTCATTAAAACATTAGAACCTTTCTTCATCAAATCACAATATGTACAACCAAAATGAAAAGACAATCATATCCTTGATCCACATCACACATATATACTCAGCACACACATCATGATCTGCGTCACACATGCATTCTCGTCACGAACAACACACATGCAAGCAAAAAGCCCATCCACATTCCCTCTCGTCACTCTTCTAGACTGTTCGTTCAACACATCACAAATCTTTGTTCCACATGCATACTCAACACACTTTCCACACACACCATATATAATCAAAACCATTCCCCACTTTTATTTTTCGTTTCTAGCTGGGTTCTCTCGCCGATTGTTCATTCCCCTTCTACCTAGGGTTTCCACTACCCGCTTGCCTTCCTGTCTATCTCTCTGTTTTCCTTGCTCGTTGACTAGAGCATATGCTAGGTCACCACCACCTCTTGAATCGATGGACATGCGGCAAAGACCACTCAAGCCTAACACGAGCTCACCTCGACAGGACCACTCATCATCAACGCGATTCAGGACTTCTCAAGTTGTCATACCACCTAAGAGCCAAACTGAACACTTCTGGAAGGTTTGCAGACAAACAATGCAATTAGCACGATTGGATTCCTCAAGTCCAAGCTTTCCATAGACACATCGCAACCAAAACCCTAGCCGAGCTTAAGCTTCAATTTGACATGTTTCATCGGGAGCCCACACATAACCCAAATCCCCAAAACACAAACACATATATTCCCATCCGAGCATCATGCTCTCTCACCTCTCTTATGTCCCCCCTCGAGCAAGGAATTCTTCTCATTCATTTTTTTCACATTTTTTCTCTCTTTTTTCATCATTTTTTTTCATATTTACTCACACTTGCCGGCCTACGCTGAAGCTGGATGCGACTCGTGGACTCGACCACCCGATCGAGTTTGTTCCACTCATCTACCAAAACGCAGCGCGCGACACACAGACAGCTAGCCCTATGCGAAACCGACGTCGGTTCGTGGCTTTGACCACCCGACCAAAGTGGATCCACCCACCTATCAGCCCACATAGGCGCGTAGCCACATGCACATATACATAAACATATATTTTTCTCATCTTTTTTCATTCCCGCATCTCGAGAATTAGGAGACAAAAGAAAGGACTTTTTCCCAACCATCCCGATCACAACACACACACATAAACTCCCCGTGGACATCCCAATGAGACATATCTCCTCTCTGCTGCCACTCAAGCCAAAATCCAGCCACTAATGCCATGGTCAACCCGTCCTCGCAAAACCCGCACATACTAACCACCTTGTCGACCTGAAACCTCAAAAAGTGTCACTTTAGTTCCTAAGTGTACAGCCAACTCGATCCATCCGTCCTCACATCTCTGACTCGCAATCTGCAAAGCAAACCCTAATCAGACTCAAGCCATCCTTATCGACATCCATCGCCTAATCTATTTTCTTTCTCATCTCCATCCTCTGCCTCGCAGAGCTTCTACCTGACCCGACAAATGACCTGAAAAATTACCATTGCTCGTCGTGCTCCTCAATGATTCAAGCCTCGCCGCTAAGTCCCTTAATCCTTGTTTGTTGTGCTCAATATCATTCTGATATTGGAACAGGTCACAGTCGATGCCTCGGAACCGATTCCATATTTGCTCCATCTCTTTATCCTCTCTCACCCTTTTTGCAGATCCGAGGGGAATATCTTCCCTCTTCTCAACTCGAACAGTCAACTTCTCGACTTCCTCTCTAATCGATCTTTCCTCCCAAATCCTACTCATATTTTCTTCATCCAAATCATCTACCTTCTTCAACAATTCATTCTTCGTCCTTTCTAACTCTATTCCGAACGCATCCAACCTATCCAACACCGCTTTCAGCTCTTCCTCCAATTTTCCTACTTTTGGGTCCTCTACTTGTCCTCGCATCACATCGTCTTTCCGATTCATCCACCTACCAAGCTTGCTACTCAGCTTTGCATTCTCTTTTTCTACCCGTCCAACTCTCTCATCGCTCTCTGCTTGGGCATTTTTCATTCTTTCTAGCTCTAGGTGGAACTCCTCACATGCCTTACCTGCTTGATCACTATATCGACAGATTATGCTTTGTACCTTCTCGATTTCATGCTCCATTCCTTCGACTCTCCTCATCAGGTCATCCTCGTCTCTTGAGAGCTCTTCTTCGATCGCAACTCCAAAGCAGTCGGCTACCATCAAACCGGATCTCAAGTCCCAGACCACGTTTTCACTCTCGGGCTTCACAAGATCTTGCCTCCAGCTTTTGTTTACTCTTTTCCACTCCTTGTTTTCATTTTTCAATATTCGTACTTGCTTTTCCCAAGTTCCTAGGACCTCGGCCATTTTCACTTGATTTTCCTCTAATTTCTCTATTTTGATCCTCTCGTTATCTCGCTCCACATGCAACCAATTGACTTGACATTCCAAGCTCTTCACAAGTTCTATCAAGTCTCGATCATGAGATCCAGTGTCCTTGCTTTCACTTGCTCTCGCAATCTCCGTCGATGAAGTAACTCCACCCTTGTCAACTTCCACATACAAGGAGGATAAACACCTATCAGCTTGATTCGTTGCAACCTTTATGTCAGTCATCTCGTTTGAGCCACACACGTGCTCGCATAGTCTCTTTTTCCCGCAGTCCTCACATGTGGGGACAAAATCCAACGGGGTGCATACACGAGGACAATATTTGGCTATATGCCCAATCTGCTCGCAACACCAGCATCTCACATAATTTGATATCGGGCCAAATCGCCACCCTCGGTTCACATGATGTCTCATGGTCGGACGAGAACATATCCATCTATTTTGTCCAAAATTCCCTTGCCTTATATTTGCTTTCTCAAAACTAGAGGCTTGTCTTTGTTGGGCCATTTCTCTAATGAAGATCAAAGCAGATTTGGGATCGACTTGGCTGTGTCACACGATTGGGGCACCAAGCGAACTCGTAGCACTCTCTATGAGATGTGCTAAGCCAATTCCCGACAAACGCACCAAAATGATGAGGGTCTTGAGCCCAAGGAACAAATGATTATATGAGGCTTTATTTTGTTCAAATCCCTCGGAATCGGTCCAATTGGATTACCTAGAGCCCACAATTGTCTCACAATGGATTCTTCCTATGTCTATGCACTAGCTCATATGCTTCCCGGCAAACGCACCAAAATGTTGAGGTTTCTTAGTCCAAGGGAAAGTGCCTACTTATACTTATGCTTTGTTGCAATCACACGATATTGTACCGCTTATCCTTCCTCAAGTTATTCACTAGTGCTCGAATATACTCTGATTTCTTCGTACCCTTTCTCTTACTTTTAACTCCTTCCTCTCACTCACTCACGTGCACCTACTCTTTCCCCTTTCTTTTACCCACTCACTTACACACACTCATATACTTCCACTTACACCTACACTTGCACACTCGGTCTCTTCCTCTCTTCCTTGCCCTCCCTTTTCTCTCTCACTCACACTTCTCTTACACCCAAACACACACATGCACTCACACACCCATACATACATTCACCCTCTCACCCTCTTGTTCTCTTTCAGTTTTGCACAAATGATGAGAAACGGAAACAGACCAAATAAAGTTACGTTTGCTAGTGTTCTCAGTTCCTATAATCACGAAGGCCAAGTAGATGAAGGAAAATCACAGTTGAAGCGATGACTACCATGTATGGCATCATCCCAGAAGTTGAGCACTACACATGCATGATTGATCTTTTAAGTCGTGCAGGTCAATTAGAAGAAGCAGTAGTTGTGGCCAATCAAATGCCTTTTCAATCCAATTTATTTGTATGGCATACATTACTGAGTTCTGCCCGCCAATGGGGGAATATAGACCTCGGAATCTACGCTTTTGACAATGTGCTGAAACTGGATGTGGAGGACATTTCTGCACTGACCTGCATGGCATACATCTGCATCTATATGGGTGAAACAAATTATAACTGCGAGGAGACTTAAACATCCTTTTTGTTCATAGGGAGTGGGACACTGTCGTAAGCTTCCTATTGAGCATACCTGAATTGGAATTGAGTGATAGTTTCAGTGGTAGACATTAGAGCAGTCATCGTAAGAAGGACGTAATGAAGCTAGCTGTCCGTGACAAAAAGCATTAATAATTCGCAGCCACGTGCCTTCTCAACTTAATTTATTTACCTGGCATATTTCTTGAGTGCCTGAATCCTACCGATGCTGAGGTCTGAAGGATACAATTGAGAGCAGACTTTCATGCTTTACTGACAAGGCCCTTGTAAATGTAGGAAGTATTTTGACAAAGCTTGTTCCGGGACGTGTCTCCACAGAATTGGATGCACGCTTGGCTTATGACACTGCAGGCACTGTTGCAAAGATCCACGATCTTATCAGGTTATGTGAGGAGGTTGAGGTTCCCAAAGAGCGCGTGCTTTTCAAGATTCCGGCTACATGGCAGGGTATTGAAGCTGCACGTCTTCTAGAAGCTGAAGGAATTCAGACACATATGGCTTTTGTTTATTGTTTTCCGCAAGCAGCTGCAGCTGCTCACGCTGGTGCATCTGTCATGCAAATTTTTATGGGGAGATTGAGGGAAATCACGTTCATAAAAATGGGTACAAAGCCAAGCTAATGGCTGCTGCAATTCGAAATAAGCAAGATCTCTTCAGCATCCTGGAGATGGTCTTCTCAATACTCCCTCTAGAACTCCTTTAGTATACTATCCCTCAGTCTATTGTCCAGCACCCAATCTGTTTAAGCAATCTTAGGCAGGTACATCTTTCCTCTATAGAAACCAACAACAGCTTGAAGCTTTCCAAGCTATGATGACGAATCTAACAACTGATGTCTGATGGCGAAGGTGAGGCTGGCAGACCCGTTGCTCTCCGAGAACTCTCCTCAAATTGAACAGCCCCCCGTTTAACAGCAAAAGCCAGACACAACTTTCCACAAACCATCCATCCTTCCACAGCTTGATACACTGATCACTTAACTGAAATGCCTCAAAGTGCACATCTGCACTCTCTTCGTCATTGACCTCAAGTTTCACAACTGCGGTAACCCAAGCATCAAAGCCGCTCTCGGCATGAAGTTGAGCAGCCTGCAAGATTTCTTTGCTAGAAAGGGTATAGTCCCTCTTATTCTGACTTATAGTTTGGGTAAAGATGAAACCCACTCTTTGCATGCCCAGCCCAATCGCTATAGCTTCAACCTGTCTTTCCTCTTCTGCATCCCTCATGAGAAGAAGATCATCCTCTGATCCCTGTTGAGGAGGTTCGTAGATGAACTCTACGGAGACTTCATTCCCATCATTGATGGTGCCATACATAAAGCCCCCCCCAAAGATGTCTAGCACCCAGCCATATGTAGAATCGGTTGCCCTCTACATATCCTCAGATCCAACGAGATAGAGAGAGAGTCCTCGAAGCTTTCCCCCCCCCCTTTCGTGGAAAAAAAACGAGAGGGAGAGAGCACCTTGAGCATTCCCGAACAAGCCCGCCCCTTTCTCTCCTTATCTCTCCTTTTTTTGGAATCGATAGCAGGCCCCCCTCTTCTATTCATGGCCTGTGAAGCACTTCTCCCTCGACCCCACGCCTGATATCCTTATAACAGCATTCCATGAAACTGCATCGCGATCATGAAGCTTATCGAAGACATTTTGTGCTTCCTCCAAGGGCATTGCACTTTGTGTACATGTCAATGAGTGCATTTGTACCCACGACATCTCCCTGCAATAAACCCTCCTTCACAGCCTGAAGATGTATTGCATTACCCTCATCAAGAGCTCTTAGATTACCACACACTTTAAACATACAAGATGCTCTTATCTCATCCATCCGAAAACCTTCCAACTGCATTTGTCTGAAGCAGCCCAATGCTTCTTCGTAGTGTCCATGCTGACAATAACCAGCAATAAGGGCATTCCATGTGGCAGTGTTCTTCTTTGACACGGCATTGAATACCTCCCTTGCTTTTATCAATGAGCCACATCTGCTATACATGTCTATTACTGCATTGGAGATTCCAATATCTTGTTCAGACATATGCTCTCTCAGTATTTGGGTCTGTAGCTTTTCACCCATTTCCAAGTCTCCCACATTAGAACACACTTTCAGAACGAAAGAAAATGTAATTGGGTTTGGGCAAACTCCTCTTGCTTGCATATCATAAAAACACTTCAATGCCTGCTTATTATAACCATGTTGAGCATACCCTCCAATGAGCACATTCCAGCTCACTACATCATGGACTGGGAGTTTATCAAACACCTCGATAGCCTTTTCAAACTCACCACATCTTACATACATGTCTACAAGAGCACCTGCAAGAACAATGTGAGTGTCCAACAAGTTCCACTTTACAATGTGCATATGTATCTCTTGACCTTGATCTAAAGCTCCTGCAGAGCCACATGAAGTTAACACAGAAGCAAGAGTAACAGCATCAGGAGAGCAGCCTGCAGCTTGCATTTGATTAAAAAGTTCCAATGCTACATTGGCATATCCTTTCTGGCTATACCCTCCAATCAAATATTCGATCAAATCTTCAAGTGCCTGCAATCAAGCATATTCTTCTGCCAAATAAAAACATGTTAGTGCACCAAAACCAACCATTTATTGAGCTAACAGACACCTTATGGCTGATTTGGTTGTTGGTCAGTCTTCTTCCACCACCATCTTCACTGACAGTCAGAGTGCATTGGTAGTTGTGAGGAACCCTGTGTTCCATGCTCGCACTAAGCACATTGAGATGCATTACCATTATGTAAGGGAGAGGTTCTTTGCTAGGGAGATCAACTTGGCATATGTGCCCACGTAGGAGAACATTGTAGACCTTTTCACAAAGGCTCTACCCAGGGAGAAGTTTGAAGCTTTCCACAAAGCTTTGGGCTTACTTCCTTCTGTGGATTGATTCCACATAGCTTGGCACTTCCTTATACATGAGTGCCAACTCCTTGTTCATCGCATCACTCCCAAGGGAGATTTGTTGATATATTTAGGTAGTGATGTGTGTGAACACACTAGGACCACCGGGGCACTTTTTTCCCTCTTTGGGAGGTTTTTTTCCCGGGGCTTGTATATATGCATATATCCCTAATGGGCTACTTATCTTTGTACATTCTCTAGTAATACATTCAGTATTGTGTGTTGTGCTCCAAGGTTTTTCTTCTTCCTTGTGTTGTTCGCGTGCTTCCATAGACATCTAACTCCAACAGTTATCAAACAAGACCTGTTTGTTATGGTCTATAATTGCTTTTATTGATAGTAAGTTCATGCATAATTTGGGAACAAATAACACATTTTAAAGTGATTTACATTCCTCTTGAGCGTTGGTGATTTGTACTTTGTCGTTCCCTTCTATAGGTAGACTTTTGTTATTGCCAAGGTACACTTCACCTCTGTGCTCTTCAAGTTCTTGAAAGGAATCCTTATCACATATGTGAGGTTGCATTGCTATCAAAGATCCATTCGTGAGGGGAACTAGATGTAGCTAGGGAATTTGCCTCGCCAGAGATAAAGAGTTCTTTGCTGGAGCAATGAGACTTGTGTTGTGAAGATTTGGATGAATTCTTGGAACTAGAAGCCTTCGAAGTCTATTTCTTTTTATAGCAAAATTTCTCTAAATGTCCTGCTTTTCCATAGAAGTTGCAAGTATACTTCTTGGAGGAAGTAGTTGATCCTGGCTTGGGTCCATTGCTCGTATGTTGACTACTAGTTTGCCTTTGTGAAAGGGCCCTTTTGCCTTCATTGCCATCTCTTGGGAGGAGGTCGACTTCGCTCACAAGTCATGGAGGAGCAAAAGACGATGGACTTCTTCCCACGTGGGCCCTCGATTGTACAAGGTCATTACAAAGGTTTCATATGACCTAGGTAGTTTGTTGAGTAGCCTGATTGCCATATATTCACTAGAAATCTACCGGCCACAAAGTGCTAACTTTCATTGGTATTCTTCAAACTGAGCTATGGCTTTTGTGATTGTATCTTGTGACCTAATAGTGAGATTATAAAATTCTGCTTCTAAAGCATAGATCTTCGAGGGTGTTTTATCTTTGTAGAGGTCCAGTAAGGTGTCCTAGGCTTCCTTGGATGTTTTACATGCCGTGATGTGCCCTTTGATCAGTTCATCACACGAAAGTAAAAGTTGGCCTAATGCCCTTTTCTCTTTCACATTCTAGATATGCCATGATTCTAGGTTGCTAGCCTTATTGGGCTCAGGTTTGGACCCGTCTACTACATCATGAAGGAGATTGGTGTACAGATATGCTCTCATTATATCTTTCCAAAGATTATAGTTTTGCCCGTTTAATCGTTCATCCTTGGGCATGAAGATGGGTGTGAAGGAAGATAAAAAATTGGCCATAGATGATGTGCTAGCTTCACTCACATTTCAAGGTGTGAGTGAACTTGAACTCAGGGAGTGTGTATTGAACTATGGACAGAAATTGAAGAGCTTGGCACCACACTAGAGATCCTTGGGGAGGGGTTTGGGGGGGGGGGCTTAGATTAGCCCTACTCTTACAAAAACATCAAGATGAGTTGATGCGAGAGGAGAAGGCTTAGATTAGCCCGTTGCATAGAGAAAGACACACTTGGGGGCTTAGAGTAGCTTCCCAGGTAGACACATAGACAATATCTTCTTTTTCTTATTGTACAACGATGGAGCACTTAGTGCCAAAGTGTTTCAAGTAGTGAGCTAAGCCCTTGTGAGAAATACAAATGAAAATTCTTAGATACAAACATCAATGCCTTAGTAGGGGTGTCAAAAGATATTCCCACAAAATAGGATTGTTATAATCCAAAGTGGCCCTTTATGAGGGTTGCCAAATAACATTCATGGAGAGAGATAATTTTTGTAGTAAAAGTGGAATGGATTTGTGGTTCAAAAATTTCCCTTTAGAGAAGTTCAAGCCTATTAATCAAACGAGATCAATGATTTAACTTGGAAAAATTAAGACAAAAATATATAAGTGACAACCTTATATGTCATCGATGATGTGAATCCATGGACACCTATCATTGGTGGAATACAATGAATCTAATTAAATGTCATATACCACACTTTATACCTAATGCAATGCAAATTGTGGGCACACTTTTACACCTCAGATCCAGATTCCAAGGCAAAGGTGGCCACAGATTTTTGCTATGTCAATTCTAAATAGGGTGCCACTTGGACTTGATGAAGCAAGAGAGTAATTGGCTGGAACTCTAACTCCACTCCAAGATTGGAAGATAGCTATGAATGTGCTGCTGCCTTTTAAGTCGGAGTGCTACTATGCTACTTGCTGATATCTTGAGGGGGAGCACACTGTGGTACAGAGAACCTAGTTCCAACCATCTCATGTGTCAGAATTCGATGGCTGAACGATGTGATCATGATTCATCACTAGGTGTGCAACTAGAACAAGTTTTTGTTCTCTCTCTCTCTCTCTCTCTCTCTCTCTCTCTCTCTCTCTCTCTCTCTCTCTCTCTCTCTCTCTCTCTCTCTCTCTCTCTCTCTCTCTCTCTCTCTCTCTCTCTCTCTCTCTCTCTCTCTCTCTCTCTCTCTCTCTCTCTCTCTCTCTCTCTCTCTCTCTCTCTCTCTCTCTCTCTCTCTCTCTCTCTCTCTCTCTCTCTCTCTCTCTCTCTCTCTCTCTCTCTCTCTCTCTCTCTCTCTCTCTCTCTCTCTCTCTCTCTCTCTCTCCCTCCTCCCTCCCTCCCTCCCTCCCTCCCTCCCTCCCTCCCTCCCTCCCTCCCTCCCTCCCTCCCTCCCTCCCTCCCTCCCTCCCTCCCTCCCTCCCTCCCTCCCTCCCTCCCTCCCTCCCTCCCTCTCTCTCTCTCTCTCTCTCTCTCTCTCTCTCTCTCTCTCTCTCTCTCTCTCTCTCTCTCTCTCTCTCTCTCTCTCTCTCTCTCTCTCTCTCTCTCTCTCTCTCTCTCTCTCTCTCTCTCTCTCTCTCTCTCTCTCTCTCTCTCTCTCTCTCTCTCTCTCTCTCTCTCTCTCTCTCTCTCTCTCTCTCTCTCTCTCTCTCTCTCTCTCTCTCTCTCTCTCTCTCTCTCTCTCTCTCTTTGAGATGAGCGCACACTATGGTTTGGAGTGGTGTAGCAGATAGCTCTTCCTCCTCCTTTCTTCTCTCGACACAGACTATCGTAGACTGATGTGGACTTCTTCAGCGTAGTCTTTGAACTGCAGAGGCTCGATGGACCGTCGTTGATCTGAATTAAGGCCATACTATGGGGCACATAGCTGTATGGGGCATGTAGCTATGGTGCTAGTTGTCATGCCTACCGTGTTTGTGGGAATGGCCATGGGCTTGTTCGAAAACACACACATGTGTTTGCTTTGCTTTATTTAGGGTGTCAAGTGGCAACTGTTGCCCAGTGCTGCTATGCTTTTTGCCTTTCCACGCATAGTACTGGTAGTATGTTATGGTACCTTTCCATCCACAGGGGGCCAAGCTTTAGCACATTGGAATTATCTATTGCAACCCTACCTCTAGTGCTCCACAAGAGGCTTGTGCTTAGCTTGCCAAACCTATTGCTTCTTCATAGTTCTTTTGTTTTTCTTCACCTCCACACTCCATGTTGGTCAATCGTCTATATCTTTCTTGCGCTGCTCCTGATGGGTTCCTCTGTTGTGCATAGTGAAGTGAAAGGGCATCGGCCACAAGTCTTCTTTCATGCCATAAATGTGATTTCACTTATCACTTTGCTTTGAGGATGCCTCAGTGAAGCCCGACCGCCGCATCCCAACCCGATTCACCCTCCTTGATGTACTATGTGCACTCCCATGCTCATGCCCTTGCTCGGCGCTCTATTGAAGGAGCATGAAGCAGCTGTATTTCACAATCATGAGACCATGGCGCAGACTGTTGGCTCGGATGGCCCACACAGACTGTTACAGACATAGACTATTATAGAGATATACAATTTTAGAGATGATATGTGAAATTGGAAGGTAGGCAGAGACAACAGAGATCTTGTTCTTACAAGATGCATGGAAGACGAAATGATAATTCCTATACATATCTCAGACGCTAACAAAGGTTACAGATAGCTGATGCACAAGCTGGGATAGCATCGTATCCACAAACAATCATTGATGAAAATATATGTCTTAAAGCTCTCATATCACATGAAGTGAACGAGTGTTTATAAACACTAGTAATCATGAGATTCATGATTTACGATAGGAAAGTGTTTTTAAACACTTCAACATAATGAGATGCACCAACTTGATGATAAAAACAATGGGCACTACCAATTGTCCTTACAAAGAGGGTGGGAGGGTGGGAAATTTGGGGTTAAAGATCGCACAAAATGATGAAGACGAATGGGTGGGAGGGTGGGAAAATGGGGAAAATGAAGCCCCAAAGAGTAAAATAATGGCAAAATGCTTCTCCAAATGAGTGTAGTGCAACACCACCAAACTCAAGCACCACCACCAAAGCAACCACCAAATGTACCACCAAGAGACCTAATGCTCTGATACCATGTGGAGAGTACATGCGTGGAAGCAAAATGAAAATAAGAGTGTACTCACAAAACAAAGAGTGCATGAGGCTCAAAATGAGTAGACCATGAAATGGGTAAACTCATGTGGATTAGAAATGAGCTTGCCAAGAGCATGGAGTAGAATCCTCAAGCTTCTAACCAAATACATATGGGGGGGAGGCCCTCTTTATATAGATTTGGGAGGGGCTCTCAAAAGTACATCTCGTGTGGGATAATTCCCCTGAAAAGAGAATGAATACAACTGGTAGAAGCACATGGCAAGGTACCCAAATACAAAGGAAATACAATATAAAATGGAAATAAACTAGAAAATGGAGTGCCCCCTGGATACAAAATGGAGATGCACTCATGCGGATACAAATGTAGATGAAGTAGGAGGAGTCATGTCATAAACACTTTTTACACTAGTGTTGGCTAGAGGTTTTTTCCCCATGTTACCACATACATGATTCAATCATATGTGGTGGACTTTGTACTTAGGGATATTATTCAACTCTTACTTCAATCCAGTTTATTGTCAATTGAGAGATCTATTCCAACCATCTGTCTTCTCTGTGTGTCTTGTCGCATCTGCCCTCATTGTGTGTGCTTCTTGCATGTCTCTTGCACTTGTACACATACCCAACAGTGGCATCAAAGCAGGTTTAGCTCTTTCTCAACTTTTGGTTTTTTGCATCGTAGCGCGCATGCACGTTTAATAGTGCAAATTGACTTTGGAGCATAGAACAATGAACTTCACTAGCCAAGAAACATTTCCACTAGTTGCATTGGAATTTTATCCCCATTTTGAAGCCATTCGCATAGTCAAAATTTCCATCAGAGTGATGGTTTGTGAGCTGAAATTTCAGCTTTCATCAAAGTAAAGATTTTGTCACATTCTTGTTCTTTACTAAAATGGTGGCTAGCAATGACTTGTTTGGCATGCTTCAAGATGAAGAAAAGCTTGATGGGACCAACTATCCAATGTGGTCTTACATGATGAAGCATGTTCTTGTTGCAAAACAACTTTGGAACATATTGGTAGATGTAGATCGAAGACCCATAGGCTCTTCTACTTCATAGTCTATTATCACAGTTGCAGCTTCTTCTTCAATTATAGTGGTTTCTCCTTCTCCAACTACACAAGAGCAACTTAGATGGGATGGAAAAGATGCTCAAGATCATGCATTGATTGCACTTTTTGTGAAGCATCATATAGTTCCACACATTTGGTCATGTTCTACATCAAGACAGACATGGGACACTTGCTTCTTTGTATTTCATGCATAATGAAGCACATGTTGCATACTTGAGGAATCAACTTGACAATGTATGTATGGCTGAAAATGAGTGTGTGTATATGTATGTGACACGCATCAAGGACTTGAAAGAGCAATTGACAAACATAGATGAGATTATTCTGAATGCATCACTCATCGCCATATTGTTGAAAGGATTACCATAATATTTTTAGAAAAGCTTTGCCACTACACTCCATTTTGTAAAAGGGAATCCCAATATGTATGCATTTGATGATTTTGTGTCTCTTCTTTTGCAAGAAGAGCAATCTAGAGTGAATAGGAGTGGTTTGATTGAGGGAATGCAAGCACTTTCTATCTCACAAAAGGGGAAAAGCAAGTATGGTTAAGCTTTGGGTTCATCAAAACCAAGGCCTCAACCTTCCTCTTCCACTCATTCCTCTAATGATGCTGATTTGCAAAAGAAGAAGAGATACAAATATTGTCAAAATGCTAGACATACTATTGATGAGTGTAGAAAGCTTGCTAAGTGCAATGAAAAGACAAAGGAATCCAGAATTTCTATTATTGAAAATTTAGCAAATACAAAGAATGATGAAGCTAACATGTCTCAAGATTTCTAGGTGTGTGTTGTTACATGTCATTATGATGCATCTTTCATTCTAAATGTATGGTTGTGAGTGAGGCTGAATCGAATTGGTTCTTTGACAGTGGTGCTTCAAAGCATTTTTAGCTATGGCTGAATATTTTTCCTCAAACAAGCTTTTGACTCTATGCATGGATCATGGTGGTGAATACATGTCACACGAGTTTAATGCTTTTCTTTGTGAAAAAGGAATTTCACATCAATGTACGGTGCCATATACACCTCAGCAAAATGGTGTTGTCGAGCGTAAAAATAGAACTCTCCTTGAAATGGCTCGATGTATGGTTAAAGGAAAGCACCTTCTAGATAAGTTTTGCATGGAAGCGGTCATGTGTGCAAACTATGTGTTGAATTGCTGCCCTACAAAAGCATTGAGATTCATCACTCCTTATGAGGCTTGGAATGGACATAAGCCTATGGTTAGTCATATGCGCATGTTTGGTTGTTTGCCATATGCTCTTGTGCCATCACAACAACATCACAAACTTGATTACAAGGCAAAGAAAAGTATATTTGTTGGTTATAGTGTTGAAAGTAACGGATATCATTTGTACCATCCATTGGTGAACACAATTCTTGTGATTCAAGATGTGGTATTTGCTAGGAATTCAGTTTTCCCTCTTCTTGAATGCAAAAAATAGCCAACAGGTAGCTCACAAGATGTGTTTGATACACCCATGCCTTTGTTCCAAAATGGTGCACTTGACTATGTGTAGACCAGCCAGCTGAGGCTCAAAGGGCTAAAAAGTTTTAGAAAAATAGAGCTGAAAATGCAAAGAATTTCTAGCCAAACATGGCTGAAATTTTTCAGCCAAAAATTGTCATAAGTGTTGGAATTTCTAGCCAAATATGGCTGAAAATGAGTGTGCAGATACATATGTGACATGCATCAACGACTTGAAAGAGTAATTGACAAACATAAATGAGATTATTCTAAATGAATCACTCACTCCACATTGTTGAAAGGATTACCATAATATTTTTAGAAAAGCTTTTCCACTACACTCCACTTTTTGTAAAAGGGAATCCCAATATGTATGCATTTGATGATTTTGTGTCTCTTCTTTTGCAAGAAGAGCAATCTAGAGTGAATAGGAGTGGTTTGATCGAGGGAATGCAAGCACTTTCTATCTCACAAAAGGGGGAAAAGCAAGTATGGTTAAGCTTTGGGTTCATCAAAACCAAAGCATCAACATTCCTCTTCCACTCATTCATCTAATGATGCTGATTTGCAAAAGAAAAAGAGATGCAAATATTGTCAAAAGGCTAGACATACTATTGATGAGTGTAAAAAGCTTGCTAAGTGCATTGAAAAGACAAATGAATCTAGAATTTCTATTACTAAAAATTTAGCAAATACAAAGAATGATGAAGCTAACATGGTTGAAGATTCTTGGTGTGTGTTGTTACATGTCATTATGATGCATCTTTGCATTCTAAATGTATGGTTGTGAGTGAGGTTGAATCGGATTGGTTCTTTGACAGTGGTGCTTCAAAGCATTTTTAGCTATGGCTGAAAATTTTTCTTCAAACAAGCTTTTGACTCTATGCATGGATCGTGGTGGTGAATGCATGTCACATGAGTTTAATGCTCTTCTTTGTGAAAAAGGAATTTCACATCAATGTACGGTGCCATATACACCTCAGCAAAATGGTGTTGTCGAGCGTAAAAATAGAACTCTCCTTGAAATAGCACGATGTATGGTTAAAGGAAAGCACCTTCCAGATAAGTTTTGGATGGAAGCGGTCATGTGTGAAAACTATGTGTTGAATTGTTGCCCTACAAAAGCATTGAGTGTCATCACTCCTTATGAAGCTTGGAATGGACATAAGCCTATGGTTAGTCATATGTGCATGTTTGGTTGTTTGCCATATGCTATTGTGCCATCACAACAACATCACAAACTTGATGACAAGGCAAAGAAAAGTATATTTGTTGGTTATAGTGCTGCAAGTAATGGATATCGTTTGTACCATCCATTGCCGAACACAATTCTTGTGAGTCAAGATGTGGTATTCGCTAGGAATTCAGTTTTCCCTCTTCTTGAATGCAAAAAATAGCCAACAGCTAGCTCACAAGATGTGTTTGATACACTCATGCCTTTGTTCCAAAATGGTGCACTTGGTTATGTGTAGTTTAGTCAGCTGAGGCTCAAAGGGCTAAAAAATTCCAGAAAAATAGAGCTAAAAATGCAAAAAATTTCTACCCAAACATGGCTGAAATTTTTCAGCCAAAATTTTTCATAACTGCTAGAAATTTCTAGCCACATATGGCTAGACATTTGCATCAAAATATGGCTAAAAATGAACATGAAATTCAGCCCATCCATGATGTACATGTTGATGATGTATTGCATAATGAATGCATTTCTATCAAGAGTGCACAGAATATGTCAAAGTGGCTCAAACAAGCTTTGTAGGGCAGCAAATTGAGTGCATCTTTACTTGGTAGAACAAGATCAAGCTCTCACCATGCACCAAGTAATTTTTTGGATTGTTTTCTTATTGCAACAACATGTAATGAAGAGCCACTTACTTTTGAAGATGCATGTGATGATCCACGATGGATGAGTGCTATGCAATCAAAAATGGATTCCATGGAAAGGAATGGTACTGGAGAGTTATCTGAATTGTCGAAAGGAAAAAATGCCATTGGTACAAAGTGGGTTTACAAGATTAAGAGAAATTTTGATGGTAGCATTGATTGCTACAAAGCTAGATTGATTGCCAAAGGATATGTGCTACAATATGGCATTGACTATGAGGAAACTTTTGCACCTACTTCACGCATGACTATCATTCATACCGTGGTTGCATTGGCTGCCCATCGAGGTTGGAAAGTACATCAGTTGGACATAAAAATAGCTTTCTTGAATGGTGATTTGAAAGAAGAGGTCTATGTGAAGAAACCTCTTGGATTTTCCATGAAAAGAGAAGAGCATATGGTTTGTCGCTTGCACAAAGCCTTGTATGGTCTCAAGCAAGTTCCACGTGCATGGTATGACAAAATCCATAAGCACATGATTGCTCTTGGCTTCACATGTAGTACAATTGAAAGCACACTCTATGTATGCAACAAAAATGGGGCTGATCTTATAGTGCTTGTTCTTTATGATACATACTCTTGACTGGTTCATGTGATGCAAAAATTGACATTCTTATGGCTGATTTGCAGCATACTTTTGATGTAACTTATCTTACTCTTTTGAGCTACTATCTTGGCATCCAATTTGTATCTGTTGAGGGGGGAATTGTTATGCATCAAGCAAAGTATGTTGAAAAACTACTTCAGCATTTTGACTAAGATTGCAAGCCAGTTTCCACACTAGTTGAGACAGGATTTAGGTTCTCAATTGAGGATTAGAATGATGCATTTGACACTACTCTTTATCAGCAAGTTGTGGGATGTCTTATACTTGCATGCAACATAAGGCCAGATATACAGTATGCAGTTTCCTAGTTGAATTGATTCATGCATAGCCCTGGTACTAAGCATTGGCAAGTGGTGAAACGTGTGTTGAGATATCTCAAAGGCACTTTGGACTTAGGTTGGAAGAGATATTCAACCATGTGTGCATGTTTTTACAAAAAGTGATTGGGCTGGTTGTTATGATACTTGTGTGTCCACTACTGGTAATTGCTTCTTCCTTGGAGACTCGTGCATATCTTGGTTGAGTAAGAAGCAACATACAGTGGCAACATTGAGTTGTGAAGCTGAGTGTAGGGCAGCTTTCTCAGCTATAGTGGAATGTGTATGGCTGACCCGCCTATTGATGGATCTTTGCATGGAGATTGATGTTGTTACACATATTCTTACTAATAGTCAGAGTGCATTGGTTGTTGCATGAAACCTTGTGTCTCATGTATGGACCAAAAATATTGAGGTGCATTATCACTATGTGAGAGAGCACCTTCATGTAGGAGATATTGATTTGGTATATATGCCTACACAAGATGATGTGGTAGACATATTCGCCAAAGCTCTTCCACAGGAAAAGTTTGAAGCTTTGCTTATTACCTTTTGGGGGTTGAATCTATCACTCCCTGTATGTGTTCACATCATTTTCTCTAGGGGGTTTGTTACACTTATGTGTTCCTCAAGTAGCTTTGATGTGAACCTCTGGGCACTTTTTACTCTAGTGTTGGCTAGAGGTTTTTCCCCATGTTACCACATACATGATTCACCCATATGTGGTGGTTATTTGTACTTAGGGATATTATTGAGCTCTTACTTCAGTTTAGTTTATTGTCAATAGAGAGAGCTATTCCAACCATCTGTTTTCTCTGTGTGTGTCTTGTTGTGTTTGTGCTCCTTGTGTGTGTTCCGTGTGTGTGCTTCTTGTGTATCTCTCGCACTTCTACACGCACCCAACAAATTCCTTGGAGAAATAGCCCCCCCTCCATCTAACCTTAGTGTCTTGATGTGTGCACCACATTCTTTCTCAACAAGGGACCTAAACTTCTGAAAGCATGAAAATACTTTTGCTTTTTCCTTGATAGCATATAGCCATACCTTTCTTGAGTGGTCATTAATGAAAGTGACAAAGTGCCTAGCTCCTTCCAATGAAGCATCTCTATTAGGGCCCCATACATCTGATTGTATAAGCTCCAAGATCTTAGAGCATCTATACTCACTCTTTGTGAATGGATTCCTTGCTTGATTACCTAGCTGACAAGCACCATAAAACTCATGTAGACCTTGGCCTTCAAGATTTGGTAGTTCCTACAGCAAACCTGCTTTGCACATGCTTTTTAACTTGGGAATATTGATATGTCCTATCCTCTTGTTCCAAAGATGAATATATGCAATCCTTTTGTTACCAACCATCACATAACATACCTTGTTGTGTGTAGGAGCAACATCTAGTGTAAACAATCTACCTTATTTCCTTCGCATGGCAATGGCCTTGCCTCCTTGCTTCACCATGCACCCTTTTGCATAATCTTCATACCTCTCTCTACCATCTATCCTATAGAGATAAGGTTCTTGGAAATAGATGGAACATGGAACACATCTTTAAGAGTCTTGATAGATTTACCTTCACCTAGCTTCACATCTCCCACATGTGTAATGGGATGCTCAGTGTTATCTTCTGTCTCCACACAACTTTTTGAGCCATTCATAGGCGGTTGTGTTGAAATTCTTTTTGTCATCCACTTTTGCATGCTTTTCTTACCTATAGATGCTTTTTTTCCTCTCTTTTTGACATGATAATGGTTTCCAAAATATATTCCAACTTGTGTTTGTCACTTCTTTGCAAAAAAATGGAGGATTCTTGACTTATCATTCTAATGGAGCATTTAGAATGCATTTCTCCCATGCTTATTGTGCCCAGAAAGAACACTAATAAGATCTTAATATGTCTTGAATTTAGAGCACTCAACAAGGCAGATCCTCATGGGTTTCATCTGCCCTTTATAGATCAGATTATTGAAGAAGCAGTTAGTTAAACACTATATAGCTTCATGGATGGATTTTGTGGGTATTACCACATATCCATCCAGCCTGACAATCGAGTTAATACAACCTTCATCACACCATTGGGGGGGGGGGGGCTCTATTTATGTGAAAGTGCCTTTTGGACTAAGAAATTCCCATGAAACTTTCAATAGAACAATGAATTTTATCTTTGTCCTCTAGTTTTGGATGCCCTTCGAATCTTCATGGATGATTTTTCCTCCTTCTCAAGTACTTTT
>CM035417.1:72454089-72459089 GCA_020310875.1 Ceratopteris richardii | reverse complement strand
GTGAAAAAAAAATACCTATGAGAAGATAATTCTCTTCCTGCATGTGGAGCCGCAGAAGAGCCCTCCTTTGGTCACTAGGTAAGACTCTGAATCCTAAAATCAAACTCATCATCATGCATCTTTGAGTACTCGTGCATGACGATCCCTATGGTATCAGGCGGAACTCTTGCTCTCATAAGACTTTTTATGAGAGTGAGTTTTTCCTTTCTCTCTCTATTAGGATCCATAATATCTGTACATACAAAACAAAATGGGTTAGAAATCAATATATGTACGTGTACATATGTATGCATGTATGTGTGTGTGTGTATATGTATGTGTATGTATATGTATGTGTGTATGCATGTGTATGTATGTGTGTATGTTTGTGGGCATGTATGCATGTGACCTAATGTGCGTATACGTATATGTATGTATATGTGTATGTGTGTGTGTAAATGTATGTATATGTATATGTATGTGTATGCATGTGTATGTGTGTATGCATGCATGTGTATATGCATGTGTGTATATGCATGTATCCATATGTGTGTATCTATATGCAAGTATGTATATGTGTGTGTATGTGTATGTAGGTGTATATGTGAGTGTGTGTGTGCATATGTGAGTGTATCTATATGTGTGTAAGTATATGTAAGTATGTATATGTGTGTGTATGTGTATGTAGGTGTATATGTGAGTGTGCATATGTGTGTATATGTAAGTGTATCTATATGTGTATATGTATATGTAAGCACATATATGTGTGTGTATGTGTATGTAGGTGTATATGTGAGACTTTGTATGTGTGTATATGTGTATGTGGGTGTGTATGTGTGTATATGCATGTATGTATGTATGTATGCATATGCATGTGCATTATGTATGCATGTGTGCATTCATGTATGTATGTGTGTCTCTATGTGTGTGTGTGTATGCATATTTATGTTTAGTGTATGTATATGTGTTTTCATATGTGTGTATGTATATGTGTATGCATGTGTATGTGTGAGTATGTGTCTCTATCTATGTGTATATATATGTGTGTGAGTGCATGTATGTATATATATGTGTCTGTAAGCAAATTTATGTAAACAGTTATGTGTGTGTTGGTATGTGCATGTCCAAGTATATACATGTATGTAACTATGTGTGTGTAAGTATATGAATATGTTTGTGGGCACGTATGCATGTGACTTGATGTGCATATATGTATATATGTATATGTATATGTATATGTACATGTATATGTATATGTATATGTATATGTATATGTATATGTATATGTATATGTATATGTATATGTATATGTATATGTATATGTATATGTATATGTATATGTATATGTATATGTATATGTATATGTATATGTATATGTATATGTATATGTATATGTATATGTATATGTATATGTATATGTATATGTATATGTATATGTGTATGTATATGTATATGTATACGTATATGTATATCTATACGTATACGTATACGTATACGTATACTTATATGTATATGTATACGTATACGTATACGTATATGTATACGTATATGTATATGTATATGTATATGTATACGTATACGTATATGTATATGTATACGTATACGTATATGTACATGTATACGTATACGTATATGTACATGTATACGTATATGTATATGTACATGTATACGTATATGTATATGTACATGTATACGTATATGTATATGTATATGTATACGTATATGTATATGTATATGTATACGTATACGTATATGTATATGTATATGTATACGTATATGTATATGTATATGTATACGTATATGTATATGTATATGTATATGTATATGTATATGTATATGTATATGTATATGTATATGTATATGTATATGTATATGTATATGTATATGTATATGTATATGTATATGTATATGTATATGTATATGTATATGTATATGTATATGTATATGTATATGTATATGTATATGTATATGTATATGTATATGTATATGTATATGTATATGTATATGTATATGTATATGTATATGTATATGTATATGTATATGTATATGTATATGTATATGTATATGTATATGTATATGTATATGTATATGTATATGTATATGTATATGTATATGTATATGTATATGTATATGTATATGTATATGTATATGTATACCTATATGTATATGTATATCTATATGTATATGTATATGTATATGTATATGTATATGTATACCTATATGTATATGTATATGTATACCTATATGTATATGTATATGTATACCTATATGTATATGTATATGTATATGTATATGTATACGTATATGTATATGTATACGTATATGTATATGTATATGTATATGTATATGTATATGTATATGTATATGTATATGTATACGTAGTATATGTATATGTATACGTAGTATATGTATATGTATACGTAGTATATGTATATGTATATGTATACGTATATGTATATGTATACGTATATGTATATGTATACGTATATGTATATGTATACGTATATGTATATGTATACGTATATGTATATGTATATGTATATGTATATGTATATGTATATGTATACGTATATGTATATGTATACGTATATGTATATGTACACGTATATGTATATGTACATGTATATGTATATGTATATGTATATGTATATGTATATGTATAGGTATATGTATATGTATATGTATATGTATATGTATATGTATATGTATATGATGGGGGAAGTATCTCAACCCCTAAGCAACGATGAAGCGCGAATGACCTCCACAGGTATCCTTCTTTGACCTCTGCACACCAAAAATGCTCTTACTCAGAGCTTATGCAGAGAACTCCAGTGAGCTTTTGTAGACCTGTAGTAGACACCAAGGGCTTTCCAACAAAACAAATTTCACTTGAAATGGATGCTTACACAAAGAGAAACAATGTCTACAACATGAGCTAGTTGAATGCTCACAACTGCTAGTCAAGCAGAGACCTCACTTCACTCCAGCAAACTTTTCTCAGAGATTATATAGAGAATGAATCTCAACCTTGAGTCAACTTTAGAGCACTCTAATAGCTACCCAATGACACCAAAATCATAGCAAATGGATACATAGAGAAGGAGAATCAGCCCTTACAACAGAGAGCAAAATATTTCCAACAGAGCCTACACAAAGAGAGAGATATCAATCACACAACTTCACTAAAATGAATGTTGCTCCCAGCTTACTCAGAGAATGCTCCAGAGAATTCGTAAGCATAAAATAGACTATTATAGCTATCCAATGAGACAAGAATTACATCAAATGGATACCATATGAGGGAGAACCAATGCTAACAACTCAGGGGTAGAGAGTTGCAACACTGCCTGCGCACACACATAGATATGCCTACTAAAAGAAAACAAACAAGCAAGCAAGGGGGTTGCTTAAGCAAGGGGGTTGCTTAAGCAAGGGGCTTGCTTATCACAACTCCAGCACTTAGTGCTCACTTTACATGAGCTAAAACTCCAAGAAGATGGCCCAAAAGAAGTCGGGATACATGCTCCTTTTATAGTGAGAGGTGTGCCCCTAAAATCTAGGAACTACCTTTCCAAATCAGCCTCCTAACTTGGAGGAATTAGTTGAGATGACTTGGGGAGTGGTTGAGTGACTTTTCTTGATGGAATCTCGTGGCTTTTGGCTTCCTTTGATTGCTCCACATGTCCATAAAAGATTCCCCACGAATTTTTATCTTGAAGCTTGACTTTTAACACTCCCCCTCAAGCTTCAATTCTTCATCCTCATCCAAGCTCCTTCATGTTGATGCATTGCTTGAATTTTGAAATCCTCATCCCATCCAAAGCCTTTGTAAACATGTCCGCAACTTGGTCCTTGGTACCAATATGATGTACTGAAACTTCCTTGGATATCACCTTTTCTCTTATGAAGTGATAGTGCACTTCAATATGCTTGGTTCTAGCATGATAGACAGGGTTCGATGCTAGATGAATGCTACTCATGTTGTCACAAAAAATTGGATATGTGTCAACCTGCAAATTAAGCTCCATAAATAACTTCTTAATCCACATTAGCTCACATGTGACTTGAGCCAAAGCTCTATACTCAGCCTCGGTGGAAGATAATGCCACCGTGGGTTGCTTCTTTGAAATCCATGAGATGATCTTGCTACCTAGCATGACTAGGTAACCACTTGTACTCCTTCTATCTTCCTTCGAACCGGCCCAATCGGCATCGGAATAAGCTTTGACCTGCATATCATCATCAAATGAGTAGAACAATCCTTCATTTATAGTGGCTTTGAGATATCGCAACATTCTTCTTGCAGCTTGCAAGTGTGTAGTCCTTGGACTATGCATAAATTGTGATAACACTCCAACTCCATATGCTATGTCGGGCCTGGTTATTGTGGCATAATTGAAAGAGCCTACAATAGATCGATACAAAGTTACATCCTCTAATGGCTCTCCATCAATGGAGCTTAGCTTTACATTAACTTCCATGGGATTTGAAATAGGCTTGCAATGTAAATTTGAGTAGAATAGCTCCCCCTTGATGTGAGCTACCTCCAAGAAGCTTTTGTTGATGCAAATCTTAAACCACCAACTCCAAGAGGTCTTCTTGCTTGTATGTGATACCTCCAAGATGCCCAAATGCTCTGATACCACTGATGGGGGAAGTATCTCAACCCCTAAGCAACGATGAAGCGCGAATGACCTCCACAGGTATCCTTCTTTGACCTCTGCACACCAAAAATGCTCTTACTCAGAGCTTATTCAGAGAACTCCAGTGAGCTTTGGTAGACCTGTAGTAAACACCAAGGGCTTTCCAACAAAACAAATTTCACTTGAAATGGATGCTTACACAAAGAGAAACAATGTCTACAACATGAGCTAGTTGAATGATGACAACTGCTAGTCAAGCAGAGACCTCACTTCACTCCAGCAAACTTTTCTCAGAGATTATACAGAGAATGAATCTCAACCTTGAGTCAACTTTAGAGCACTCTAATAGCTACCCAATGACACCAAAATCATAGCAAA
>CM035417.1:72429089-72449089 GCA_020310875.1 Ceratopteris richardii | reverse complement strand
GTAAGGGCTGGTTCTCCTTCTCTATGTATCCATTTGCTATGATTTTGGTGTCATTGGGTAGCTATTAGAGTCCTCTAAAGTTGACATAAGTTTGAGATTCATTCTCTGTATAATCTCTGAGAAAAGTTTGCTGGAGTGAAGTGAGGTCTCTGCTTGACTAGCAGTTGTGAGCATTCAACTAGCTCATGTTGTAGACATTGTTTCTCTTTGTGTAAGCATCCATTTCAAGTGAAATTTGTTTTGTTGGAAAGCCCTTGGTGTCTACTACAGGTCTACAAAAGCTCACTGGAGTTCTCTGCATAAGCTCTGAGTAAGAGCATTTTTGGTGTGCAGAGGTCAAAGAAGGATACCTGTGGAGGTCATTCGCGCTTCATCGTTGCTTAGGGGTTGAGATACTTCCCCCATCAGTGGTATCAGAGCATTTGGGCATCTTGGAGGTATCACATACAAGCAAGAAGACCTCTTGGAGTTGGTGGTTGAAGAGTTGCATCAACAAAAGCTTCTTGGAGGTAGCTCACATCAAGGGGGAGCTATTCTACTCAAATTTGCAAGAGCACAAGGTGTCCATCTAAGGAAAGCTTTGGATTGAGGTAACCTCAGAGCCTCATTTTCATTTTACACACATTGGAGCATTAGCCAAGGGCTAGGTCAAGTATCAAAGACTAGATATGGGAGACTTCAACACTCAAATTGAAAAGCTAGACAAAGGTAACTATCAACCATGGAGATTTAGGGTCTCCAACTATCTTATGGGCAAGGGCCTTTGGGGGTTGATTAGTGGAAGTGAACCAAGACCTAGGTTGGATGAGAATCCAACCAATGACCAGAGAAGGGCCTTTAGGGAATGGAATGAAAGAGACAAGAGGGTTATCTTTATTCTTTCCCAACACATTAGCAATAGCATGATCGGCCATATCCAAGACCTGGATTCAAGCATGAAGGTATGGGAGACACTTGAAAGGCTTTATTCAACAAGCACCAAAGCAAGGAAGATCCAACTCAAGAATGAGCTCAACAACCTTAGGAAGAGCTCAGGGAGTAGCATAAATGACTACATACTTAAGGTCAAGGAGTTATCAGATGCATTGGGATCCATTGGAAGCCACGTAGACGATGACGATCTTGTGGCTTATACTCTCAATGGTTTGAGAGATGATGAGAAGTGGAAACCCTTTACCACTTCAGTTTATGTAAGGGATAATCTTCCCGATTTTGAGCAATTGGTTGCTCTCATGGTCACCGAAGAAATGAACATAGGTGGAAGTTCAACTAAAAGCAAAGATGCACAAGTTTTCTATGCAGGTAATCATAGGGGCAAAGGAAGACAAGGACAAGGAAGGGGCAAAGGAAGGTTTGGAGGAAGGCAAGGCCACTCAAGAAATCAAGGACATGACCAAGGCACCTCATCACAAAGAGGGAGAGGAAGATCAAGAGGAAGAGGAGGACGACATCAACAAAACAGGAATCAAGATGGCGAAGGATGTTACATATGTGGCAAGTTTGGCCACTATGCTAGAGATTGCTACCAAGGAGGAAACCAAAGGAACTATAATCAAGGTTCTTCATACAAAGGCCAAGGTAATTATGCTTCTACAAGTTCAGAAAATGAAAATCTCTTGATGATGCACATGAATGGGAATTCAAGCAAAGTAGATAACACTTGGTATATTGATAGTGGATGTAGCAACCATATGAGTTGCAATGCTTCTTGGTTTACTAATCTACATGTTCCCAAAGGTAAAGGACATGTAGAAACAGGTGATGATACAGCCCATGAGATCTCCCTTGTTGGAGATGTAGCTTTGGATGACAAGGAGGAAGGAAGATGTCTCAAGGATGTCTTGCATGTACCTACCATCACAAAGAACTTGGTGTCCGTTGGGCAAATGGTTGAAAGAGGCTATCAAGTAAGGTTCAACAAAGGTGGATGCTTTGTGGAGAACCCTAAGCAAGGTTACAAGGTCATAGCAAGAGGAAAGAAGCAAGGGAGACTCTTCACTTTGGAGGTAAATTCTCATTCTACTCAACATGTCTACTTCACATATGGAAACAAGAGGATTTCGGAGTTGGACTTGTGGCACAAGAGGATAGGTCACATCAACATACAAAGAATGAAGGAAATGCAATTCAAGAGGCTGGTTGAAGGTCTTCCCAACTTCCAAGGACAAGGTATGAAGCATTTATGTGAATCTTGTCAACTAGGGAAGCAAGCGAGACTTCCATTCAAGAAGAGTGGCTACATAAGCGAACATCCATTGGAGTTGATACATACAGATGTGTGGGGGCCAACGAAAGAGCAATCCATTGGAGGTAACAAGTACTTTGTCACTTTTATAGATGATTGCACAAGGATGGTTTGGGTTTATTTCATCAAAAACAAATCAGATGTGTTTACATGTTTCAAAGCATTCAAGGCAATGGTAGAGAAGGAAACAGGTACATATATCAAGAAGCTAAGGTCCGATGGAGGGGGAGAATATTTCTCAAATGAGTTTTCTGATTTTTTAATGGATCAAGGCATCAAGAGGCAAGTAACATGCAGGTACACACCCCAACAAAATGGAGTAGCAGAGAGAAAGAATAGATATATTGCCGAGATCGCTAGAGCAATGCTTAATGAGATGAATGTACCTAACATGTTTTGGAGTGATGCAGCAAATACCGCCGTGTATCTAATGAATAGGGCTCCTACCTCAGGGATCCATGACTTGACACCATATCAAGCCTATTATGGTAAGAAACCTGATCTTTCCCACTTGAAGATATTTGGATGTACTTGTTATGTACATGTGCCAAGTGAATTGAGGCACAAGCTACAACCAAAGGCAGAAAAGTGTGTGTTTCTAGGATATTCAAATGATCATAAAGGTTACAGGTGCTTCAACCCAAATACAAAGGACTTGAGGATATCAAGGGATGTAGCATTTGATGAGCTACTCCCTTGGTATAAGAAGTATGATTGTATGCAGGACTATGAAGAAGAAAAGCATGGACATGATGAAGAACAAATCGACCTAGAGCTAAGCGGCCCAAGGTGTTCCATCAATGAAGATAGTTCAAGCATGAACTCACCATGGAGGGGGAGATCTTCATCAAGCTATGAAGCACAATCAATCAACAAAGGCAAAGCAACATTGGTGGAGTTGGATGAAGAAGGTAATGAAGTTGAAGATGATGAAGGACACATGATGGAGAAAGAAGCCACGTCAAAGAAAGAGATCAACTTCCCAAGGCAAAGGAGGTTTATTCCTCCAAAAGGTGAAGAAAGGGAGTCTTCTAGAGTTAAGTATCCAACTCAAAGGTTTACTTATGATTCATACATGGCAACACATTATGCATATATGAACAAAGTAGTAGAAGATCATGAGCCCGATTGCTATGAAGATGCAAGCAGGTACACCGAATGGAAAGAGGCAATGCAAGAAGAGATCGACGCACTTGAGGAAAATCAAACATGGACTCTAGTGCCCAAGAAGGAGAACATGAAGGTAATAGGTAATAAGTGGGTGTATAAAGTAAAGAGGAATTCAGATGGATCTATTTCTAGGTTCAAAGCAAGATTGGTGGCCAAGGGTTTTGCACAAACCTATGGAGTGGACTTTGAAGAGACATTCAGCCCCGTGGCAAAGATGAGCACCATTAGGACACTCATTGCAATGGCTGCTAGCAAAGGATGGAAGCTCTTCCAATTGGATATCAAGAATGCCTTTCTCAATGGAGACTTGGAAGAAGAGGTATACATGGAGCAACCAGTAGGTTTTGTTCATAAAGAGTTTCCACATCATGTTTGTAGGTTGAAGAAGGCACTTTATGGCCTAAAGCAAGCTCCAAGGGCTTGGAACCAAAGATTGGTGGACTATTTGATCAAATGTGGTTACAATCAATGCAAGGCGGATCCATCTCTCTTCATCAAACAAAGAGGAGAACTTGTGGTCTACATGTGTGTGTATGTAGATGATCTTATCATTACAGGTAATGATACAAAGGGCATTGAGGAGATCAAGGCAAAGCTTGGAAAGGAGTTCAGGATCTCTGATCTTGGAGATCTTAGGTATTTTCTTGGCATTGAAGTTGTATACAAAGAAGAAGGTATTATGCTCATACAAAGGAAGTATATTCTAGACCTACTTGAGAGGTTTGGGATGCTACATTGCAAGCCTATTTCAAATCCCATGGAAGTTAATGTAAAGCTAAGCTCCATTGATGGAGAGCCATTAGAGGATGTAACTTTGTATCGATCTATTGTAGGCTCTTTCAATTATGCCACAATAACCAGGCCTGACATAGCATATGGAGTTGGAGTGTTATCACAATTTATGCATAGTCCAAGGACTACACACTTGCAAGCTGCAAGAAGAATGTTGCGATATCTCAAAGCCACTATAAATGAAGGATTGTTCTACTCATTTGATGATGATATGCAGGTCAAAGCTTATTCCGATGCCGATTGGGCCGGTTCGAAGGAAGATAGAAGGAGTACAAGTGGTTACCTAGTCATGCTAGGTAGCAAGATCATCTCATGGATTTCAAAGAAGCAACCCACGGTGGCATTATCTTCCACCGAGGCTGAGTATAGAGCTTTGGCTCAAGTCACATGTGAGCTAATGTGGATTAAGAAGTTATTTATGGAGCTTAATTTGCAGGTTGACACATATCCAATTTTTTGTGACAACATGAGTAGCATTCATCTAGCATCGAACCCTGTCTATCATGCTAGAACCAAGCATATTGAAGTGCACTATCACTTCATAAGGGAAAAGGTGATATCCAAGGAAGTTTCAGTACATCATATTGGTACTAAGGACCAAGTTGCGGACATGTTTACAAAGGCTTTGGATGGGATGAAGATTTCAAAATTCAAGCAATGCATCAACATGAAGGAGCTTGGATGAGGATGAAGAATTGAAGCTTGAGGGGGAGTGTTAAAAGTCAAGCTTCAAGCTAAAAATTCGTGGGGAATCTTTTATGGACATGTGGAGCAATCAAAGGAAGCCAAAAGCCACGAGATTCCATCAAGAAAAGTCACTCAACCACTCCCCAAGTCATCTCAACTAATTCCTCCAAGTTAGGAGGCTGATTTGGAAAGGTAGTTCCTAGATTTTAGGGGCACACCTCTCACTATAAAAGGAGCATGTATCCCGACTTCTTTTGGGCCATCTTCTTGGAGTTTTAGCTCATGTAAAGTGAGCACTAAGTGCTGGAGTTGTGATAAGCAAGCCCCTTGCTTAAGCAACCCCCTTGCTTGCTTGTTTGTTTTCTTTTAGTAGGCATATCTATGTGTGTGCGCAGGCAGTGTTGCAACTCTCTACCCCTGAGTTGTTAGCATTGGTTCTCCCTCATATGGTATCCATTTGATGTAATTCTTGTCTCATTGGATAGCTATAAGAGTCTATTTTATGCTTACCAATTCTCTGGAGCATTCTCTGAGTAAGCTGGGAGCAACATTCATTTTAGTGAAGTTTTGTGATTGATATCTCTCTCTTTGTGTAGGCTCTGTTGGAAATATTTTGCTCTCTGTTGTAAGGGCTGGTTCTCCTTCTCTATGTATCCATTTGCTATGATTTTGGTGTCATTGGGTAGCTATTAGAGTCCTCTAAAGTTGACATAAGTTTGAGATTCATTCTCTGTATAATCTCTGAGAAAAGTTTGCTGGAGTGAAGTGAGGTCTCTGCTTGACTAGCAGTTGTGAGCATTCAACTAGCTCATGTTGTAGACATTGTTTCTCTTTGTGTAAGCATCCATTTCAAGTGAAATTTGTTTTGTTGGAAAGCCCTTGGTGTCTACTACAGGTCTACAAAAGCTCACTGGAGTTCTCTGCATAAGCTCTGAGTAAGAGCATTTTTGGTGTGCAGAGGTCAAAGAAGGATACCTGTGGAGGTCATTCGCGCTTCATCGTTGCTTAGGGGTTGAGATACTTCCCCCATCAATATGTGTATGCAAGTGCATCTGTGTATGCATGTGTATGTGTATATGCATGTGTGTATGTATGTGTGAATGTGTGTGTATATGCATGTATGTATGTGTGTGTGTATATGTAAGTACGTATGTGTGTGTGTGTATGTAGGTGTATATGCAAAGGTCTGTATGTGTGTATATTTGTATATGGGTGTGTATGGGTGTGTATGCATGTAAGTATGTATGTATGCATATGCATGTGCATTATGTATGCATATGCATGTGCATTATGTATGCATATGCATGTGCATTATGTATGCATATGCATGTGCATTATGTATGCATGTGTGTATATATGTTTGTGTATATATGTGTGTGTATGTGTGTCTCTATGTGTGTTTGTGTATGCACATATGTGTATGTATATGTATGTCTAGGTATGTGCATGTGTACAAATGTATGTGAGTGTATCTATATCTGTGTGTATGTCTGTATGTATGTATATATGTATGTATGTATGTATGTATGTATGTATGTATGTATGTATGTATGTATGTATGTATGTATGTATGTATGTATGTATGTATGTATGTATGTATGCATGTATGTATAACAATGTGTGTGTGTGTATATATATATATATACATATAGTGTGTGTGTGTATATATGTATATATACCTACACACACACATACACATACACACAACAATATATACACATTCAGGAGGAGGGACATGTGGAAGGGGAATCGAGCAAGAAGAGAAGAAGAAGAAGATCAAAATCAAGAACGGCTCCATAAAGAAGGAAGATCATAAAGTGAAAGAACCACCCTCTGCCCAAAGCCCCGCAGGGGCACACATCAGGCAACAACGCGAAACAGCCAGGTCCTGAGGAATGGAATTAAAGAACAATCAGAACCAGGACATTTCATGGGAAGGACGGACCAGGGTCAGGAACTATACATGAAGAAGTGCAAGACAATATTTGGTAGGTAGTAATCCTTCCACTGTTAGCGTGCATTGGCATCCAAGTAAACAGGCTTCAAGCAATGCAACAGGGTCAGATGTGTGAAGACAAAGACAAATCAGAAGACCAAAAGTTAGAAAGAGGTAGAGGCTAAAAAGTTAAAGAGGGTGACTAAGAACAGCGCATTCCTAGTCACTGGTGGCGTGCGTGGCAGCCCGACTGAATGTAGCAACCCAGATTTGTGATGTACGAGATATCAAGGGGAAAATAGAAGCAAAGGACTTACATCGGATAAAATAACAAATTCTCTGATAGTCCTTACCGCTTCTTCGACCACTGGGTGTGTCTATTCAGAACTATTAAACAAGCTAAAGACAAAAAGTAAAGCCTGTCAAGGAACGACAGAGACAAAGAGGGGGAGAGTGTTGCAGAGCAAAGAAGCAGAGGAGAAGAGCCCCAAAATTTTCAAATTAATGGGCATAATTTTTCTTCTTCAAAGTCTTAGAGAATTCCCTCAAACCATGTAATTGCACTAGAGGAGTCCTCTAGTTGCATAATCCAAACTTATTGTAAAATATCCCTTGTAAATTAGTAGGAAGTTCACTTTTTAGTAATAAAGTGTCGGTCTCTTGTGTGAAAGGACCAAATTTAGGCCACATGTATATAAGTCACTTGGTGACTCTTTGTAAACACTTTTTGCTATTGTGAACAAGGAGAGCTTTGGAATCTCGAATTTGCCTCTTTCCTGCAGATTTCCATCTTCTCTTTGATCTTCTATGTGTGTATAATGCTTGGAATGTGTTTGTACGACTGTTATCTACCCCTCCCCACTGTTTTTGAGCTATTGTAATGTGTGTGTGAGCTTGTAGGAGTTGTGGTGTGAGTGTGGGTACTTCTTGCCATTCACTATTTTGTTCATAACTTGAATTAGGGTTGTCAGAATCAAGTTTCACCACTTCCAATAGGTGCGTCTCATTGAGAGCTTCGAAACGAGTACTCTATTGACTATATTCAGAGCTTGGAGTTGAGAGAAATCCTTAATTTACTGAAAATTGTTGTAAGAGGTATCGCGGCAGACACTTTCAGTCTTTCAGTGAGTTTGAGAGGTGGATTAGTCTTTTCTCATGCATATCAGCTGAACCACTTCATTTTCCATCATGTGTGCACATGTCTTCATACACTTGGTTAGGTCGTTTGATCGGATTGACATATAAGCATGTGTCAATTTCCCACTATATGCACTTGTGTTGCAAATGAGGTTTAGTCTCTTTGGCACAAGTCCTTGAGTCTTCTTGACTTAAGTACACATGATTTTGGCGCCGTTGCCGGGGAACGCTCACCCAAGGTGCCTTCGTGATGGTTATAGATCGAGTGTGATGAAATCGTACTTGTAGAAGTGAACTCGTTCAGTAGCAAGTAGTCAATCACTTCAGCACTTGCTACTTCACATCCTGGAGGTGTGTGTAATGAGTTTTTAGGTTTAGAGTTAGTAGGAAGGGAGAGAAGGAGGAGTTAGGGTTAGGTCAGAAGGAGAGGAGAGGAGAAGAGAAGTGAAGTAGGAGTATGCCAAGATCACCAAAAAAGTCCCCAAAAAAAAATGCCAAAATTAGTGTAGTTCAGGTTCAGTCATCAAAAAATATAAAAACCAAAAAAATTCAAGTCATTTCTCACTTGTCAAAAGACAGTATCATTGAGAGCCAGCGATCGGTATTGCATGTGAGGTATCGTGCGTTTCAGGCCATCAAAGCTAGATTTTGAGCTCAAGGTGCAAGCAAGACATCACAAAGGTAAGATTCCACAAAGTTTCTTTGACAAAAACACATTAAAAGTGCACCAACACATGATCAATTGCGCATTCGGTATCGCGGGGAGGGACTGTGTGTTTTTTGAGCTTTCTTGAAAGAGACAGAAGGCTAGGAGTGAAGAGGGGTGAGAGAGGAGCAAGGGGGTGTAAAAATCTTTGCATTCGGAGGTATTTTGGCTTGAGTATTGCGATCGGTAGAGTTTTTGGTATCGCGATACCAAAAATTCCCTTGTATCGGGATACTCGCCGAAGTATCGTATCGTCGGTTACCAGCCATGGTATCGCGATACCACTTGTAGTATCGTATCGCCGGGTTGGTATCGTGATCTCACTTTGCCAAAGTGGTATCGTATCGCGGTCCACTTTTGGTATCATATCGTCCTCTTCTCTATGTGGTATTGCGATACCATTCCAGTATCGTATCGTGTTGTTCGGTGGTATCGTATCGCCTAACCGCCGATATCGTATCGCGATCCATTAGTGGTATCGTATCGTCTCGAGTCCCGCCTAGTATCGCAATACCATACTAGTATCGTATCATGCAGTTCGGTGGTATCGTATCGCCTAACTGTAGGTATCGTATCGTGCACCAATAGTGGTATCATATCGTCGTAGCATTTGATATCGTATCGTCTAGTTCCCAAGTATCATATCGTCTCACTTTTAGGCGTATCGCTATACCAATTTGGTATCATATCGTCGCTTTGCAAGTGGTATCGTATCGTCTGGGTTTCTAGTATCGTATCGTCAGCCTTTTTCAATATCATATCGTTCTAATTTTGGTATCGTATCGACTAATCTGAAGGTATCGTATCGTCAGGATTAGCTCGTATTGTATCGTGATCAGCAGCGGTATCGTATCGTCTGTTGCGGCAGTATCGTATCGCCGAGGTTTCAGGTATCGTATCGTGAACAGAGTGGTATCGCCCAGTGTGGTATCACCTAGAGTGGTATCACCCAGAGCGATTGAAGCATTTGTTAAGGGCAACTTTGAGGCAATTGAGGAGCCACTTAAGGAGAGTTGTAGAGACCTAGAGAGCTTTAGGAGGGTGAATGAACTTGAGGTCAGGGAGAGTGCTAAGTAGCTGAAGAAGTGTCATATCTTCTGTAGGGAGTGCCACCCAAGTCAGTCACCGCTCGGTCTATTCAGACACCTCTAGTGACTCCGAGGAGGAGATACCAATGGCCTCAGAAGACATGCATGGCCCAACTCCAGGTAGAAACTTCATGACCGCTATAGAAGGAGACTACCGAACCTCCTTACAATATGTGTCTACTAATGTCCATGAGATCCCCATCTATCTAGATGGCTTAAACCGATCTGTGGCTAGAATGGTAACTTCCATGGATGCCATGATTGTACCCAGACCTACTGTTAAGTACGAAGGAGGGGCATACATGGACAAGATAGGTCACATATACATAGTAACTGAATTTCCCGAGATGATCAATGAAAGGGGAGAGTTAGTGGAACAAGAAAACCCAGGAAGAACAAACCCTGAGGAACTAGTGATGACCCCTAAAGGTAGATCCCGAGAACACGAGTCTTGAGAGGAGACTTGATACCTCAAGATGATTACCTATTGGAAGTCTATATGATCCATGGATCAGATGTATTACTTCAAACAGACTTACCGGCTCCAGGAAGAGAAGAAAGCCCTATGACATTTTATGAGCTAAAGGATCCAGAAGACGAAACTAGAATCACATACCTAGACAAAAATCAGAGAAGATATTGGTTGGTTAGTGCCTTGGACAGAGCTCGAATGAAATACATGGGTTTGCATGTATTCCCTCAGAGAGATCAGGCAACTACTTCGCAGAACCCCTTTGGAAATCAACAAGAGATAGAACACACCATGTCAGGACAAACTAGTCAATGGAGTGTCCCAAACCGTCCTCATGTACAATTTGCGACTCCAGGAGTGCAAGCACACAAGCAGACCCACCCAGGAGTAGGGAATCAGTACCAACCACCAGTAAGACCACGACCACCAGTAGGAGGGCAGCCTGGAATACCTCCAGTTAGACCAGCAGTTCCGGCCTTTCCTGTAATGCCTAGACTGCCAGAACCAATGGGAAGACTGAGACCTATCCAAGTGGCCAAGTGCGTAAGAAATCATTATGATGGATTGGGAGAACCCTACGATCACATCGCTGAATTTAAACAAGTTCTAAGGGCAGAACAAGTAGACGACTTCTTTGTGTAGTATGAGTCTTTTGGACTCACCCTCACAGGAACGGCTCTGACTTTGTTCCAGCCGTTAGATCCTAGTCAATTTGGAAACATGGAGCAACTTTTTCAAGAATTCATTGGGGAATTCACTAAGAGAGGGATTAAACACAATTCTGCGTCTTTAATCCATAGTTTTAAACAGAACCCTAATGAAACAGTGAAAATAGCTGCCCGGAGATTCAATCAGTACGTGGATAGATGCTGAGCTGTCGAGAGGCCCACTCAACAAAAAATGATCTCATTATTTTTGGACGGACTCACGAACGGAACCCTAAGAACGCTAGTTTACGTGAAGAGGCTACAAACCCTAAGTGAGTGTCTTCAAGAGTGCATTTATCTAGAAGACAATCTAGCTGAGGACCTCAAGAGCACGCCAAGCTTCACTAAATCAGAAGACTCTCGGAGTACCATTAAATCCAACTCTAGTAATATGGAAGAATTAGCGGAGCTCCTAGCAAAGAAACTAGGAGTCCAGGGACAAAGAACTTACCCACACCCAGCCTTAAGGATGCCCATATTACGGAGGTGTAGTCTATGTGGAGGAGATCACCCCACTCACATGTGTGCACGAGGAGGGACAGGTGCACAACAGACATATCCATACAACAGACAACACCAACAAGGAACCGCTTTGTATTGCCACATAGAACAAAAATACACTAATCACACCACAGAGAATTGTCCATTCAATAGGCAGTCACGCCCCTTACAACCACAGCAGTATCGACCATACGGATATCCACCTAGAGAGCCAGGCAGAGAGATGCCCAGATACAATCCCTATCCAACACCAGCAGGAGCACCGAGACCTTATGAACCAGCACCACATCCACCACCACATCCAGTGTTAGGGCCACAACTGTCACAACCTCAACAAGTAGTACCTGTGAAGTATGCTCAGCCAGAAGAAAATTTGGAAAGAGCCATAGTGCCAGCATCGACGACGATCAATGTGGAATCAACGAACCCTAGATATGAGTTGGCCCCATGAGATTATTATCCATATGAAGCGAACAAGTTAGAGTATGAATCAGCTTATGAATCAGTACAATGCAAATTAACCGTGGAAGAATTACTTCAGGTGAAACCACAATTATGGAGGCAATTGGCGATCCAATTAGAATTAGGGCAAGAGAAGGAAGAAAAGGAAGGAAAGGGAAAAGAAAGCACATCTAAAATACAAATCCCAGTTGATAAAGTGGGAGAGTTTAGTGAAGGAGATGAAGGTAATACATGTCTACCTGTCACATACAATGGGTACATGAACAAGGCTATATTAGACACGGGAGTCGGGGTAGGAATCGCCACAAAGGAAATTTGGGAGAAATGGGGAAAGCTTGCCTTACGACCCACATGCATGAAGCTCCAATTAGCAGACGTTCATGTGGAGAAACCCTTAGGAATACTGGAAAGAATCAAACTGAATACCTGTGGAGTTGAATTTGAACACACACTAGCAATTTGCAAGTTTGAAAAGGCTAATAATTATGAGATGATATTAGGACAACCCTTCATGAGACAAATGCGAGTAGTACAAGACTGGGGAAGAGATTCATTGTATCTACAACATCAAGGAAATACAACCAAGATAAACTTGCATACGTTTGCATATCAAGATGTTCCTCCACTACAATGGAATCCCATACACAAGGAGGAAGACGACCTATCTATTCATAGTGCTGGAACAAGTGACCAATCATGGATGCACGAGGAAGCCCAGTTATGGATGTGCAAAGAAGCCAAGAAAGAGGACAGTAAAAGACAGGCGTGGCCAATAGGACATCCTAACTACCTACCTGTAGCAGACCCAAGGTACATGCTGCAAATCTTTCCTGATGAAACCTTTGAACCGCATGGATGGATGGAAATCCTAGCAACCTTAGACGTTTGTGTAAATGAAGAAGTCTTGACAATGAACGAGTGCATAGATGAGGAAGGCTATGATGTAAATCTTTATATGGTTGTCCTTCAAGAAGTGGAAGAAGGGGAAATCTTGGAAAAAGAATGGAAAGAGGAATATGAGAGTATAGAAATGGAACCAGAATTCGATTCTGAAGAAAGCTATCTGGACACCATTCAAACCAAAGAGACACAGGAACCGACAAAGATCTTGGCAATAGAAGCCACTCCCAGAGTACAAGAACAAGAAGCAGAAATGAGTAAAACTGGGCCAAACCCAGATCTGTTCGAAGTTCCTGAACATTTTAAAAGATACGAAGTAGAGGAGAGAAAAATAGCTATTCAAATGCCTAAACAAGAGGCTCGAGATGGAGAACCATACGACAACAAAGAACAAACAAAAAAGATCATCGTAATGGTGGAAGAGGGAGAAGAAAGAAGTACCTACATAGGCAAAGATGTGTCGGTGGAAGAGGAGGAAGACTTAATACAACTGATTCGAGAATATCGAGATGTGTTCGCATGGACGTATAAGGATCTCAAAGGCGTGGAACCCTCGATTTGTTCTCATAGGATACCAATGACGGCAGATGCCAAACCATCGAAACAACGGCCATATACATACAATGAGATATATGCTACTAAAATTAAGGAGGAAATAGACAAACTACTAGTGGCAGGCTTCATATATGAGATAGAACGCACCGACTGGGTATCACCATTAGTAGTTGTGCCTAAGAAGAACGGAAAATTGAGAGTGTCCATTAACTTGAAAAAGGTCAATGCAGCCACCATACGTGATAGCTACCCATTACCCATTACGGACCATCTATTGGAAAGAGTAGCAGGAAAAGAAGTATATAGCTTCGTAGACGGATTCTCAGGATACAATCAAGTAGCTATTGCTACTGAGGATCAACATAAGACCGCATTCGCGACCGAATGGGGATTTTATGCTTTCAGAGTGATGCCTTTTGGACTCACTAATGCACGAGCTACTTTCCAACGATTAATGTGTCATGTTTTCAAGGAATTTCTGAAAAAGAGCATGGAAGTATATGTAGATGACCTATGTACATACTCCAATCAAAGACACGATCATATTCCTGAGTTGAGGAAGATATTTAATAAATGTAGAAAGTACAGAGTCTGTTTAAACCCAGAGAAGTGTGTCTTCATGGTGAGACAAGGGAAAATCCTTGGACACATAGTCTCTAGGAATGGAATATCCACGGATGAGGACAAGATTAAGGTCATCTTAGAGCTTCCTAGACCAAAGAATGCGAAAGAGGTGCAAGCATTTATGGGACACTGTGGATATTACCGTCGGTTTATCCACATGTATGCCATAATTGCCAAACCCCTGTATGGTCTATTAACTCAATTCACTTGGACAGAAGAGTGCGAAAAGGCATTCAATGAGTTAAAAAAGAGGCTTAGCACAACCCCAATTCTGAAAACACCAAATTGGAACAAGCCTTTTCATATTCATGTTGATGCGTCTGATTATGCAATAGGATGTATATTAGCCCAGCTAGCCGATGAAGGAAAATTAGATCATCCAATTGCCTATGCGAGCAGACAACTAAATCAAGTTGAAAGGAATTATACCACTACCAAGCGAGAAGGATTAGGAATGGTCTATGCAGTGAAGAAATTTAGACACTATCTCTTAGCCAACAAGTTCAAGTTTTTCATAGACCATCAGGCTCTATTGTACCTAGTCAATAAGCCTTGCAACACGGGAAGATTAGTGAGATGGTTCCTACTATTAATGGAGTTTGACTTTGAGGTGATAGTAAAGAAGGGAAACACCCATGTGAGAGCGGATCATCTTTCAAGGTTAATACACGGAGAACCACCAAATGGAGTACCCGATGATCTGCCAGATACTTATTTGTTTAATCTGGAAGTTTGTCTGGAATGGGCAGAGAAATTGATTCCTATACTTACTCATGGTCCAAAACATTCAATCAATAAGGATAGCACAAAGGAAATTCTCCAATCAAGAAACTTGCATATTATTGCGGGAAGTGTGTACTATAAGGAACCCAATGGGGTATTGCTAAGATGTGTCGAGGAGGACGAACAAGCGAAGCTAATTGAACAAGCACATGTGAACAAATGGAGAACACACCAAGGGACTCATGGAACGATCAGGGAATTAAAAAGATTACGAGTATACTGGCCTGAGATGCCCAAGAATGTCCATGACTATGTAAGTAATTGTGCAGAATCCCAGGAGACAATCCCAGAGGATCATACGTCCATACCTTTCTCAACGATAGCACCCAATTGGAGCAAAACATTAGTGAAATTCCTAAAGACAAAAGAACATGAGGAAGGAGTTAGCTTGGCTAGAAAACGATCCCTAGAGGAGATGAGCAAGGATTATGTTCTCATAGGAAGAAACTTGTTTAGAAGAGGAAAATACAACCAATTACGATTATGTATTCATGAAGGAGAGTATTTACACATATTAGAGATGGCACATGCAGGTGCAGCAGGAGGTCATTTTTTCGTCAAAAGAACTGTAAAAATGATCCTTTTCGCAGGCTTGTGGTGGCCAACGTTACATATGGATGCTCAAACATTTGTACAAAGTTGTGAGACATGCCAGAGAGCTAAATACCCAATTCGGAGAGATGACATGCTATTGCGACCTATGGTTTGTGCGAGAGCATTCCCTAAATGGGGTATTGACTTCATAGGACCCATTAATCCACCGGCCAAAGGATCACATGCTGAGTACATCATAGTAGCCATTGATTACTTGACAAAATGGGTAGAAGCAAAGGCTACTAGAAAGAATGATGCTCAAACCATTGCTAAGTTCCTTTTTGAGCATATATTCACTCGTTTCGGATTACTAATTGAGATTGTGAGTGACCGAGGAACGCATTTCCTTAACGAAGTAATAGAATCCCTAATGAATGAATTTTTGGTCATCCACAAAAAATCAGCCCCATACCATCCCCAAGCCAATGGTCAAGCGGAAAGTTCCAATAAGGTATTATGTACAGTATTGACAAAGATTGTCAATAATGGGAGGTCTGACTGGGACAAGCAATTGCATCATGCAATTTGGGCCTTCCGAGTAGCATATAAAACGGCTATTGGAACTACCCCATTCAATTTAGTGTACGGGCAGAATGCAATTTTGCCAATTGATTTCTTAATCCCAACTTTGAGAGTAGCCCAAAAGTATGAATGTAACGGACATGAATTATCCCAACAACTAAACTAAATCGAGAAGTTACATGAAACTAGGTTACAAGCGGTGGCAGGAATCTATGCAGCCAAGAGAAGACAAAAGGCATACTATGATGCACATATAAAAGACAAAGGACTTAAAGAGACTTAGTCCTGGTTTACACCTTAAAACAACATGCCAAGAAGCTACAAAAACGCGGATATGGACCTCTGATCATCAATAGGATCTCTACTAGTGGAGCAGTTAATCTAGCCACTTTAGATGGAGACATTCTTCCTAACTACATAAGTGGATGCAGAGTTAAACGATTCATGGAGCCATTGACGGATCAAATGTTAGCACGTCTAGTAGGTGCTCAAAATAGGAAGAAAGAGGAAGAACGGATTAGAGAGGAGGCTCGACAAGAAGCCCTAGAACGCATCAAGAAAAGGAAAGAATGGATTAGGCAAAGAGATGAACGATATCTCGAAGGAGAGGAACCTATCCCTATGGCTAACTACCAAGTCCATACATCTGATGCGAATAGAGCTCACATGTCACAACCTTACCTAAACCTGGGGATTGGAAAGATAGAGTACAAATTGATAGATGCATTGATAGATTCAGGAGCAGGACTTAGGTGCATACGTAATACGGTCATAAAAGATCTTCAATTGATTATGACTCCCACAAAAGCTCAGATGATAGGAATTGGAGGACAAATCATAGAATGCATGGGAACCACTAATGTATCCCTCCACCTAGGAAATTCTTCCATGGAACAACGAGTCTTAGTGTGCAGAGATGAGGATTTAGTAGAAGATTTGATCCTAGGATAGGATTGGATCATTGAGAATGAAGTGAGCATCAACCTAGCTCAAGGCTATATTTTAGCCAAGATCGGGCACAAGGAAATTTTTAAGTTTATTAGGAGAGAAGCCTTTACTCCAACCAACAACCATCGAGAGTGCGGAAGGATGCAAAAAAGAGCTAGTAGAACATGATTCCAGTCCCAATACCTCATAAACGAGTCTAGAAGAAGCAGGGAGCTCAAACCCTAATGTATCCAAGGAAAAGGTGATACCAGCCTACTCAGTTGATGAACGGCCAAACAATCAGGAAACCAACTCTCACGAAGTCCCTCATACGACAGGAGGATCACCAATGTGGAGGACAACATTCAGACATTCACATCAAGGGAAGAACAAATTCAAATGGGTACGCAAAGATCAAGTGCAGAAATCGGAAACGTCATCACCAGATCATAGGGAGAATAAGAAGAATAACAAGTCAGCATCACAAAAATCTAAAACAACAATACTCGTGCAAGTATGGCTCCCTAAGCTTTTGATTGAAGCTCAGAAAGCACGACAGCAGATATGGATTCCCAAGAAGGTTAAGCAAGCAGCCAAGCAAGGAATACGCAATCAGGAGGATACATTACATCAAAACATCCGAGTGACAAAGCAAAAAAGAATCATCCTAGAATCATGAAGAGCAGGACCTCTATTACTAGGACACTAGAGGAAACAAAGAAAACACATGAAGCCCGAGGAACCAAAGAAAGAAAACGACCTATCCAAGCGCCCACGAAATGGATTTGGAAACCCAAGCGACTCCAAGGAGTGGACCATCAGAACAACAAAGTTTCCAATTGCACTCATGACGTATCACATGCACCTAAAGTATGCATAATAGAGCCACATTACAAGGCCAAGCATTCGGCACATGATATACATGAGAACAGTAGTGGTGCACATTCTCCAAGGGAAATTAGGGCATAGCTTCAACTCTCTTAGGAATGGACATACTAGGTACATAAATAAATGCTTTGGCTACACTAATGATTGTTTTCTTTCAAGAAAAGAATGGGAAACGGAGTGATGGAACGACAACAAATCACTGCAATGCACTACACAGCTTCTATACTTTCCTTTGAAGCTAATGCGCTTTTCCTTACAAGTGCAGATGGCTTCTGAAGATTCTGAAGCAACAGTACAAGAGGAAGTATTGGAATTTCCACTCCAGAGTGTCACCAAGGCAAAGGGACACTGGTTTCGAGAAGATCAACCGGTTGGGGAGTATCTCTTCCTGGCAACTATAAAAATCATGGATACCGATCATCAATTTCCGATCATGTCCCAAGACTTCAGAGTGTTGCATGAACTACCATCTACAATCGCCATCATGAAGAAAGCGGGCATTCATAAATATTTTCAATTACCAATCTATAAGCCCGACTTTCAAAGGTGCACACAGGTCATGAACACATTATAGCCAGCACTACATGATCCATTGGTGCCGGAGGCTAGAGTGATGGATAAAGTAGGTGAATGGGTTGTCATTCAGTTTACACATGACTTGATCAAGGAAGCTTTTGGATGGGAAAAAGATGGAAACACGGTCGTGAAAGAAGAGAGTCGAGGGGCGAAAACCAGAACGTTCATTGACATTAACAGAGTTGACATAGAAGAGGAAGTCAGACTTATTCACCAGCACTTATGCTTCCCAAATATGCATCGGTATACGGCCCCTCACAAGATAATTGTCCAACTGCTCTCACATGCAATCAAGCAGATTGGAAATCAAATCAATATGACTCCTTACATACAGGAAAGACTATTCGAAGCAAAGAAGTAATGGAATAATAAGAAGTTCCTCAATGGAAGTGTCTCTCTGACAATATTAATTTACCATGCTTTAGGCATTAGAGAGCACCTGCAGGAAATGCCACCTTCGACGGCCATTGCTAAGTATGCCAAAGTCGCCACAGTTCCTAAAAAGAAAAGGGGAATCAAGATAGTGGAAGAGGCAGAAACTAGCTCTCAACCTAGAATGAGAGGAACAAAGAGATTAAGGGAAGTAAAGCAAGTGGAAGAGGAAGTTCGAGCAATGAAAAGAATGCATGTGCTTCCAAAGACAACAATTGAAGAGCAGAGGCCGATTACAGAGGAAGATTTAACTCAAGCCCTCGAGGATACACATGAATATATAAAAGGGCAAGTCAATTTACCAGTACAAGGGCATCATTATCAGGAGGCCCAACTGGAGATAGAGGCCAAAAAGAAGCTCACAAAAGTACACCGCTACAGGGAATTAGGGTTGGAAAATTCAAGCTCATCTTCGGAGGCACAAGAAGAACCCGAAACCTCGTTGTTAAATGTAGACATTCAAAGTGAATCAAAGGATGATGGACAATGGTTGGAATTAAATGCAGTCAACTACAATGAAGAAGAAGAGGGCATAAAGACGAATGACAACACTACGCACCCTGATCAGGACACCACAAGTAAGGAAGCAAACCAAGAAGGGATGCATGTGATAAAAATCAATGAGACTTCCACTATTCATATCAAGGAGGCAACACCCATGCGTGAGGTGTCAATAAAGGTACCAAAGAAAGAGCCTCAAGAAGTGACAATCGAAGAAGAAGAACCCTTCACACCAATAAGAGTCGTGGCAGAACCCTCCCCCATGGATGTCACATTTCAAGGGAGTGCCACAAAAGTTATTAATTTGAATGAAGAAGAAAAAGAACCACAAATACAACTACAAATTCGACAACCCCACAATGAAACCATCCATGTAGAACAAGGAAAAGATGTGCAAACCGGAGAAGCTCCAAGCATACCGAGGACATGGTTGAATGTCGACATCGCTCAACTCAAGCCTGTAGTACAAGACATGATCAGAACCGCACTGGACACACAACAATTAATGCTTGATGCTGATGAAGACTATGATCACGCGATGCATGACAAGCATGAGGTTCAAGAAAAGAGTAAGAGTCTTTTAGCAGAATTAAAATTTGCTAGAGAACAAGTACAACAGAAACAAAATGAAGTTCAAGAGTTCAAGCAACAGTGCAAAACCCTAGCCATGGCAAATGAAGGATTGAAAGCACAACTACAGGAATTAACAAAGAAAATTGAAGCTAGCGAGGCTGAGAAAACGCGGATGAACGCAAGAAGTAAAATACTAGAATTACAAATAAAGGTATACATGGA
>CM035417.1:72416589-72419089 GCA_020310875.1 Ceratopteris richardii | reverse complement strand
CATTGCTTTCTCCCACTTTTCATCTCCTTTGGCCTCATCATAACATGTGGGTTCATTTTCCTGCTCAACTTTTGTCATAAAAGCATAATGAGTATTCATGAAATATTCATAAGTATACCTTTGAGGTTGCTTACTCACTCTTGAAGTTCTTCTTACCTCCAATGTAGATGCTCTTCCTTTCTTATTAGGTACCTTTGATGATTCTCCATACTCACATACATCACTAATTTCCTCTCCTTCATCATTAACTTCAACAAGTTTGAGTTTACCTTTACTTTTAACACTTGGAGGTGACTCTTGCCTTAATCTTCCATTGAAAGGTGATCCTCTTTCTTCATCTAAACCACTCCTTTCAACATTTAACTTCCTGATGGCTGAACTATGCATTCATCTCCTTCAAACACACCTTCTTCATTTTCATCCATGACCTGCAAACAATTCTTATCTGCATACCATGAAAGTGATTCATCAAAGTTTACATCTCTTGACACAACAACCTTATTGGTATGAGGATTATAGCATCTATATCCTCTTTGAGTATCTGCATAACCAATAAATATACATTTTTCTGATTTCGCATCAAGTTTAGATCTCACCTCACTAGGTACATGTACATAACATACACAACCAAATACTTTCAAATGACTTACACTTGGTTTCCTTCCATGCCATACCTCATATGGTGTCAAATGATGAACTCCAGCAGTCGGAACTCTATTCATAATGTAAACACTTGTGCTAACAGCTTCAGCCCAAAAATAATTAGGCAAACACATATCATTAAGCATGCTTCTAGATGCTTCTGCTATGATTCTGTTTCTTCTTTCTCCGAATCCATTTTGTTGTGGAGTATACCTGCATGTAACTTCTCTTTTGATACCTTCATCATGCAAAAAATCAGTAAAAGCTTGAGAGAAATACTCTCCCCCTCCATCGGATCTTAGCTTCTTAATATACCTTCCTGTTTGCTTTTCGACATATGATTTGAACTTCTTGAAACAATCAAAGACCTCACTCTTATGTTTAATAAAATACACAAATGTCATTCTACTATGATCATCAATGACTGATACATAGTACTTATTACCAACCAAGGATGCCTCTTTAGTAGGTCCCCACACATCTGTATGTATGAGATCTAGCAAACCATCATCACTTACATAGCTTGAATGCTTGAAAGGTTGTCTACTCTGCTTACCCATTTGACATGCTTCACAAAGATGCACCATATGTTGCTTAGTAAGATCAGGTAATCCTTCAACAATCCTCTTCTTTGATAGCTCCTTTAACCTGTGTACATTCATGTGTCCAATCCTTTTGTGCCATAGATCAAGCTCTGCTATTCGATGCATACCATAAGAGAAATAGTTTGTATGATTTGGGTTTACCTTGAATGTAAACAATCTACCTTGTTTTTGACCTCTAGCAATTAACCTCCTTTGCTTTGGATCCTCAATGAAGCAACCTGCATGATTAAATCTCACTTGTAGACCTTTTTCTACCATTTGACCAACCGACATCAAATTCTTAGTGATCGTTGGCACATAAAGTACATCCTTCAAGCAATTTGTCTTGCTCTTATCCTACATAACAACATCTCCAACCTGCATAATCTTATGTGTTGTATCATCTCCTGTTTCAACATGACCTTTACATGACGGATTATGCATATTAGAAAACCATGAAGCATCATGAGACATGTGATTAGAACAACCACTATCTACATACCATACATCGCTATTGCAATTCATCTTAGTTTCAACATTCATCATTAGAAGCGAATCATAATCATCACTTTTACCTTCAACTGCATGATTTCCTTGTTGTTTACCTCTTCTTGAATAGCCTCCTCTTCGATTACCACCTTGATTATTTTCATTTTGATAACAATCTTTGGCATAGTGTCCATACCTTCCACATATATAGCAATTGTTCTTATTATCTTCACTCCTTTGTCTTTGGTTGTAGTTGTAGTAGCCTCTCGTACCTCTAGCGCTTGATCTTCCTCTTCCTCTTGTGTTGAAGAAGCCACTTGAAGTCCTTTGATCATCGCTCCTTCTTCCTCGACCTCTATTTGAACCTCTTCCACCTCTGTTTCCACCTCTTGATGATCCTACATAAAGAGCTTGTCCTTGAGATCCTTTTTGATTTGAAGTAGAACCATTTAGATTCATCTCCTCCGTGACCATGAGGGCAATAAGTTGATCAAAATCTGGTAATTCTCCTCTGACATAAACTGAAGTAATGAAGGGTTTTCATCTCTCATCATCTTTGAGTCCTTTGAGAGTATGTGCAACCAAGTCGTCGTCCTCCACATGAGCTTGAATTGATCCTAGTTGATATGCAATCTCTTTAACTTTCAATATGTAATCATTGACCGATGTCCTTGTATCTTTCTTTATGTTATTCAACTCATTTTTGAGTTGAATCTTCCTTGCTGTTGTACCTGTAGCATACAACCTTTCCAATGCAAGCCAAACATCTCTACTTGTGTCTAGAT
>CM035417.1:72274089-72411589 GCA_020310875.1 Ceratopteris richardii | reverse complement strand
TTTCTAGACTAAGCAATGTATGTTGTTTTTAACCATTGCATTTCATTAGAACTCACACCTCTAACCATGCGTATCATCTTCAAGAAGATACATCGAGTATAGCATCAATGATATTCCATTCTAGAGCTACTTGATTATGGGTCGAATAACCAAAACCTTCCCTCCAACTAAAAAGGTGTATGCATCATGTAATGTATGTATGTGTACACATCTATGTATGAACGTGTGCATACATCTTTGCATATGTACCCACATAGCTATGTATATATGCATGCATTTATGTACTGTTCCATATATACGTTAGAAGAATAATTGAGAGGAAAAGCATGAAAACAAATATCGACATCTGCAAAGTTGGCGTTTCACTGAAATTTTCAATACTCTAAGCATTAGGTAAACCAACGGTTCTTCTTGAAGGCTTCATTGTTTCATGCATGGCCAAGTCAATTATGTCAAATAGATTAAAAAAGTTCCAATTGGTAACGTTCTCTAAAGCATTTCTACATCAAGAAAACAAGGTTTACTGTAAATTCAGACGAGAGAGAAAACCAACGGACGCAAAGACTTCCAATCAATGCAAAAGAAAATGACGCATACATAAAGATGGGCCTGAGTAAAGATCTTAACTTTTGTCGAAACATCTAACCGCAATGAAGGTCCTCACATGCATGCATACACAGACACATATGTATGCATTGGCACAAGAAAAGCATGAGTAGATTTCCAGTCCTGAAGTTCATCAAATATTTTGCTTAACAAAAGGTTTCGCTACAATCTACATATGTGAAAAGCGTGAGGCTCATTCAAGTTTTCATGGTAAAGTTCAAAAGTTGCTTGCCCAAATGGTGAATATGTATGAGAAGATTTCCCCTCCATGTATGCATGAATAAACGTTGAATGAAAAGGTTGTCATGGCACAGCTTTCCTCCGAAGAGTCGCGACAATGGACATCATTCATTAACCTTTTACGCTTGGATTCCAATAAGATTAAGCCCCAGATCATGATTTTCAGCAATATATAAATGGTAATTACAAAAGAGCATGAAAAGTTGAGGATTACAAGCACAAGATTTCTATGCAGTTTTGTATGAATATATTATGTACAGCTTGATATACAAAAGACCACCATAATTTTTTCATGGAGAACCTGATATCATTTGCCAACCATATAGTTTCAGGTATTCACAGCACGATGCCATAACATAAACTCTGGAAAGCCTAACATTGTCGCTTCTTCAGATAGCACATGCTCCAACAAAACTATGTAGGCATAGTATCCACACACTACAACTCTCTGAAAACGATGGAGAGAACCAGCTGTTGAACAAATCCAGCATGTGATGTGGCTGCCTGCAACTTCTCTTTTGATTCCACCGAAGTACAAGGGATGGTTATACTGCAACATGATGATCAGCTCTGTTACTCCCAGTAAGGTAATGCTTTGGATTAACAAAGAAACATAGAACTTCATTTCTCTCCTCCAAAATAATAGTGCACAAACAGATTGTATTGGAGGAAAAAATAAAAATAACTGTAGGCATTAAGATGGTACTCGTACCATTCCCAATAAGGCACTTGTTTACAGCATTCACTGTAACATTCAGACACTCCAAGAGCTCATTTGAAGTCTAATACCTCAAATTCCCAAATGTAGCATCTCAAACAGCAACCTACCTACTTTTTTTTATTGATAAAGAGTGCTCATTCATCCATGCTTAAAGACATGAAGATATTAGAAAGTCCTGCCAGCACAAGTTTTATTGAGCTAAGAAACCCAAACCCTAAGCATCCAGTACATCTTTGGTGCAGATGCTGCTCTGCGTCCATTCCGAATACTGTACAATTTTTTAACATGGCTTGCAAATTGAATACTATGATGCTTCTATAGGCAATATCCAGCAGCCCCCTTGTTGCCAAGGGGAAGATGGCTGTCCAAAGGATAAAGCTCCTCTGCCAATATCTTGATGTGTCCATCATGATAGTCTAAGAGGTAAATTTCCTGCTCTAGGTAAAATTTCTCCCTTGTCGTTTTTATTATCCCTCCCGATTCAGCATCAATGGCCTGCTGAACTCTCTTTTTCTCATCTATTGAGGCCTCATCCACCCTTCCCTTGTTGGGCTCGAGATATTTTATGATATATTATGACAGGATGCCAGATCTTTGCTTCTTCCATGTAAAACCCCTTGGACAATCTGAGGTTGAGGTGAAGTCATGGAAATGTTTTTCATAACACAAGATCCCAACAAGAGTGCATTCTATAAGAAATCTGAAGTTCTTAGTTCAGAGGTATCAATGTGCCAATAACTAGTATTTCTACCTAAAAACTAAGGAAGAATAGCATTGCTCAAACAGGAAACAAAAGACAAACGCCTTGCACTAGATTTTAATTACCCAAATATTGGAGAAATCCTTGTTTCGGACTGAAATAGGTTTCGTAAGAATTACAGTTTTGCAATGGAAGTCAACATCTAAGTTAAATAGATCAAAGATCAACATAATTCTACAATATGCTATTATTTCAGTTGGCCTTCTTCAACATTTTAACCTTGAAGAGCCCAATGAAAAAGTTTAAAATCTATAGCAATTTATCCACAGAACTTGATTTCAATTATAATTAAAGATTAAACAGAAATTTTGTTATCTAAAAAGCATGTTCATGTTTTATTCGGTAGCAACGATTAAGTCCGCTGTTCTTCACTATTTTTAGAACTGCCTCAGATTGCCTTTTGAACATGAGAAACTCTTGACATGCGTTTTTTATGTTACGAGACAATCTCTTGTAAGTTGTATATATGCAAGGCTACCTGTAAGTTGTATATATGCAAGGCCTTGGTAGCCTAGGCTCTAGTTTGTAAGACAATTACTTTGTACTCAGAATACTGGTGGAAGATTACAGATCCTTTTCAACAAGTTTCTAGCCTTGGGTGTCCAATCTTCTATTTGACAAAGATCTTTCAAGTAATTTTCCAGTAAGTTATTGCACTTTTAGTATTTTAGATCATATTCTCACTCCATTTCCTACAATATGGTATCAAGCATGCTTAAAGTTCAAGTACAACACCTCATCATGGGAAAAGTGATTTATCGTACCCACAAAAAAGAGGGGTTCCGTATAAGAATAAACTCTTTTTGTACATATCCAAAATTGGGGTATTGGTTATATTCGGGGATTTCACCAAGTAAAAAATTCGCCTTCAAGCTTCAGGAGAATTATATATACATATATAACACTTAAGCTTTTCTCCACCTAAAGCTAAAGTCAAAAAGCATGGCAAAATCAGCCAAAAGTGGTCAAAAACAAAGAACGCTAATTTAAATCAAAAGACAAATGTCTTGTGCAGCTTTCCATATAATTTTGAACAAAGACAAAAAAATGTTTCAGGCCAGAAGCAATTCTTCTTCAAAATTTTTATTAAAATAAGCTTTCTGAGTTCAGATTTTGTGAAAGAAAATAGCTTTTGGAAATTTCATTATCAAGCCTATAAATAAAAGGCTTGGTTGTCATTGTAATCTTCAACCTAATACCATACCTGTGTACCTGAACACAAGTTAGCAAAGGACCAAGTGCTTCATGCTTTCTGATTTTAAAGATTGTACCTTTATCATTACTAGTATTGTAGTCATCTTCGTGGCAATTTACATCAATTTACATAATTGGCACTTTGTTTATTGGAGTAAAAGTTGGATGTGTCGACATTTTGATAAAAACCCTTTTGTTTATTGAGTTTATTTAGTATGACATTTGTCGAATTCTCTCTTTTGTGCACATAAGGCCTTCGTTGAGAAGCAAGTTAGATCGAAAGTCCATGAAAGGCATCTTCATGGGTTATGGTGATGAAGGTGAAATGGGCTACAAAAATTGGTTACCTCAGCTAAAGAAGGTAATAAACAGCTGAGATGTTGTATTTAATGAGGCAAGGCTGCTCAAAAACAACTGTGCCTCTAAAGATGACCAAAAAAGGGTCAAATTTCAGCATGAACAGCCACCACCAAGCTTAAAATTACACCTTGAGATGAGCCAAATATGGCTGGAAATGAAGATGAACTAGTTGTTTTTGAGCCAGATGATAATAAGGTCAATTGCATCCACCTATACATGCTGAAAACAGGGCTGAAAATGATGTACAGCAGCCTATCAATAATGAGGAAGTTGATATACCTCCTCATGTAGATCCATTGCCAAAGACTCTCAATCATTGGTAAAAAGATCTACACATCCTGGGAGGCCTGTTAACAGATACCCCTCTGAACATTACATTATGTTATAAAAAGAGGGTGAGCATCTCACTTATAAAGAGGCAAAGCTATGTGCACACAAGGAGGAGGGAGTTAGCCATGTAGGAAGAGATAAAGGATTTGCATGCAAATGATACTCGGGACTTGATTGAGTTTCCCAAAGGTAGGAAGGCCATTCCCAACAAGTGGGTATACAAAATCAGGAGTCAGGATGGCAAACCCAAGTATACGGCAAGACTGGCTGCTAAGGGTCCAGGGATATGCCCAAAAAAAGGGCATTGATTTCCAAAAAGTGTTCTCTCCGATGGATAAAATGACCACATTACGTGTGTCATTTGCTCTTACAACTTCCTTGGATTTTGAGTTATTCCAAATGGATGTTACGACAATCTTTTTGCATGGTGATTCAAATGAAGAGCTATACATGAGACAGCCAGAAGGATATGCCATTCCTGCAAAAGAGCATTTGGTATATAAGCTGAAATCGACTCGTCCATCGAACACGTGCAACATAGCCTACCTAACTATGTGAGGATTCAAAAAGATTGTCCTTCCTTGATGCCAAGGAGATACTCTATCTTCAACTTGTCATTTCGACAGTTCAAGTTGAAAACTTGTCTCTTCAAAGAAATTGTAACCTAGAGCTCTCTTTAAAGGTACTTGAGACCATTGAAGCTATCAATCAATACTTATCAACACTTCATTCTTGTAGTCCTAGAGTTCAAGGACTTAGATATTAGCACATATCCATTACTTGAATCATCTTGCCTCATGTTGTATCAATTATATGGGATGCAAACACATTATGCCATTCTTTGGATAGTGGGCCCAATGCATCTAGATCCAATATACAAAAATGGGCATGTAAGTATTCTAGCAAGAATTTTACTACCACCATTAGACAACTCATAAGCCGTGTGTCACTTATGGGAGGAGAGGGAATACTTACATGTGAAAAGATCTTCCCTTAAGATTATTGAGACGATTCCCGTGAGCGTTATAGTGCTCAATAAGGGAAAGAAGCTTGTTGTCATGAGATGGGAGCAACCTATGTTAAGCCGATGGATGAAATTGATGCTTCTAGTAGCCAAAACATTGTGAGGGTTGGACCTACTTCTCCACATGATGAGGAAGATGCGTATGTAGCCCCTCCTTTATAGAGACTTAGGCAAAGAAACTTGAGTTCCTCTGTTTCATTGTTGGGTTGCAAAAGCAATCCAGAAAAGTCGTTGAGATTGAAATAGAATGTTCTGTTCTACAATAAAACATATGATTAATTGACTCCACAATGTTCAGAGGGGGGGGGGGGGGGGGGGGGGGGGGGGGGGTTAAAAATCATGTTATGTAACAAAATGAAGCATAAACATGTAATGCTCAAGCACAAGGCTTCATTCAAGGATGGAAGTATACCTTGTACATTTGAAGCACCTTGACAATCAGATAGTGCACATAGTTTTTGAAATCAAATTGACACTACATCCTCCACCCAGATCTTTGTGAAAATATAAGTTATCATTACTTGTAGAAAAGGAGTTCCACATGGCATTTGTTGGAATGAAGGAGCACTACTACTTTACTAACATCCACACATGAGACAAGCTATGGAAGAAGAAATAAAAGATATGAAAACATGATGAATGAAATTAAAATGAAAATGACTTACATAAAATGCTCTATGAGCTTGGAATAATAATAATTACACACACACACAAATATATATATATATATATATATATATATATATATATATATATATATATATATATATATATATATATATATATATATATATATATAATGCAAATTAAACAAAAACAAAAATAAAACAAAAAGTGCATCGTCAACTTCTCCACGTGATGACCATTTTGTTTTTAATGTGGGGAACTAGTGACATATGGGGTCACTTAGTTCATTGGGTTTTAAGATCTAAGGAGATAGGTGATCCTTAGACATAACTTGGCTGTGTTGCCCCGATTCGCGTACTAGATCATTAGGTACCATGTTGCCATTAAGTTCGGTTCTCACAGATACCGTATGTACGGTTTGCTAGGACATAGTTAAAAGACAGTCGTTGATTAGTTTTTTCGATTCGCGTGCCCTATTTCATTACCGCTTATCTTCTTCAGTTTCTTGCCATTAGCCCGACTCCCCAGTGTATCCACTGTCCAGCCACCCGCTCATCTTAGAGCTCTCAGCTTAAGCCTTAGACCTTGAGTGTCTCATCTTGAAGCCTTACCCGCGTTCGAAGCTCGTAGCTCTATCCCAACTTCCGAGTTAGGCCGATGCTGAGCATTGAAGATTGAGGCATAGAGTTGTCCGTTTTAAGTTTTGAGCCTTAGACCACAAAAAATTCAACCCACAATCAGTACTATTTGAATTTTGAGTCATTTTTGACCCTTTGAAGTTTGAAAATTCATCTTCATTGTTCAAGCCTCTTAGAACTTAGAAGTTAGCCATCATGCCTCGTGCCGTGTCCAATGTTTTGGGATGCACATACCGTTAGCCATGCTTTGGCTAGTAGTTCAAGTGCATCCAGGTCCAGTACTCGAAGATGGACATGCAAGTATTGTGGTAGAAATTATTCTACTACAACACGCCTTATAAATCACGTATCTAGTGTAGGAGGGGGAGGTATCTCTCCATGTGAGAAGGTGCCTCCTGAAATAACAGAGCCTATAAAAAATGAGCATCGTCTTGCTCAACAAGGAAAGGAAGCACGTCGTCGTGAGACGGAAGCCACATATTTTGAGCTCATGGATGATGTGGATCCTTCTCCTACTCAAGCATCACAGAGGGCTCATACAGTCTCTAAACGAGATGAAAAGGATGTTTCCACATCCCCTTCTTATCATCCTCATCCTACACAAAGAACTAGGCAAGGGAGCTTACATTTCTATGTTGTCCAATGCTTTGCAAAAGCAACGGCAAAAAGTTGTTGAAATAGAGATTGAACAATGCATTCTTCAATGCAACTTGTCATTCAATGTAGTGAGGATAGATGCTTGGAGAAGAATGGTGAAAGCAATAACCGAGGTAGGTCCTTGTGATGATTAGCATGGGGTGGAATATAATAGACTTCGTGGACCCATGTTAGATGAAGAGAAGGACCAAATAGAAGTACAACTAGAGCCAATAAGATTGGGGTGGAAGACCTATGGTTGCTCAATTATATCTGATGGATGGAGTGACACTAGAAGACGCCACATCATCAATATATTGGTATCTAGTTGTCTTGGCACATATTTCCTACGAGCCATTAATGCTAGTCGTGAAGGGGTCCACATCACTAGGGACTTTATTTTTTAGCACATAAAGACTGCTATCCTTGAGATTGGGGCTGAGAATGTGGTATAAGTTATCACAGACAATGCCTCCATTTGCAAAAGGATGGGGGAAATGGTAGAGAAAGAGTTTCCAAGTATTGTTTGGACTCCATGTACCGCACATTGCCTTGATCTTCTTTTTGAAGACATAGGCAAATTGTCTTGGCTTGCACCGTTAGTGAGTGATGCAAAGAGGATTCACTTTTATACGCAAAAATCATCAGGCACTTGCTATTTTCCGTTGTCATAGTTCAATGGATATGATTCGTCCTGCAGACACCTACTTTGCATACATATATATGGTTTTTTAGAGACTCCGGTCAATCAGCGATGCTTTGCGCATGTCTGCGATTGATCGTCGATGGGCTTCCATGCATACAGCAAACACTGAGCTTGCATGTTATGTGCAACACAAAGTGTTGAATGATGTCTTTTGGGCTGAAATTGCAGCCATAGTACCCGTGTTGAGATGCATGTACACTGTGCTACGTATTGTGGACAAAGAAGGATCTACTCTCGGACTTGTATACCACATGTACACAAAGATGCGAGAGGTTATCTTTTCATCGACGACATTGTCACTTGATAGGTATTTTTTATATGTTTCATTGAAGTTTGCACTTTCCTTAGTACATTAAATGATAAGTTTGAATGTTTCAATTTTATAGGAAGAAGGATGTCATAGACTTGGTGGATGCACGATGGAGAACACTATCTCGTCCTATCCATGGATTTTCAACGCTCTTGTATCCTTTTTTCAAGGAACCTTCATTGTGGGAAGAGACGAGTCTTCAGATGATGAAGGATGAGTATATGGAGCACATCTTTACGCCAACTCAGCAACTCACATTTGATAGTGAGTTTACTAGCTACATGAGGAATGTTGGTATTACTTATGGGAGGACAACCTCACTTCATAAGGAGGTGACTATGCGACCTCTTGAGTGGTGGCAGCATTATGGTTATGGTCATCCTACCATTGCACCTGTTGCGTTGGGAGTTCTCTCACATGTAAAAGATTATAATAATATTGAATTTCTCTTTTTTTTGCTAAATTTTGATGAGATTTTGATGCTATATTTACTATTGAATCTTGATCATACTATGGACTCTTCTTCGAGTGCATGTGAGCGTAATTGGAGCTCATATTCCCTTGTGCACACCAAACTATGAAATCGTTTTGAGTGTCGCACAACTAGAGCGTGTTGTCTTTTGCAAGGTGAATCTACGTCTTGTACAAGACTTGAAGAAGTTGGATGGTTCAAAGCAGGTAAATTAATTTATAATTTTAACATCCAATTTTGTCACTTAAAAATTTAAAGTTGAATCTTGATTCTTGATTCTTCTCTGAGCTCTCCATTTCATGTTTCCATTGGAGGTGCCATCTACTACATTTGATGAGAGTATGGGCACTTAGGAAGATATAGCCGCTCGCATTAGAGATGAGCAAGAGGACGTTTGCTACATCAAGAGTTCGAGAGCATTGATAGGAGAGTGACTAGGGCTCGCTCATGTGTTCTATCAGAGCAGGCTCAGTCTCGTATTGACGTTCCATCTACGAGTTCTATGATTGGGCGTCGAATGAAGTTACGTCCACCACGCAGAGGAGCTTCACTCGTGGAAGATGATGACATCGGAGAGGCAGATGTTAGAGCATTGGATATTGTTCCTATTAGGGAGCCTGAGTATGATGATGAAGGAAATCTTATTAGTACTGGAGACATTCCTTCATCATCTTTATCATCACAGGATTTAGACGAGTAGTAGCATGTCGCCATGTATGATGATTGACCATATGACATTGATGTATCATGTCACATACTCTAATGATATGTTTTTTATTTGTTATGTATTTGCCATTTGGGATTTATGGATGATAGATCTTTCAAGTTTCATTCGTGGTACTACATAGTTGAGTCTTGATATTATGCCAGACTCCAATTCTGACTTGTTTTTCATTATGTATTCCATTTCTCTTGAGATGTAATGGAGATGTTGGCACATATTGTTTTGTTCATTTTGTGGCATCATCTTTTAAGTTTTCTTTATTCTACAATGTACATTGTTTGGTTTCAAATTACATTGATGCTTCCAAGTGCAAGGTGAATTGTGATATCATTCATATGACTCGTGAGTTGTCAATGGTGAGGTGACTCGTGAATATGTACATTCAATATTGTATGTAATCTCCCTCCCTCTCTCTCTCTCTCTCTCTCTCTCTCTCTCTCTCTCTCTCTCTCTCTCTCTCTCTCTCTCTCTCTCTCTCTCTCTCTCTCTCTCTCTCTCTCTCTATATATATATATATATATATATATATATATATATATATATATATATATATATATATATATATATATATATATATATAGTATATACCTTGGCATACCTTACGAACCTTACCTTGGAGGTAAGATTCGGTTCACATACCAAACCTTACGAACCTAACCACCTTGTAACTTGGACATATGAGATCCAAGTTTGGAGTATATGGCATCCCTTGGAATTTATTTCCATGGACATATGGGATCCATGGTGTCCGGGACATGGATCCCTAGGATCTTCGGACATATGGGATCCCAAGACATATACTTGGATATTTTGGATCCAAGAGGTTTTGTGGGGATCTAGGGGCATATGGGATCCCTAGACATATAGAGTGGTTTACAAAATGGAGGTTGAAGTGTCACGGACACAAAGGAAACCATCATGAACCTTAGATTCTGTGTGAGTTTCTATATCTCATGACGAGTTCAGAATTTTGAGAGGCTAATCCTACAATCACGTCCTAAACATGCCAAAACCCTAAGATCGACTCTTTGCTTGCCTGATTCCGACACTCGGAGGTCTTGTTTTGAATTGATGACATCATCAATTCATAACCACCATTGACGAACTGCCCTTGAAAACATATGTAAGGATGGGTTGGCCACATATATACTCAATCTTGTCAATGCCAATCTTGGGAGCTCAAGGAGTCCATCTCCAAGTATGTATTTTCCAAGTTCTAGTCTTGTTCTTTGTTCTAGTCTTGCCTAGTCTAGTATCTTGGACATCCTGTCTTGCTATGTTAGTACAAGATCCTATCCAGTTATTTCTTGTATCTAGTTCATCTCCCTCAAGGGAGCTCTTGTGTCCTAGATATCGTGCTTCATATATACGATCCCAAGTTCTGGGATCTCTTATATCATATCTGGTCCAATTGTCCATACTTATCGGTCTTGGGTTGTGGGACTTCTTGTATCAATCGCATATTGTTGTATTATTTTTCCTATGTGGTGCTCTTGTACTCAGAAGTATAATTTCCAAATCTTGTCTAGTCCTAGCCAGAGGGCACAATCTAGTGCTTCCTTGATATTTTGGCAAAATTAGCTTCATCAAGATCTGGCACCATGGAGATTATCTATAAAGAAACTTTTTCTCCACTTAAAGTCATTCAACAAGTCCAAGAGATACGAGAAAACCAAGAAAGGATTCAACACTAAAACATTCAAGCTGTAATCACAGAGCTTCAAAGGCAAATCCAAGAGCTACACATAATTGTAAATCAATCTTGCACATAATTGTAAATCAATCTTGCACATAATTGTAAATCAATCTTCTTCAAGTACCTCATGGCAACCAATATGAAGAAAAGTCCAAAAGTGAGCACGCCTAAGAAATTTGATGGGACAAGATCAAAGTTTCGAGGATTTCTACAAAAAGTGAAACTATTCATAAGAATGCAACTAGACAGGTACCCTGATGATGCTTCTCAAGTAAGACTCATAGGAACTCTATTATGTGGCCTTGCTCTTTCATGGTTTGTATCTATCCTTGAGAAGGATATGGATATCTTGTATGATTTCAAAGCCTTTGTTCTAGAGTTCACATCATCTTTTGGAGATAGCAATTGTCCACGTGTTGCCGAAACAAAGCTAAGAAAGTTACATCAAGGAAACATGCCTGCGTCTACCTATGCATTAGAATTGAGACAAATTGTTTGTGAGCTCACATGGCATGAGGACTATTTTATCAGCCAATTTCGATGGGGCTTACGTGATGATGTCAAGGACCTCATGCTAACCATACCGAAGGTCTCTATGTGGGTGATCTTGTCATCACAAGTATAATTTCGAAATCTTGTCTAGTTTAATCAGAGGGCATAATCTAGTGCTTTCTTGACACGAAGTGCTTTTGATTCTTTTTCCATATTTTATCTTTGGTTTGATGAAGACCTTTGTCAATAATACATCCTTTTAAGGTCCATTGCTTTATTGTTGTAGTAGAGGCCTTTGAAATCTTTTGACGAAATCCTTCGAATTTATATGCTATTCTTCTCTTAAACATTAAATTTTGAGCTTGGCCTTGTAGTTGACTTTGTGGTTGTTTATAGAAGCCTTGTATTGTTGCTTGGCTTTGGTGTCATGTGTTTCACATCTTTGTTATGTGGAGAGTGAGTATAGATGAGGTACATAGTCTTTGAGAATAGAATGAAAATGTGTCTAATGGCATTGGGAAGATCCTACCTTGAGCACTACTCAAGGTGGTGTCTAATCCCTTACAAAGAGCCATGTGTGTGTTAAATTCTTTGGTTGAGGTAATGCTCAATGTATGTCGGAAAATTTGGTACTTCTTCCATAAACATATAAGTAATAGGATTGATTCTCTATAATTGCGAGGTAAAAAGTTAGATGGTTCAGTATAGCATGACTATCGCTTCTCTCTCCCTTTTCTCAAATATTACAAAGGCCGTTCATTTTCTTTGAATACAAATGTTTGAAGTATATGGTGTTCTCTCTATCTCATTTAGAAAAATAAAACCCCTTTTCAAAGATTTTTGACAAAACAGATGAGCATCTTCTTCAACACACATGACATAAATGATGACGTTATAGAAAAAATGCTTATGAGCTGGACTTGCATATGCTAATCTCTCTTTAAACTAGGAGGACTTTGTCACTGGAAAATGATGAACCTACTGGTCTTACAAGATGAGAGTCAGTGCCTTCTATTCCAAATATGGCATGTAGGTTCAATGGAAGACATATTCTCAGAGACCGGAAAAATTTGTATACTTCCTCTCTTGCGTTCAATGCAACGTCTCTCACTCCTCTCTCTGTTTTTCAACCTTTTGAGAATTGGTGAAGTTCGTGTTCGCCCTCTGAGAAAAAAATGTAGGTTCTCCTTGTAAGCATGGAGTATTTACAGGGATCTCTCTCTCTCTCTCTCTCTCTCTCTCTCTCTCTCTCTCTCTCTCTCTCTCTCTCTCTCTCTCTCTCTCTCTCTCTCTCTCTCTCTCTCTCTCTCTCTCTCTCTCTCTCTCTCTCTCTCTCTCTCTCTCTCTCTCTCTCTCTCTCTCTCTCCCCCGGACCTCCCTCTCTCTCTCTCCCTCTCTCATAGATAACACGGAGCCATGCAATCATAAAGATATTTGGATCATTGCTCCATGAGTCTTTGAGTGAGCACACAGCTCAAGGGGTGTTGGACAAAGACACATTTCTTGATCTAGGAGTCGGAGATAGGCTCGTCAATCACTCTCTCCTACTGACAGCCGCAATGTAACTTTTTTGACGAAGGCATTGCCCCCATCCCGAACGGTACAAGAGCATGGTGTCCATCGTCGAATTAGGTAGGAGCTGTGTAATCGAGAAGATGCTGAAAAGGCATCTGCTTCTCCTTTTTGTTGGTGAGCTTGGTGTGCTAGACAAACAAGACAGAGAAACCTTGGAGGCACAAAGTAAATCTAAGCGAGCTGCACACTCCAATTGCCAACTAGAACTCCTCAACAAGACCATCGTAGGAGAAGATGATGCGCATGGCTAGGCAGATGGGCCTTGCTCATCATCCAAACAGTGGAAGAGCATCTCCGGAGGAGCTTAAGATAGAGCATTCACATGACATGTGTGCACAAGGAAAATGATTCTCTCACATCATCCACTGGCGCCATGCCAACTATGGTTTCCACTTCATAGAACAATAAGAATGAGATGCACAAAACAATTACAATGAGATGCTCAGATAGTTTTCCATAAACTACTATACCAAAGAAAATTTTTTACGGTGCAACAAATAGGGAAATAAAGATAAGCAAAAACAAGAAGACAAAAATACCATACTTGAGTAAGCATGAACAAAAATAGTGCTAGAAAGCAATTTATTATAAGATATGACATGAGATGGAGGGAGGGAGGGAGGGAGGAAGAGAATACGAGTACAATACATGCTAAAGAAGATAATGAAAAGAAATAACTCAAAAGAAAATGCTACCAAAAAAGGAATTATATATGCTCAAATACCATGTTGGAATGAAGCACTACTACTCTACTAATATCCACACATAATACAAGCTATGGAGGAAGAAATAAAAGATATGAAAGCATGATGAATGAAATTAAAATGAAAATGACTTACGTGCAATGCTCTATGAACATGGAGACTCCGTGAGGAGAGTGAGGGAACTCTTTCCAAGAGCTTGAGTGAATGAGCTTAAGGGGAGTGAAGTGGCCCTCCTTATATGGAGTTGAGGGCAAATCTCCTTGTAAGTGGAATAAATGGACTCGCATGGGAATGATTCTAGCTTTGAACAAAAGGGTGGAACATGGAACTCTCAAGAGTCACACGTCCTTCCTTATGTCTATGGGAGGATTGTGTACACTCTACAACTTGTTTATACTATGAGAACATGTTTATTTATTTGTCTTATGAGTATACTTGTAGATGTATGGTGTTTTAAAACTCACCTGTCTCCTTGATTTGTACAATAGTCTTTATTTAAAGTAGCTCCTTTAAGTTTAGTCGCTTTCCGATCTTCTGATTGAGGGAGAACATGGAGGATATTTGCAAATGGATCTGTGGCAAGATGAGATGTGTCTCCGGCAGGCCATGAACTCTTACCACTTGGCTGAACCTCAACAGCTATCATACCACTCTCTTTTATGATTGAAGACAAGGCCGAACCAATTGATGCAGCCGTTGTACGAAACATCTGACGCTGCATGTGCTTCATAAAATACTCGTCAAAGAAAACAACATCAGTTTTCCATCTTTCAATAAGTATTATGATAAAGCCAAAAATTATACTGTCAATGAATGCCATGCCCTATTAATATTGTTCCAAGGATATCTTGAGCAAATGTCCATGTTGAGCAGTGATATGCCCAACAATATCATTCTTCACTATAGTGGAACAGACTGGGCACACCTGCACGAAAAAACTGAAAGAATGAGAAGGGGGAGAATCAAAAAAACGTTTCAAACAAGTTTCGACCAACTACAGATTTGGATGCTGTTAAATCGGCCTGTGACCATTTTTTTCAAAAGAAAATATAAGGCAATTACCACGGCTTTTTTCTCAAAGGAATGCTCCGCTTCAATATGCAGGCAAAGGGAAGCAACTCCAAATTTTCCAGTGCAGAAAGGACAGGTATGTCCAGCTTGCAAGTCATCACTGGACTCTAAACCATCGCGGCTAAGGATCCGACCTAAATTCAAAAGAAGCATCATTGAAAATAACCATGAAAATGATCACCATGACGGCAATCAGTATAAAGATTTAGAGCCTGGAAAAACTTAAGTTGACGTCTAACATGGACAATATGACGGGCAAACTTCATAAAGCTCATAGTCTGTGAGCCATGAGCAAGAACAGGTGAAAACTTCTGGGGAAAACGATAAGTCAAAACTAGAGAGAGAAAAAAAAAAAACAAATTTGAAATACTATACTACTTCTTCCTCACCTTTTTCTTTTTGGTGTGCGTGTATTCTGTGTTGGGGGAGGGTGGGTTGGGAAGACAGGAAGAGGGTATGCGGTAGCCGGAAGGAAAGGTGAAGAGGGGTGCAACGAATTAAAATCGTGATCCGCTGTAATTCCTCAACTCTTTCACCATTTTCTCGAAAAATTATATATCATTAATGAAGGGTATGACCCAAAATATAAACTAGGGAAAATAATTTATGTGCCAGCAAAACCCAGAAGTGATCTGATTCATCTTGATGTACATCTGTTCGCAAAACAGGATTGCAAAGAAGAAAGCAGAAACGGATTAAAAATAAAAGACAGTCTCTACTATCGCATTTAGAAAGACCGGTAGACCTCCCGTGTAACATGTAAAGTGTAGACCTCTCGTGTAACAGTGTCAACGATATAATAGTTTCGCGAAAGGGTCGAGAGAGCACCTGAGCGGTATGGATGGAGGGCGAAACGCCTCTTCGTTGCGGACAATAATGAGGCCCAGAGTTCACTCTCCATTTTCCGCTGCGAGGACGTTCCAGGAGTTTCCTTCACGATGGCGAACACTTTCGGGGACGCAGGATGAATTTCAAAAACCAGTCAACAGAAAAGCGGCGAAAAATGTTAATTGATTCACGTACGACACGCGTGTCCAACGAACATTTCAATCTTTCGCCGATGTATATGGCAAAGATTTTTGCTCAATTCGTTCACATTTAATTTTTCTTGTCCCGTAGGTGGATTGCTATAGCAATCAATGTTTAAATTTGGTGCCCAAAATGGGCATCAAAATATATATATATATATATATATGTATGTCAAATTCATGAGTAGGTGTAGTTAGTGTGCCAATGTTCTCGGTCCTTGGTAGTGGGGCTTGAATTTGAGCATGTCAGAGATTGATCATTCTTTACATATACACTTGGGCCTTTAACAGTGATACTTTTTGCAAAATGTAGACCCTAGGAATAATCTTTTCTAATTTTCTAGAGCACATTTCTAGTGAATAATTTCTATTCTAATATCGAGATTAGTCCAAAAACTTCAAAGTTGAGCTTTTTCTCTTCACAGGTCGAGTGAGAATATTGAGAACTCATTGTTGTAGCACTTGGCAACCTCATTGTCCAAGTCTTTACCACTTTCCTCATCCACACCTATAGGTTAGTAAGTTGGATAAGAACTTGCGTAATTGTCATTCGGGTCATTTATATTATAGAGTGAGTGTTTTTCATACATATTATGGAGTGTTTCTCCCCATGTTCCTATGCTCTCAGGTGGATGATTTTACTTACATTCATGGTTCCTACCAATGACCAAGAATATTAACTAGTGAATTGTAATTCTCCATAAAGCATATAGCAATGTATCATATATTTATTTATTGTGCAATGATTCAAGAACTTCGAAGGTTGTCTAGTGTCGATGCTCTCCAATTGGCAATGACATGCACATTGACAAAGGAGTGAGTAGATATTAAATTTCTAAATGGTTAAAATTAAAAATACTTAATTTTAAAGAGGATTAGTTTTATTTATCAATTACTTGTTAAATAGTATCACAATCCATGGCACACATAGGTTTCATTGCTTGTTATTTGCATAAAAATAAAGCCAATGTCACATACATATGTTGATATGAATTATAATCCAAGTTATAGATTTTGTCATGTGTGCTATGATGAGAATGGATGACCAGCTCTATGAACCCAGCATCTTTGTTAAACTCTCCCCATTTCTATGGAATTGAAGAGTGCCCAAAGTATTTCTTTAAGCACATTTTTGACATCAAAATGCCACCAAAAGTTGAAACTTGAATTACCTCATAATTGCAAATTGAACTGTTTTTGCTTAATGTATTTCTTTAAGCACATTTTTTACATCAAAATGCCACCAAAAGCAAATTCAACTATTTTTGCTTAATGTATTTCTTTAAGCACATTTTTTACATCAAAATGCCACCAAAAGTTCAAACTTGAATTACCTCATAATTGCAAATTGAACTGTTTTTGAAATATTGCAACCTTAAATAACAAAAAAAATTCATTTTGTTTTTTTATTTACAACATAAACTGTAGAAAATTGATTACGTACAACCGAAGCATGCATAGTCAATCATCTTGTATAAGTCAATATAATGTTCTATCCCATGCAATAAAAAGCATGCTTGTGTATGATCTTTAAGGATGCCCACTTTTATCCCTAGGGCATCCTTCAAATTTTGGTGATGCCCAAGGCCAAGCATCAAATTTAAGCACTGATAGCAATGGCCTCTCGTGACGGCCGAGTGTTCAACCCCCTCGGGCAAAACATGTAAGCACGAAGATTTTAGGGTCGTTTCACATAGCACGGTGGTATTAGCTATGATCACAATTCAACCATTCTTTGTTTGCCGTGTGGCAATTAACATTCACATAAGAGCGAAGGCAGTGGGCAATGTTAACCAACTACCAGCGCATGGAACAAATCTGTCAAAAATATTCCGACCCTCTTCGCCTAGCTCTAAGTGGAATTCAGAAATTTTGGGATATATGGCATTTTCTATTTTTTCTTCATTAATCAAACATTTTCCCCTCTTCCTTCGGGTTTCATGTCTTCACATAAGGGGGTAGCTATGAAAAATGCATAACAGTGTTCCACTTTATAATAGTTTTGTGGTGGAACTCTCTATCTTTCGCTATTTCGAGGTGGAATTGGAACAATTCTTATGTTTGAGACACCACCTCTATGTGAAATGGCCCTTAAATATCAAAGTTCATCTCGATTGGGCATCAAACGTGGGTTTGGGCATTTTTGATGACCCTTCATGAGACCCGGACATCTTGCTATACACATTGATTATGAGTGAGTGAGGTATCTACATACAATTTTTATTTGGTTTTTGAGTATTAAGCTTTGCCTCTTAAGGTTTCAATGTACATGAGCTAGTGTCCAAGTATCAACATGAAAGATGCCTCTCATATAATTGTCTATTGTTCAATCTATTCTCATTATTGAACCATGAATTGTGATCCATGAATGGTGATATAGGCTTCATGTAAAATGGAATTTAATGCATTGCAACATGGTTTGCCGAAAAGATGTGGAGAGTATAACCATGTTGATTTGAAGCCATTGATGCCCCTCGAGACATATTGATTCTCCTTGATATGGAGTATATAACCATGTTAATTTGAAGCCATTGATGCCTCTCAAGCTATATTGTTTTCTCCTTGATAGCTATGATTCTATGATATATCTAGTCCTGGAGACTTATTATTGATGAAAAAGTTGAATCATGGTCCATATCCATGCAACATCAGGGAAACTCATTTTTACATTTTCTAAGTTCAATAGAAATCTCGCGTTTGAAAGTCCAAGTTGAGACAAAGAATAAAATTTAGATGCCTATTATCGAGATCATTTTTTTTGCAATTATAATATAATATTAGCTAATGTTTGTATGCATTTCAATTTTTATTTCATCATGGATTTTGCTAGGCTTTTAGTGTATTGATTTGCGCTTGAATTTTCAAGTCTTAAAAGTTCATTGTGATTTATCCATTGTTTGATGTTAAATATTGAGATAAAGAAAGGTTACATATTGAGATAGAGAAACTAGATAAAACAACTTTTTTTTCCCTTAACGTACATATTATACTTTGTAAGTTGGAGAAAGTTTACATATTCTTGGAATATATTAAATATACTTTGTAAGTTTGAAAAAGGTTGTATGTTTTTATTGAATAGTTTGGCAAAAAGTATTGTTTATTGGATTATATTGTATAATTGTATGTTTCATTCTTTCTATAGTTTTATAAGATAGGTTTGTGTAATATCTGGCCCGAAATCTTTTTTACAAAACATCTTTTGAATCGTGGTAAAATATTCAATAGGAATTTATACTAATGAAATTTTTATAGTGATAGAATTATTTGTTTTGATATATTTTGGTAGTGATGTGTGTGAACACATTTAGGACTATTGGGGCACTTTTTTCCTTTTTTAGGAGGTTTTTTTTCCCTGACTTGTATACATGCATATAACCCTTATGTGTTACTTATCTTCGTACATTTTCACTCGGTAATTCATTCAGTGTTGTGTTGTGTTCCAAACTTCTTCTAATGTCTTGTGTTGTTCATGACAGGTCACTGCTTCATCTAAGTAATTGTGAACACCCCTCCAGTCACAGTCTCATAATTGCATCAAAATCGGTGAGCATATTCAAGGCAATTAGGAGTTCAAAACATCTTCGCTCTATGGCATTGAAATTTCTATATGAGGTTGTTTCGGCCTTCAAATGCACTACCGTAGTGCTTTTGCACACAATTTTGCCCCTTTGTGCCAATTATATATACAAGTTTTGGTTCGTCAGTACAAGCACCTTGAGAAGTTTGCTACTGGTTTAAGAGAGTTCGATAGGGTAGTCTTCTTCAACTTTTCAAGCTATAGTCATTTTTTGCATTAGGGTATTTAGTCAGAGGCCATGGGTAAAACCAATGATGTATTCCTTATGTTGGTTGTTGAGGACAAGTTGGATGGCACTAATTACCCATTATGGGCATATATGATGTGTCATGTATTGGTAGGAAAAGGGTTATGGAATATTGTACATGGTATTGAAAAACATCCTACTACATGTGTGAATACAATTATTGCAGGTGATGCAGATGGTGTTGAAGATGGTGATCTTCATATTCCTCTTCATGTTGTAGTTGCAGGTGATGCAACCGTGTTGCGATGGCAAAGATGCTCAGACACATGCATTGATAGCTTTGTCTATCAAACATACCATTATCCCTCACATTCGCTCATGAAAGACACCAAAGGATGCGTAGGATACACTTACAACCTTATACCAAGTAGGAAATGAGGCTCGTGTTGCTTACCTCGAAAAACAATTAGAGATCGAGCGCATAAAGGAAGGAGATTCCATGGATAGTTTTTTGACAAAGATCAAAGATTTGAAGAAGCAATTGATTTTTGCTAATGAAGTCTTGCCAGATAGTTCACTTGTGCAGACTGTTCTTAATTATCTTCCAGATTCATATCAGAGTTTTGCTTCTACTCTTTGATTGATGATGAAAGCCAATCCAAATGCCTTAACTTTTGAGAAGCTAGTCTTTTTTTTGTTGCAAGAAGATCAATCCAAGTAGAGAAGGTTTATTATGTGTTGTTAGACTACGGCCAATTCGGATACCAAATTTATAATTTGTACATTTTTTTGTAAACTTTTAGAATTCCTCGAAAACTCAACCAATTACCTGTTTCTTAGTTGTAATCATTTTAATAAAATTATAAAGAGACACCTCAAGAGAGAAGTTGTGTGGAACCCAGGAAAACATACATGCAAAGCATTAAAGGCAGATAGAGATGAGTCTAGTGCTTTGTGATTTGTAATCTTCACTGATTGTAATGAATGTTTTTGCACTATTCCATAACTATTTTCATTCTTCCACCCTTTTTTTCTCAAATGTACTATACCTAAGTATTCGTATGTTCTCAACGTTATAAGTGTGAAGTAGGAAATAGAAATGCACTAAATCTATTTTGAGTCCTCCCCATTCCTCAAACCTTTCTTGTTGTATCAAGAAACCAGCAAACATTTGGCAACCATGATGGGATGGGGTGTTGCTAAATAGTGCAAGGTGATGAGGTGTCATATATAGTAAGTGCAACTAGGATGGGATTGAAGACTATATATGGTGATGGAGAAGGATCATGCCAGCACAGTCAAGTAAGTGGTTCTCAAAGTATCAATCAAGACTAGCAAGCAACATTTGCAGCAATGGAATTATCTACCTAGCAAAATATTGACAACCTAGGAGGTGGAATTTTTGGAAGTGACCGCATATCGCCACAACTATAGGCATTGTTCAAAAAGGGGTGTTACCATGCCCATTAGTGACACAATTGTTGGAGGTGCCTACGGCTTTTGAAGTAGCAAAGTTACAAGCAAAAGGCACAAATGGACGGCAAGCCAAGGAGCAATCAAATAGGGAAGGAGAAAGGAGACCCTGGGATTTAGGCATGGCACCCAACCCCTTGGATTCTATTTGGACGGAGCAGTTCGGAGAAAAGCAGATGGTACTGTGAAGGAAGGTTGGTATTGTAGTTGAGATGGATCCCCAAGAAGATATTAAGTTTGAAGAGGATGAATTACCATGGATACCCATTGATGAAGAGTGGAGGTGTTGGCAAGCTCTGATCAAAATGGTAGTGCTAGGTCATCAAATTAGTAGGATGCAATTCAATAGGTTTAGTGGAAGAATAGAAGATGATATTGATGTTCATGATCAAATTTTCGATACCCACTATGATTTTCTAGAAGGAGGCCAAGATAACGCTAAAAAATTTCAAGTATTCCGTGCTACTCTCAGAGACAAAGTGGTTTGTTGTCTAACCGAATTCGTGCCAGATCATTTTGCAACATATGATGCCTTAAAAACTACATTTTTATGATGACTTCGGAAAGCCAAAAGTACAGATCAATAATTTATTACATCACAATACATGGTACAATAGTCAACTCAAATGGTTGTGAATTATGCTTCCCTATTTTGGAGTACTCTATGTCAAATTCTGGAGGATGAATGCCCTCTAGAGGATGTGGTGCAAGGTTGGTTTATGGATGGTTTGTATCCTTTACTTAAAGAGAAAATTTTTCTTTTTGCATTAGATGGTAATAATTGATGCTATGGAACAGTTGGAACGAAGTCTAAAAGTAGCCAATCCAATCTGGCAACATTCTCAAGAGGCCACAACTTTGGTAACTTCAATTGCTATGGTAGTACTTGATCCACATAGTCAGTTATACGTTACAAAATGTAGAAATGAAGGACATGTAGCAGCCACTTATGCCCTAAATCAAGTATGCTATGCACTTTGTAATATAATGACACATACAGAACAATGTAGATATAATACTAGGAATCAAGTAGTAATAGCAAACCATATTCAACCAGAACTACAATATGGTGGTCTTTGATGTACTCCGCAATATGTAATGTAAGAAAATAATAGCACAGTGGAATAGACCTACATACAGAGTTGAGAGAAAAACGCAGACAAAGATAAATGCAAACTGAGAGATAGAGAACTCAAATTCTCAGATTGCCGAGCGTAAAGCAGTTACAATGATGGTGTTGTCCACCCGTGCGCTCCCAATGCAGAGCTTAGATGTCAATCTAGATAGACTCTAGATGAAGGGCTTACTAATGTGCAATGCTATGTAAAGCTCAACCTGGGCCGTGCTTACATAGCTTTTAGAAGGCGGTTCGGTACAGATAAACATAGTTGGGAGATACAAAATAGTCAGTAAAATATATGATCTGACAATATCCTCATGACCAATAGTCTTACCGTCTCGGCCCTATGGGCCGTGGGGATAGGTCCCCCGGACCCCGCAGAAGGGGGCAAGCCCCCCTCTACACTCCCCCCATTAAGGTTCTATGGGGAACCATGTGACACCACAGGGCCTTTATTTTCACCTTAAATGGCAACCCAATGGCCTGGAAGTTTATGCCTGCCTGACCTAATGGCTAGGCTCACAAAGATCATCTACAACCATCAACAGTCACACATAGACCTCATCTAACTTGGAAGTTAGGGTTCCACAAATGTCTGAGCTCTCATAATGGCTTCTCCTCATAATGGGGGCATTACAACTTAGAGCACCATGGATCATTTGTGGTCACATGAGGGTGAAGTATTGAGCATATCTAACACCCCCCCTCAATGTCCACCCTATGTTGAACTACCTCCTTGGTCCAATCCCAAGCTTTGGAAAGTGTCGAAGAAGTTTCTCTCTCCCAAGAGCCTTGGTGAAGATATCTGCTCCATTTTCTTCAATAGCTTATCTCCACGACCCCGTCCTCAATCAACTCACGCACATAATGATACTGAATTTCTATGTGCTTGGTACGTGCATGGAAAACAGGATTTTTGGTGATGGCCATGCAACTTTGGTTGTCACACTTCAACTATGTATCCTCCTGTTCTTGTATTCCTATGTGCCATAGGATTCTCCTCAACCATACTGCTTCACATGCTGCAATGCATGCAGCTTTGTACTCAGGGTCAATAGAAGATAATGCTACGGTCGGTTGCTTCTTACTAATCCAAGAGAAAATCCCTGATCCTAAAGAAAAGCAATATCCAAAAACTAATTTTCTGGTATCAATATCTCCTGCCCAATCTGAGTCACAGTATCCAACTAGAGATGATCCTTCTTCATAAAGAATACCATAATCAGTGGTTCCTTTCACATACCTGAGTATCCACATGCTTGCCTTCCAATGAGTTTGGCAAGGCTTATTAGACAACCTGCTTACTACTCCAACAACATAAGAGATGTTTGGTCTGCTATTGCACAAGTAGATAAGACTTCCAACTAATTTCTTTTATCTTCCAATGTCCATTGGAGGTGAAGTATCTTCAATAGATAATTTTGTGTTGACCTCCATAGGTGTAGAAATTTCCTTGCAATACTCCAGCATACTTTTGTTGAGAGATGAAAATCTTCCCTGGTTCCTGCCAAACTTCAAGACCTAAGCAATAATGCATTAAGCCCAAGTCTGTCATTTCAACTTATGAACTCACGACATCTTTTGTTTGTTGAAGAAGAGCATCATCATTTCCTATAATCACAAGGTCATCTACATAGAGCACAAGCATAATTGTCTTCCCTCCTCTTTTTAGAACATACAAGTTAGCATCAGAAGCACATCTTTTGAAACCTAGATCCAAGAGATACTTATCTATCCGTTGATACCATGCTCTAGGGGCTTGTTTTAGCCCATATAATGCCTTCTTCAGCTTACATACCTTGTTCTCTGAATGCGGAGGGCTCAAACCCTAGTGGTTGAGACACATATACCTCCTCCTTGAGGTCTCCATTCAAGAATGTTGATTTGACATCCATGTGATAGACTGGCCAACACTTATGTGCAGCCATAGCTAGCACTACTCGGATAGTAGTCATTCTTGCAGTTGGGGAAAATGATTCACAAAAGTCAATGCCTTCAACTTGTGAGTAGCCATGTGCAACAAGTCTTGCTTTATACTTTTCTAGAGTACCATCAGCCTTGTACTTTAGCTTCCAGACCCACTTGGTGCTGTTGGAGTTAGACGTCTGCTGAATCACGCGAATAACACTAGGAAGAAGAAGAAGCTTTGAGCACAACACACAATACTGAATGTATTACTAGAGAATGTACAAAGATAAGTAGCCCATTAGGGCAATAGGCGTATATACAAGCCAAGGGAAAAAAACCTCCTAAAGAGGGAAAAAAGTGCCCCGACGGTCCTAGTGTGTTCACACAGATCACTACCTAAATATATCAACAAATCCCCCTCTGGGAGTGATGCGATGAACAAGTAGCTGGCACTCATGTATAATGAAGTGCCAAGCTATGTGGAAATCACTCCACAAAAGGAAGTAAGCCCAAAGCTTTGCAGAAAGCTTCAAACTTCTCCCTAGGCAGAGCCTTCGTGAAAAGGTCTACAATGTTCTCCTGCATGGGCACATATGCCAAGCTGATCTCCCCAGCAGAGAACCTCTCCCTAACATAATGATAATGCACCTCAATGTGCTTAGTGCGAGCATGGAACACAGGGTTCCTCGCAACTGCCAATGCGCTCTGATTGTCAGTGAAGATGGTGGTGGCAGAAGTCTGACCAACACCCAAATCAGCCATAAGGCGTCTGAGCCACACACACTCAACAGTAGCTGTGAAAGATGCCCTATACGCAGGCTCACAACTAGAAGTGGCCACAGTAGGATGCTTCTTTCTCAACCAAGATATACATGAGCTACCAAGCATAAAGCAAAAACCACTGGTGGACACACGAGTGTCATAGCAACCAACCCAATCTGAGTCAAAAAAAGCATGCAAATCTGGCGGTAGTGATCCCCCCTTGGGATAAAACAACCCAAGTAGTCGAGTACCACTCAAGTAGCGAAAGATGCGCTTAACCGCCTTCCAATGCGTGACTCCTGGGAAATGCATAAACTTGCTCATCTGTGAGACAAAAAACTGAATATCTGGCCGAGTAATGCATAAGTAAATCAAGCATCCAACAGCCTGCTGATAGATAACAGCATCAAATGCATCTCCAGCATCATGAAGACTCAATCGTAAACTTGTCTCCATAGGAGTGGCAATAGGCTTACAGTCTTCAAGGCCAAAATGTTGCAATAATGTGTCAATATATTTCGTTTGACACAAAGCCATTCCACCATCAACTTGCATAAACTGAATGCCCAAATAGTGATGCAAATGCCCCAAATCAGACATCTCAAATGAGGGATGCAAATCAGCCTTGAAATTAGCAATATGCTTCTCAATAGGACTAGTGAGTAGCATGTCGTCAACATAGACAACAATGATCAGAAGCACATCATTAGCACGCTTAACATATAAGGTGCTTTCAGTTGGACTGTTCTCAAAACCATGTGCAACCAGATAGGCATGTATCTTCTCATACCAAGCACGTGGTGCTTGCTTTAAACCATATAATGCCTTCTTTAACCTGCACACCTGGTTTTCATGCCCTTTCTGCACAAAGCCACGGGGCTGAAAAACATACGCTTCTTCATGCAAGTCACCATTCAGAAATGTTGTTTTAATGTCCAACTGATGTACATTCCAACCATGATGGGCTGCAAGTGCACAAATGCTCCGAATAGTAGTCATACGGCATGTAGGTGCAAAGGTCTCATCAAAATCAATGCCTCTTTCCTCCGCATAACCCTTTGCAGCAAGCCTAGCCTTATACCTGTCAACTGTACCATCAAGTTTACGCTTCAGCTTGTATACCCACTTAGTGCCAATGGCCTTCTTGCTAGGAGGCAAGTCACATAAAGACCATGTACCATTCTTCATTATAGCATCATATTCAGATTGTATAGCAGCCATCCAATTTTCTGAATTCTATGCTTCATCAAAAGAAGCAGGCTCATTCTCATCACAGAGACTAGACACAGCCATAGCATAGCAATCTGATGCAAAGGAGGCACTATGAGAGCCTGAATGAGTACGATATGACAAAGGTGCATCTAATTTGTTGTCATGCAAAGTCTACACCAGCCATTTTGGCATAGTTTTTGCCTACTCAATATCATCTCTCTCATCAACAAGTGCATCATGTAAATCTGCATCAGAAATGGAATGATCTGCATCATCATATGAAACTTGCAAAGGCTGAGAAGTTACCTCATTAGGACCAGCACTAGACTGCCCACCTGTAAAAAGAGGCATCAAAGTATCATACATGTCTTTGGAGCTAACAGATGTCTCCTTAGTACATGAAAGCAATGGCTGAATAACATCTTCCACAAAAACAACATCATGGCTAACCAGAATGCATTTAGTCTGTGGATGATACAGACGATAGCCTTTACTTTCAGAACTGTACCCAACAAAAATACATTTTACTACTTTATCATCCAATTTTCTGTGATGTTGTTCAGGCACTAATGCGTATGCCAAACAACCAAAAACACGCAGATGAGCAACAAATGGCTTGCGATCATGCCAAGCCTCATATGGAGTGATAGACTGCAGTGCTTTAGTGGGACACTTGTTCAGTACATATGCTGCACACATGACAGCCTCAAGCCAGAAACTATGAGGTAAAGCCTGACTCTTGACCATACACCTTGCCATCTCCATGAGAGACCTGTTCTTCCATTCAGCAACTCCATTCTATTGAGGTGTATACGGAACTGTACACTGGTGTTTTATCCCACGTTCAGCCAAAAATTCATTAAAATCAGAAGACATATATTCCCCCCCTCGATCAGAACGGAGGGTGCCCATTTTACATGCTGACAAATTTTCAGCCAAAACCAAAAACTGTTTAAAGCACATGAACACTTCGGACTTTGCTTTGAGTGGATATACACATGCATGCCTGGAAAAATCATCAATGAAAGTCATGAAGTAAAGGTAATTTCCAAAAGAGAGTGTCTGCATAGGACCACAGACATCACTATGTACAAGCTGCAATTTCTGTGTAGCCCGAACTGAACCATCTTTTGAAAGGAGGAACGCTGCATTTTGCCCAAAATACAGCCTTCACAAACATGTTTTCCATGTGCCTCAAGTTTGGGCAAAGAGGACACCATTTCAGATTTCTGCAGGTGTAGCAAACTAGCAAAATTCAGATGACCAAAGCGTGCATGCCAAAGCTTTGCATCTGACATAGTCTGAGAATCATTTACTGCACATGCCAAATCATTTTCAGATCTTTCATAGTCTATGAGCTTATACAACCCACAACATAAAATGCCAAAATCAATAATCATATCGTCATTTGACAGATCATGAACTGTACATCTGTCATCAACAAATTTCACAACCAAGCCAATCTTGGCTAATGCAGAAACTGATAACAGATTCTTCTTGATCCTGGCACAAATAAAGCATCTGACAAAGTGAAAGAACTACCATCAGCAGTAGTCAAAATGATCTTACCAACTCCCATAATAGGATAAGAGGAGTTGTTGGCACATGTAACAGTATTCCCTGTAGGGGCAGGCTCAAGTGAAGAGAAGAAACTGCACTGCGAGGTAATATGTTTGGTCGCCCCACTGTCAAAGTACCAAACATCTGAGTCTACTGCAGACATGCACTGCTCATGAGAAGATGGGTCAAAACTGCAAACAGTAGTGAACGCCCATTCGTCTTCTTGCACAAGATTATCAGACTCTGTTCTTGGTGTAGAGGCTTCTGCAACAACCATTCTAGCCTCTTTCTTCTTTGCCTCTTTAGCAGCCAATTTTGGACAGTTCTTTATGATATGATCATTCCCTTTACAATACTTACAAAACAATTTCTGCTTTTCTGATTTCTTCTCATCTTTATCTTCCTTCTTCGAATATGCAGAATTAGCAGATTTTTGCTTACTAGTTGAAGAGCTCCATTTTCCTTTGCCCTTCTGACTAGCTAGGAAAGCTTGATCTGCAACTCGCATAATGGACCTATTCTGCCTGGACTGATCTTCCTGCAACAGAACAAAGACTAACTCCTCAAATGATAAGGCATTCAGATTGCCTTTCATCATCAAACGAAGAGTAGAAGCAAAACTCTGATATGAATCAGGAAGATCATTCAGAACGGTCTACACAAGTGAGTTATCTGGTATAACCTCATCAGCAGAAATCAATTGTTCCTTCAAGTCTTTGATCTTCGTTAGGAAACTGTCCATAGAATCACCTTCATTCATGTGCTCACTCTCCAACTGTTTTCGGAGGTAAGCAACACGAGCCTCATTCCTAGCTTGGTACAATGTGGTAAGTGTATCCCAAGCATCCTTAGCTGTTCTGCAAGAGCGAATATGAGGAATAATGGCATGTTTGACAGACAAAGCTATCAATGCATGTGCTTGGGCATCTCTGCCATCCCAATGAATCTGCTCTGCAGTAGGTGCAGCAGAAACAACAGCACGAACAGGAATCTGCACAATATCATCTTCGACACCATCTTCATAAGCTCCAGCACCTGTATTCGTAGTACCTGTTGTTATAGATGTAATAGGACGTCTTTCAACACCTTGCACAATGTTCCACAATCCTTTTGCAACCAATACATGTCGCATCATATAAGCCCATAATGGGTAGTTGGTACCATCCAACTTATCCTCAACAACCAACATATGGAATACATCACTGCTTTCAGTCATGGCCGGTGACTAAAATACCTTGATGTAGAAAAATGACTGTATCTCAAAAAGTTGAACGGAACTGCCCAGACGAGTTCTGCTAAACCTGTAGCAGACTTCGAGACGCTTATATTGGCGAACAGAAACAGGTATATAGCTTTGGCACAAAAAGACAAAATAGCTTGCACAAGCATTGCGATAATGCGTTCGGAGGCCGAAACGAGCTCAGATCGCGATTTCGGCACCACAGAGCGAAGCAGTTTTGATCTCCGAAACAGCCTGAGTATGCTCACCAAAATTCGTACGATTTTGAGACTACAAACGGAGGAGTGTCGACGGCATCCTAGATGAAGCGACGACCTGCTCTGATACCAATTGTTGGAATTAGACGTCTGTTGAATCACACGAATAGCACTAGGAAGAAGAAGAAGCTTTGAGCACAACACACAATACTGAATGTATTATTAGAGAATGTACAAAGATAAGTAGCCCATTAGGGCAATAGGCGTATATACAAGCCAAGGGAAAAAAACCTCCTAAAGAGGGAAAAAAGTGCCCCGGCAGTCCTAGTGTGTTCACACACATCACTACCTAAATATATCAATAGGTGCCAATGACTTTACGCTTAGGGGGTCGATCCACTAGCTCCCAAGTTCCATTCGTCATGATATTGTTGTATTCTGTTTGCATGGAAGCCCTCCAATTCGGATCATGGAGTGGCCCTTCCACATTGGTTGGTTCCTTTGCTTCTTCTTGAACGAGATCAACCATCAAGGCTGTGTTTACAATATGGGCGCTTGCCCGTCTCTGTTCCTCTATTCTCTGTTATCGCCTCGGTCCATTTGCAACGTGTTATAGTGACTGTGGGATGGGGTTTGCAGAATCATAGAGCTGCCTCACCCAACATGGCAATGACTTTTCCACTTGGGTGTCAGAAGGTTGGCGACTTTCAGACTCATCATTTGAAGATGATGCTTCCTTCTCTTGTGTAGAAGGGATAGCTCTTGGGCCAGGTTCATAGTGGATTGCCCCTTCACTTGATGATAAAGTGGAAGCTCTCTTTTCCTCCTCCACTGCATGTGGCTGCTCCTCCTTAAACACTACATCACGATTTGCCATTGATCTTCTTAGCCTCATGGTCATAAAGCTTATAAGCCTTATTATCTTTGCTATACCCTAAGAAGATACATTTGATGCTTTTTTGTTGAAGCTTGTTTCTCTCCCTATCTGGAACACGTACGTAACATTCACTTCCAAATACTTTGAAATGGGAAACAGAAGGCTTTTTACCAGTGTAGGATTCTTGTGGAGTCTTTCCATCAAGTACCTTGGTGTAGCTTCGATTCAAGATGTAGACAGCAGTGTTGACAACCTCTGCCCAAAATTGATTAGGCAAACCCTTTCCTTTCAACATGCACCTTGCCATCTCCATGATGGTTTGATTCCGACATTCTGCAACACCATTTTGTTGAGAACTATGTGCCACTGTGAGTTGATGCTTGATTCCCTTACTCTTGCAGAAATCTTCAAGCTTTGTTCATGTGAACTCACCACCACCGTCTGTCCTGAATTTCTTCATCTTCTTCCTTGTTTCAGTTTCAACAAGCTGAAGCCATTCTTTAAACTTACCAAAAGCTTGAGCCTTATCGCGAAGGAAGTACACCCACATCTTCCTACTATAATCATCGACAAGTAACATGAAGTATGAAGATCCGCCCAAGGCCTGTGTAGGCATTTTTTCACACAAGTCAGCATGCACCAACTCTAGAGGATAGCTTGCCCTGTTCTTGGTTTCTTGTGGAAACGCTTTTCTCTGTTGCTTGGCCATCATGCAAGCTTCACATGGTTCCTTCATTTCTGCAATCGATGGTAGGTGTGCAACCATACCCCTGTAATGCATCTCCTTCAGTAAAGGGTATCCAATGTGGCCGAATCTCTCATGCCATAGCTTACTTGTGCCCACATTTGTAGTGGCTGTAAGAGCACACAACTCATATAGGTTGTTCCTCCTTATGTCAGTCCCAACAATGTTGTTGTTACTGTCCATAATCTTAGCTCCTATCTTACTAAAAGATACTTTATGACCTTGATCAGTTATAGAAGCTACTAAAAGTAGATTTCATTTTATTTGTGGAACATACAACAGATTTGAAAGCTTTTTGATATCGCCATTGCCATACCTTTGCCCTCTATAGGACATCTTGCATTGTTCCCTACCTTTACTGTGATGGGTTCCTTTAGAGGTTGTAAGGAACTGCAAAGGTCTTTTCTACTCATCATGTGACGAGATGCACCACTGTCCAACACCCATGAGTCATCTGTTCCTGAATCTTCAGCCAAGGAGCACACCTCCTCTATCATAACCAATACTCAAGCCTTGTTTCTGCTATGTTGGCAGACTCCTTGCCCTTGCCACCTTTTGAAGAGCCACTCTTCTCTTCTGCCTTCTTGATGCGACAGTTATAGATTCTGTGTCCTTTCTTCTTGCAGTGGAAACACTCTCCCTTGAACTTCTTTTGGTCATTCTTCTTTTTGTCTCCATCTTTTGAAGAGTTTGTATTGCCTCCTTTGGCATTTGCTATGAATGCAGCATCTCCTTTGCTACCACCACTCCTTGCCTTGAGCCGCAGCTCCTCCTCCATGAGTAAGGCACTAAATTCTTCAAAAGTTAGTGGCTGAGATCCGATTTGAGTGTTAAGAGCAGTTACCAAACCATCAAACTTAGGTGGACAGATTTGAAGACAACATCGAGCTACCTCCTCACTTGACTTTTGAACACTTTCTCCTGCCATTTGATCTCATAGATTCTTTATGCGAGTGATAAACACCTCTGCAGTCTCCCCATCAACAAATCGTTTTGCTGCAAGCTGATTCTCCAAGTTCTAAATCTGTTTCTGATTACGAGTTTCATATTGATTTCTCAATATGTTCCATGCTTCACATGCCTTCGTAGTATGCTGAACGAGAGTCAGAACACTATCATAAGTAACTACAGCACAAAGTGCATCTGCATTTCTATGTTTCCAAGCATGTAGAAGATCAACATCAAGAGGAATCATTCGACTAGAATTATTTGGATCAGGTCTTTCTTGGGGCTCATGATCAGACCCAAGAATAGTATCCAAAAGCTCATACGAATCAAGAATAGAAGTGATTTTGAACTTCCACAGGGTGTAGTTCGTACCATCAAGTTTACCTTTTCTGAAGGCTGGTGGTTGTATCTGCAATGTTGAGATGACTGACATCATTGCTGCTCCTGCTTATGCGCCACCTACTCCTGTTGATGAACCACCTTGACTCCCAATCATAGATGATGACATGCCACTTGACATCTTCTCTCTTTTGTTGTTCAGAACTCTGCAACCTCTGCGTTTTTGCTTCTGCACCACTTAGAGCCTCCTAAGCTCTGATACCATGTAAGAAAATAATAGCACAGTGGAATAGAAATGTAGACAAAGTTGAGAGAAAAACACAGACAAAGATAGTGCAGACTGAGAGATAGAGAACTCAAATTCTTAGTTTGCCGAGCGTAATGCAGTTACAATGATGGTGTTGTCCACCCTTGCAATCCCAATGGAGCTTAGATGGCGATCCAGATAGACTCTAGATGAAGGGCTTACTAGTGCGCAATGCTATGTAAAGCTCAACCTAGGTCGTGCTTACATAGCTTTTACAAGGCGGTTCGGTACAGATAAACGTAGTCAGGAGATACAAAATAGCCAGTAAAATATACGGTCCGACAATATCTCCACAACCAGTAGTCCTACCATCTCAGCCCTACGAGCCAAGGGGATAGGCCCCCCGGACCCCGCAGAAGGGGGCAAGCCCCCCTCTGCACTCCCCCCCCCCATTAAGGTTCTATGGGCAAACCGTGCGATGCCACAGGGCCTTTATTTTCACCTTAAATGGCAACCCAATGGCCTAGAAGTTTATGCCCTACCTAACCTAATGGCTAGGCTCACAAAGATCATCTACAACCATCAATGGTCACACATAGACCTCATCTAACTTGGAAGTTAGGGTTCCACAAATGTTCGGGCTCTCATAATGGCTTCTCCTCATAATGAGGACCTTACAACTTAGAGCACCATGGATCATTTGTGGTCGCATGAGGGTGGAATATTGAGCATATCTAACAAATAATATCAACTCGGATGAACTTGGTAATCCATGAGATAGGTTAGAACAAGGCTCTTCTAGAAATATGGGTCAAGGTTGGACAAACTATCAAGGATGTGGGAGAGGAAAGAGAGCCTTTGATAGATATTTTCGTGATGAAGGAGAAAAACAGAAAGAAGGCAAGGGACCGCAATGTCGACTTTGTCTATAATTTAGACATATACACGCGAATTCCCTAGATGCACCAGATTATGACTTGACGAAAGAAAGAAGCTAGACTTAAGGCCCCAATGACCAATATGGTGACTTTAACTTTTGAGGATCTAGTGGCCCCTGTAGTCACATGATCTAGGCAAATCCAAAATAGAGAAGACCTAGTGTTTCCTCCAGACATTATCGCATAGCATAAGGTTATGATCAAGCTTTGGGTTGGGTTGGGTAGGATCCGGTAGAATTTTCTGGCCCTAGTACTAGTCATCAGGATAGGATAGGATTAGCTAACCACGTATTGAAGATGGTTGATAATTGTTCGAAAGAAATCCAAGATACCTCTCAATAGAATACTACTACTCCGACCTATGTTGATATTCCTCCACCAACCACACAATTCCTTACATTAGACATTAAGGCTATACAAAATTGTGTACCATATCCATGGCATATTTTTTGCAAATATACAATCTAGTTACCTCTCGGTGATCTTTTGGAATTAGTATCTGCATTTTGGGGCACCTTGTTGAAGGAAGCACATAACCAAGAAGTAAGTAATTCAGAAGAGGAGCAAATCTAGGTAAGTACAGTAGAGGCTGCATAGGACTGGTTAGTGGATTATGCAGCACCATTAATTTTATTATCGTATAAGAACAAGCACATTTCCAGAGTTTTGATTGATGGAGGTTCTGGGTTGGGTGAACATTGCGATGTTACCTATTTGTTGATAGATGTGTTGGACATATATTCAACCGGATCCATTTTACATTTGAATGGCTAATCAATCACATGTTCAGCCTATTGGTCTTATCAAGGATATATCCATTAAGATACATGATATTCCTTTTAAAATCACTTTTATAATAATTGACTTATTAGGAAAGAGCAATGATTATAATTTACTACTTGGGTGGCCTTGGCTAAAGCAAGCAAAATTTTAGCAAGATTGGGGTTCTCGGGCTATAACTTTTAAGAAAGGGCATAAAAAGCATTCTATTCCTCTCGATGATAAACAACCATACCCTAAGGCTCATTTGCCTTCTATTGCAGAACCACCCCATATGCTAGCTAGATTAGAGGAGGATGAAGAAACCCAATTTTTGGAAGCAAATAAAGATTTATGGTCTGTAGGCATCATCAATATTCCCAAAGTTTTGTCATAATTTCAGCAGGTGGCTCTGATAGTAGCTTCGGTGCAACCTAAAGCTAATACTCAACAATCAAAAGAAACTATAACATTATTCTTGAAGGAAGATATCTTCTCACAAACCATCATTTCACATTCAAGAAGACTAGGTAGATTATGTAAAATTAGGATTTGAAAGTGCACCTCAAAAGGTGAAGGTTGGTGCTAACTTACTTAGCTCATTGCAAAAAGAGTTACTTGTGCTCCTTAATGAGTTTAAAGATGTATTTTCCTAGGATTATTCAGATATGTGTGTTTTGGATCGCCAATTATATCATCATAAAATACAATTGAAACTAGATGCTTTCCTAGCGATCCAACAGTGGTATTGCATGAATGAATGCAAATTTCTCTAAGCAGATTAAGGAGGAACTTGAATGGTTTTTGAAGGTAGGATTCATTGTACCTATCAAATATGCAGAATGGGTATCCCCCATAATCATAGAACCTAAGAAAAATAATCAATTATGGATCTATGTGGATGATCATAAATTAAATTCAAAAACTATTCCGAACCCATTCCCTGATTTATATCATCAACTTGTTGATGAGAGGACTGATATAGAGGAGGCAAAATTTATGCCTAAATACTTGGGTGTAGACTTTGAGAGATAGCAAATTAGATGCACCTCTATCATATCGTACACTTTCATGCTCTCATAGTGCTTCTTTTGCATCATATTGCTATGCAATGGCTGCCTCTATTCTTTGTGATGAGAATGAGCTTGTTTTGTTTGATGAAGCACAAAATTTAGAAAATTAGATGGCTATTATGGAATCAAAATATGATGTTATTATGAAGAATGGTACTTGGTTTTTATGTGATTTGCCTCTAGGTAAAAGGGCCATAGGCACTAAATGGGTATACAAGCTGAAATGTAATCCTGATGGAATATTTGACATGTATAAGGCTAGGCTTGTTGCAAAAGGTTATGCTCAAGAGAGAGGCATTGATTATGATGAGACCCTTTGCACCCACTTGCCAAATGACCACCATTTGTAGCATATCTGCACTTGTAGCTCATCATGGTTGGAATGTACATCAGTTGGACATTAAACCTACATTTTTGAACGGTGACTTACATGAAGAAGTGCATGTATTTCAACCTTGTGGTTTTGTGGTAAAAGGGCATGAAAACAAAGTGTGCAAGTTGAAAAAGGCATTATATGATTCGAATAAGGAACCGCATGCTTGGTATGAAAAGATACATTCCTACTTGATTTCACATGGTTTTGAGAACATTCCAACTGATAGCACCTTATATGTTAAGTGTGTAGATGACATATTTCTTATCATTGTTGTGTATGTTGATTAAATGTTGCTCATTGGTCCTAATGAGAAGCACATTACTGAATTTAAGGTTGATTTGCATGCCTCTTTTGAGATGTCAGATTTGGGGCATTTGCATCATTATTTGGGCATTTAATTTATGCAAGTGGATGGGGGAACAACTTTGTGTCAAACAAAATGTATTGACACATTATTGTACCGTTTTGGCCTTGAATATTGCAAACATATTGCCACTCCTATGGAAACAAGCTTATGATTGAGCCTTAATGATGCTGGAGATGCATTTGATGTTGTTGTCTATCAAAAGGTTGTTGGATGCTTTATTTACTTATGCATAACTCAGCTTGATATTCAATTTTTTTGTCTCTCAGGTGAGTAGGTTTATGCATTGGCTAGGTGTCGAGCATTGGAAGGTGGTTATGTGCATCTTTTGCTACTTGAGTGATACCCAACTACTTGCATTATTTTATCCGAAGGAGGGATCATTACCGCTAGATTTATATGCTTTTTTGACTCACATTGGGTTGGTTGCTATGACACTCGTGTGTCCACTAGTGTTTTTTGCTTCATGATTTGTAGCTCATGCATATCATGGTTGAGTAAGAAGCGGCCTATTGTGGCCACTTCTAGTTGTGAGGTTGAGTTTAGGGAAGCTTTCAAAGCAACTGTTGAGCACATCTGGATCATATGCTTTTTGGTTTATTTGGGTGTTGGTCAATCATCTACCGCCACCATCTTAACTGACAGTGAGAGTGCATTCGTAGTTTAGAGAAACCTTGTGTTCCATGCTCAGACAAAGCACATTGAGGTGCACTATCATTATGTCAAGGAGAGGTTCTCTGTTGGAGAGATCAGTTTGGCATATGTGCCCACATAGGATAACATTTTATACCTTTTCACGAAGGCTTTGCCTAGGGAGAAGTTTGAAGCTTTCTGCAAAGGTTTGGGCTTACTTGCTTTTGTGGATTCATCTCTTTCCATAGAGCTTGGAACTTCCTTATACATGAATGCAAGAACCTTATTCACTTTGTCACTCTCAAGGGGAATTTGTTGATATATTTCAATAGTGATGTGTGTTAACACACTTAGGATTGCCAAGGCATTGTTTTCCATCTTTAGGAGGTTTCTCTCCCTAGACTTGTATATATGCATATAAACCTAATGGGTTACTTATCTTTGTACATTTTCACTTGATAATTCATTCAACTTTTTGTTATGCTCGAAGCTTCTATTTCTTCCTTGTGATCTTTGTGTGGTTTCGTAGACATCAAACTTCAACATTTTGCTCCTTGCAAATAGTTTGTTGGAAGTGAGGTAGGCCCTTGGCTCATGTCACAGGTCCATGGTTCCATAGGTCTAGTATATACAACATTAATTTAGCAATCTTCCATATTGACAAAACATGAACATAACACAACTTAATCATACAAATGATGAGACAAAGATAGAGAAAGAATAGACGACATGTGTAAGGTTTTACGTAAGCCATCGCTTACTCATAGTATCATATATACCAATGTTTAATGTACAATGTGGGAGCAAAACTCTCAACCACTTTATGTGATACAAGCTTCAAGCTTGTACTTCCGACACTTCAGAACTTTTCTTCAAAAGTCTTCTTCAAAACTGAATTTGACTTTCCTTCAAAAAACTGAACTTGTTGAATATGAACCATAATACCTGAGAAAATATGCAAAATAGATATCCAATAGTGTATACATCAAGCAATCACTACTTGACAACAAATATAGCATGAACTGTCTCTGAACTTGCTATCTCCTGTCTTCAAAAACCTGAAAACATACACTAGGATCCATAGATTTGCATTTACCTTCCAAAAAGGTTTCTCAACGTACTTCTATTGCATCATGTAAATACACTAAAAATCAAGAACTGAATCCTGGAACCTGTGACTGAAAACTCACAACTTAGTGTATTATGAACACTGCTGGTTCATCTCTGACTGTACTCAAGTCAAATCAACTCAACTCAATTGAAATCAACTGAAATATGAGTCAAAAAATCTATGATGTCATCATGTCTTCATCCTTTAAATCCTTCATACCTCTTTCCTTCAGAACCTGGTATAAACATATATGTGCACACTTCTGAGATATACCCTTCTGAAATGTCAAGCTTCTCTTCAAATAGAACTCTGTAACCTTCTCCTGAACAGGAGCATCCTAACAAGAACTTTCTCCAAATATTCTTCTTCTTCCTTCTTCTTTCAAAGCTGGAACATAAAGAGAACCTAACAAAGGAAATATAGGAATACCTGAAATAGGAATACCTGTAGGTATGACTTTGCATTCTTTTACATATGGCTGAAAATAAGTCTTCATGTTTCATCACCCCCCTGGATGACTTAACACTAGTATCCAAAATTCTTCAAATATATCAGACTTTATGAAATCTGGAACGTCTTCCTTCATAAATCTGATGTTCAGTGATCAATACCTGTATCTGAAACAAGAATTCTCTGAACCCTTTTTATTAGCACTGTACACATGCCTATGAGAATGTAACATGGCTTTCTAGTTTGATCTTGCTTGCAAAAAAGAAAAAAAAATGTGGCTTTCAAAGGGAGGATTCTTTAGGAAGTGTCATTTCTCTATCTTATGAGTTATTAAATTCAAAGCTTGGAATATTCATGAGGTCTTTGACAAGAAGCAACTGAAGGGTTTTGCGAGATCATATTCAAGAAGTTTATGAAGAAAGACAATTCGATAAGCAAGTGATCATTAAGAGAGGAGGGGCAATCCACTTTTTTGGAGGAGCTTCTTGTTGTGGGTAGCGTGTAGCCCTTGTTGCAAATTTTAGCTGAAGGAATAATGTTGAGCCAATCAAAGTGGTGACTTGGCAAAGTGGTGCACATGTGGTGCACAAAGTAGCCAAGGACATGGGTGCACAGGTAGTGCACAAGTAGTTTGTCCACGATGGTTTTGCAAGAGAAGTTAAATGCAAGCTGCAAAAATGTCTTTTGAAGGGCTTTCAAGGCTTTTAAAGTGTTATGGAAGGTCCAAATGAACCCTCCCTTATGCGCACATTTTGAAGAAATTAAGCTCAAAAGTGGAATAGAGGAAGTGAAGACCATACACAAGATTTTGTGTGCGATCCCCCATTTAAATTTTTGTTTCTTCATAAAGTCACTATTGGACAAGATAGGGAGTCGTTCGTCTTTACATGAGAAGTTGCTTGGGACAAAAAATTAAGCATTAAGATAGACAAGTAGTTGGGGAATGAAGCGACGTACATAAGAGGAATCGACACCATAAAGGAGCATTCTTGGAGATAGACTAGGGGAGCAAGAGCATACACTACAGTGTGAGAGCAAGACACGTTCACTTTGACAGTGTCCAAAGAGAAAAAGTGTGCAAAAAAAAAAAAAAAAAAAAAAAAAAAAAAAAAAAAAATATATATATATATATATATATATATATATATATATATATATATATATATATATATATATATATATATATATATATATATATATATATATATATATAGAGAGAGAGAGAGAGAGAGAGAGAGAGAGAGAGAGAGAGAGAGATCATAGAGAGCAACTAAAGTGTGACAAAATATCATCAAAGAGGTGTTGCAAGTCGATAGTAGAATTGATCAAGCCTTCAACCTTATTGGAAGCTTGAAGTGCAAGGAGTGCACAAGAGCAGGCTACTGGACAAGGTGAAGGACCTACACAAGGGTTGGTTGTGCATGTACTTATGATATATTGTGTACTTGTGTGTGTACTTCTATGGATTAACTAGTACACGTGAGATATTTTGTCTTATTCTAGACAAAGTTATTGCAATATTTTATGCTAATCAAGATACAGAGGCTTTTGGTGCAACTTGTCTTTCTCCTTCTTCTCTACTTTTCTCCTACAAACACTCAAGTCCCTTTCAACTAAAGAGCCTCCCAACAAAATTTGGCACTCTTGGTGGCACAAGGCAACTTGAGCATAGGAGAACCATAATTACAAAGTGAAGAAGAAGCATAAAGGTGTTGACAATGTGATTGAAGAGGTCACTTTTCCTTTTCCTTGGAACTTAGCTTAAGCCTAAGGAATAGGATGTGCAGCTCATGACCGTGACCCAATCACAAACATTAGGAGTTTCTTTCAAAACAACAAGAAGGAAAGTTGCTCGTATATCAACCAATTCTCTTTCATCCACATCACTAGTAGGAAACATTGTGGCTCAATTAGAAGAAACCTAACTTTCATGATTGAATATCAAATTTCCATCCTTTAGAGGATCAGCACATGAAGATCCTGATGAGCATGCCAGACGTTTTTTTGCCCTAAAAAAAACACGAGGGTTAATGGGAAGAGAAAATGCTTTTTTAATCCTTTTCCTGACAACATTAGAAGGTCTAATAGAAAAAAATTTTAGCCAATGTTGAAAGCCATTTGCTACTTGGGACTTAATGAAGGATGCCTTCAAATCACATTTCCAACAAGGAAATACAACAAAAAACATCATTGAAGAATTAGAGAATTTATGATTAGGTACAAGGGAGACATTTCTTGAATTTGCTACTATAGAAAAAACACTTATGGTTAAACTAATAGATCCTCCCCATGATTTTTTTGTCAAAAAGTGGCTTGCCAAACCACTTGCAAGATCCACATAGTGCGAGATCAAGGAATTGGTGCTCCCCATAGCAACAATTGATGAATTCATTATTGTTGATATATTTAGGTAGTGATGTGTGTGAACACACTAGGACCACCGGGGAACTTTTTTCCCACTTTAAGAGGTTTTTTCCCTTGGCTTGTATATATGCCTATTGCCCTAACAAGTTACTTATCTTTGTACATTCTAGTGGTAATACATTCAGTATTGTGTGTTGTGCTCCATGCTTCTTCTTCTTCCTCGTGTTGTTTGCGTGCTTCCATAGACCTCAAACTCCAACAATTAGTATTAGAGCAAGTTGCCACTTCATTTAGGGCATCATCACCTCTCGGGTCACAATCTCAAAATCATACAAAATTTGGTGAGCATACTCAAGATGATTAGGATATCAAAACGGCTTCGCTTTCTAGTGCCAAAATCATGATCTGAGCTCGTTTTGGACTCTGAACACACGATCATAGTGCTTGTGTAGGAAATTTTGTCTTTTGTGCCAAAGATATGTACAGGTTTTGATTCCCCAGTATAAGCATCTCAAAGTCTACTATAGGTTTAGTAGAACTTGACAGGCTAGTTCTGTTCAACTTTTTGAGATACAACCAATTTTTTGCACCAGGGTATTTTAGTGAGTGGCCATGGCTGAAAGCAATTATGTATTTTGTATGTTGGCTATTGAGGATAAGTTGGACAGTACCAATTACCCATTATGGGCTTATATGATGCATCATGTATTGGTTGCAAAAGGACTGTGGAATATTGTGCACGGTGTTGAAAAACATCCTATTACACCTGCAAACATAGTTGATGAAGGTGATGCAGATGGCATTGAATATTATGAGATTCTTCATGTTCTTGTTAGTGATGTGGTTCCTACTACACATACTATAGAGAAAATTCATTGGGATGGCAGAGATGTTCAAGCACATGCATTGATAGCCTTGTTTGTCAAACGTGATATTATTCCTCACATTCACTCTTGTAGAATAGCTAAGGATGCTTGGGATACAATTGCCACTTTATACCAGGCAGGGAATGAGGCTCGTGTTGCTTACCTCCAAAAACACTTGTAGAGTGAGTACATGAATGAAGGAGAATCCATGGATAGTTTTCTGACAAAGATCAAAGATTTAAAGGAACACTTGATTTTTGCTAATGAAGTCTTGCATGACAGTTCACTTGTGCAGACCGTTCTGAATGGTCTTCCCTATTCATACTAGAGTTTTGCTTCTACTCTTTGTTTGATGATGAAAGTCAATCCAAATGCCTTGACATTTGAGGAGTTAGTCTCTGTTTTGTTGCAGGAAGATTAGTCTAGGCAAAATAGGTCCATTATGCATGTTGTAGATCAAGGTTTCCTGGCTCGTCAGAAGGGCAAAGATAAATGGAGCTCTTCTACTAGTAAGCAAAAATTTGCTAATTCTACACAATCGAAGAAGGAAGACAGAGAAGAGAAGAAAACAAAAAAGCAGAAATTGTTTCACAAATATTGTAAAGGAAATGATCATGTCATCAAGAGTTGTCCAAAATTGGCTGCTAAAGAGGCAAGGAAGAAAGAGACTAGAATTGTTGTTGTAGAAGCCTCTACACCCAAAAGAGTCTACTAATCTTATGCAGAATGAAGAATGGGCATTTACTATTGTTTGTAGTTTTGATCCATCTTCACATATAAAATGTATGTCTATAGTAGACTCAAATGTTTGGTACTTTGATAGTGGGGAAACCAAACATATTACCTCGTAGCATAGTTTCTTCACTTCACTTGAGCCTGCCCCTACAGGGAATATTCTCACATGTGCCAACAACTCCTCTTATCCTATCATGGGAGTTGGTAAGATCATTCTGACTACTACTGATGGTAGTTCTTTTATATTTTCGAATGCTTTATTTGTGCCAAGGATCAAGAAGAATCTGTTATCAATTTCATCTTTAGCCAAGATTGGCTTGGTTGTGAAATTTGTTGATGACAGATGCACAGTTCATGATCTGTCAAATGATGACATGATTATTGTTTCTTGCATTTTATGTCATGGGTTGTATAAGCTCATAGACTATGAAAGATATGTGAATGATTCATCATGTGCAATACATGATTCTTAGGCTATGTCAAATGCAAAGCTTTGGCATGCATGCTTTGGTCATCTGAATTTTGCTAGTTTGCTACACTTGTAGAAATCTGAAATGGTGTCCTCTCTACCCAAACTCAAGGCACCCGATAAACATGTTTGTGAAGGCTGTATTTTGGGCAAAATGTAGCGTTCAACATTCCCAAAAGATGGTTCAGTTCAAGCTACTCAAAAATTGTAGCTTGTTCATAGTGATGTCTGTGGTCTTATGCAAACACCTTCTTTTGGGAACTATCTTTACTTCATGACTTTCACTCGATGATTTTTCTAGGCATGCATGGGTATATCCATTGAAAACAAAGTATGAGGTGTTTATGTGCTTCAAAGAGTTTTTGGTTTTGGTTGAAAATCTGTCAGCATGTAAAATGGGCACCCTCCATTTTGATCGAGAGGGGGAATATATGTCTAATGACTTTAATGCATTTTTGGCTGAACATGGGATAAAACATCAGTGTACAATGTTGTATACACCTCAATAGAATGGAGTTGCTGAATGGAAGAACAAATCACTCATGGAGATGGCGAGATGTATGGTCAAGAGTTAGGCTTTACCACATAATTTCTGGCTTGAGTCTGTTATGTGTGCAACATATGTACTTAACAGGTGTCCCACTAAAGCATTGCAATCTATAACTTCATATGAGGCTTGGCATGGTTGTAAGCCATCTATTGCTCAACTTCATGTTTTTGGTTGTCTGGCATATGCATTGGTGCCTGAACAACAATGTAAGAAACTGGATGATAACATAGTGAAATGTATTTTTGTTGGGTATAATTTTGAAAGCAAAGGCTATCATCTATATCATCCACAAACTAAATGCATTCTAGTTAGCCATGATGTTGTTTTTGTGAAAGATACTATTCAACCATTACTTTCATGTACTAAGGAGACATATGTAGCTCCAAAGACATGTATGATACTTTTCTACCTCTTTTTACAGATGGACAATCTAGTGTTGGTCCTAATGAGGCAACTTCTCAGCCTTTACAGGTTTCATGTGATGATGCAGATCATTCCATTTCTGATGTAGATTTATAGGATGCACTTGTTGATGAGAGAGCTGATATTGAAGAGGAAAAAACTATGTCGAAATGGCTAGTGTAGACTTTGCGTGACAACAGATTAGATACACCTCTGTCATACCATACTCGTTCAGGCTCTCATAGTGCCTCTTTTCCATCATATTGCTATGCTATGGATGCATCTAGTCTTAGTGATGAGAATGAGCCTATTTCATTTGATGAAGCACAAAATTTTGAAAATTGGATGGCTGCTATGCAATCAGAATATGATGCTATCATGAAAAATGGTACCTGGTCTTTATGTGACTTGCCTCCTGGCAAGAAGGCCATTGGCACTAAGTGGGTATACAAGCTGAAGTGTAAGCCTAATGGAACAATTGGCATGTATAAGGCTAGGCTTGTTGCAAAGGGTTATGTGCAAAAAAGAGGCATCGGTTTTGATGATACCTTTGCACCTAGATGTCGAGTGACTATTGTTCGTAGCATCTATGCACTTGCAGGTCACCATGGTTGGAACGCACATCAATTGGAAATTAAAAATGCATTTTTGAATGGTGACTTGCATGAAGAATTGTATGTTTTTCAGCCCCATGGCTTTGTGCAAAAGGGCATGAAAACCAGGTGTGCAGGTTGAAGTATTTTGATGGTGATGCACAACAATGCGCTCTCCTTCTCAAGCGCTCCACAATAATATTCTCGGAGTAGAAAACCGAGCTCCTAAGGCCACACATAGTACTCCACACAGAGGCTATAGAATATGCAGAAAACACAGTACATAGGGAGCATGAAGACATACTTCTTAGGTCTTACAAATGTGATTGAACTTACAATCTATGACTGACCAGGCCGCTATATGTTTTATTAAAGAATATATACAAAGAAGTGTCCGCTGGGCATTTGGCCTTTCACATGGACACTAACGGTAACAATCTCCCACTAAAGGCCAATATGGCCAGAGTAACTATGGGAGAAAAAATAAAGAATGATAAAGAATACCTGAGTGTAAGTATACAGTTTGTATACCTCCCACTTGATGGGCATGTTACAGAGTATACAAGTGATTGTGTGAGATCATGAATCAAGTAACTCCCATCAAGTGACAACAGTGTCGAAAGCTATCCTGTGGTAGAGCTTTAGTCAAAGCATCTATAGCATTATCTTGAGTGTGAACCTTCTCAAGAATAATGCGCTTAGTGGCTAAGAAATCTGTAATGAAGTGATACCTCACCTCAATGTGCTTAGTGTTTGCATGATAGATTGGATTCTTAGCCAAAGCAATGGCACTCTGACTCTCGCTGAGCAAACGAGGTACATGCTGAAGTAAACACATATCACAAGCAAGATGAGAAAGCCACAATGCATCCTTACATGCCTCACTTGCTGCAACATACTCTGCTTTTGTGGTGAAAACAACTGTACATTCTTGAAGATGAGATCTCCAAGAGATAGCACCTCCAACAAAATGAAAAATGTACCCTGATGTAGACTTACGATTGTCTACACAACGAGCATAGTCAGAATCTGTGTAACCAATAATGGATGCTTTCCCTCTACCTAAGCATAGACACTCATCCTTAGTGCCACTCAGATATCTCAAAATCATCTTGACTGCTTCCCAATGTTTCTTGCCAAGATTAGACATATATATGCTCACAACTCCCACTGCAAATGCAATGTCTGGTCTCATAGCTACCATAGCATGCATGAGACTACGAACAGCAGACTGATAGGGAATTTTGGTCATGAATTCCTTTTCTTCATGTGATTTGGGGCAATCGTACTTGCTCAATTTCACGTATGTGGGTAAAGGTGTACTCAATGCCTTTCCACCCTACATATTGAACCTGTGAAGTACTTTGGATATGTACTCACTTTGAGACAAGTATACGCATCTTTTACTCCTATCATGAGTAATGGGCATATAGATCTCATCTGTAAGATCTCCATGCAAGAAAGCGGTTTTCACATCCATTTGGACTAGCTCTAAGTCCTCCATTACAATGAATCCAAGCAACATGCATAGGGTAGTCATCTTGACCATTGGAGAGAAGATTTTGTCAAAATCAACACCATGTTATTGCTTAAAACCCTTTGCAACAAGTCGTGTTGTATACTTTGGAGAAGCACTATCTAATGTGAATTTCAACGTATATACCCATTTACATGGTAAAGCTTTCTTGACCTTTGGCAAAGGTACTAAATCCCAAGTACCATTCTTGTGAATGGAATCCAACTCACTCTTCATGGCATGCTCCCATTTAATATGATCCTCTACCTGCATGGCCTCTTTGTAGCAAGAAGGCTCATTGGCAGCTGTTAGTATAACAAAATCTAAACTTGGAACATATCTATCAGGTGGATGTTAGACACGTGCATAGCATCTCAATGGTTGTTGAATAAGAACATGTGCAGACTGATCTGATCGAACATTCTCTTGAATGTCCCTATGTGAAGCATTTTTATGCATGCTAACTAGAGGGCTAAACACCACTCTTCTCACTTCAACCTCCTTAATGGGTTGTTTATGCATCTTAGACTCATTGAAAATGACATCACTACTTTTGATCACTGACCGTGTTTCAGGATCCCATAAGTGATATCCAAATTGACCTTCTCGACCATATCCAAGAAAAATTCATTTCTTTGACTTATGGTCCAACTTTGTCTAAGATTCTTGGGTATATGAACATATGATTCACACCCAAAAACTCAAAGATGATCATAATATGGTGGCTTCCCTGTCCATAACTCTTGTGCCACTTTCAGACCTTTTGGCATTACTAGGTGAAAGGTTAATCACATGAACTGCTCTCAATATTGCTTTTGCCCAAAAGCCTTGTGAGAGGGTTGCATGATGCAACATAGAAATTACTCTATCTTGAATAGTTCTATTCATCCTTTTAGCTACACCATTATGTACTGGGGTATAAGGAGCTGTAAACTCTCTATGAATCCCTCTAGACTGACAGAAAAGGTTGAATTCATGTGAGGTATACTCATCCCATTATCTGAATGTAAAGCCTGAAGCTTAGTTCCTTTTTCAGTCTCAACTAAAGCAAGCCACTTTCTGAAAGTAGCGAATACCTCATCCTTGGATTTGATAGGGTATACCCAAACATTTCTAGTAGCATCATCTATGAAAGTGACAAAGTAAAGAGAACCACCTAAGGACCTAGTGGGCATAGGACCACACACATCTGGATGAATGAGATCTAAAGGCTGAATTGAAGAGTCAATGTGCGTTCTATGCACATTTTTGGTTTGCTTTCTACATTGACAATGCTCACAAGATGAAAAATCTGAGAAAGATAACATAGGTAAGTAGCTAGAACAAGAAAGATTTTCCATTCCACTACGACATATATGGCCCAAACAACCATAGCAAATACAAGCCATAGGCTGTTCAGTAATAGCTAACAAGTGTTCTTTATGTGATACAAATAAAGGATAAAGTGATCCAACTTTGCTTCCTTTTGCAATAACCATATTTCCCTATGATATACGAAAGGACTGAGCATAGAAGAACACCTTGTAACCAAGGTCATCAAGTTGACCAACTGACATCAAATTGCATGATAACTAAGGTACATGGCGTACATTATGCATAGTAAATTTTGAACCATCAATGAACTGCACAACCACATCTTTAATCCCCACAATGTCACACTGATAAGAGTCACCAAGTCTCACGGTACCAAGAAACTTTGCTTCATAATTAGAGAACCATTCTCTATGTGGTGTCACATGGAAAGAAGCACCAAAAACCAAAAAATAGTAAAGATTTTGCCAAAGTATCCTCTGCAAAATGAGCATATGACTAGTGTCAAGATATCATAAAACTGCAAGTATTGACATGTTTACCTGCATAGTGAATTACTGACTCCAATCAATTACCCAATAGAAGCCAACTAGGCTTATCGAGCACCTATGAACAACTATCATACATCTCCTATGAAGAGGCTGGGTAAGTCTTCCACCTGCATCACCGAAGAGACCCCGACATCTAGGTGTCTCTGTTAGCTGTATATATTGTTGTTTTTTTGCACCAACATACTTTCATTTGTGGAGTAGCTGCTTCATTTTAGGAGATTTTGCAAGGGAGATGTAGAATCATTCAGACATCTATCTTTAGGGGATCTACTATTTTGGAGGAGGGAAGGTGTGCGGGCTATCTCTGAGATCATGTCATGGAGCAGTACAACACGAGCATTGAGGAAAGAGGTGCAACACTCGAGGCTGCTCATTGATTCCTTCAAAGAAATATTGGAGAGCATGAGGGTGGAAACAATCTCGCCATAAAGGGGGAGAAGTTCCTACTCTTAGCTGGGGTTTTTTTGTGTCTCTATAGGTAACAAAGGAAGAGAGGAGGAATGAGGTGCAATTGTGGTAGCAACTTTGTCCATGAATGCACTTGTTTTTGATGTGGTTTGCTGGTGCTCGCTTGAGTAGTTGCTCTGTTGCGCATCAAAAGGGGGGGTACATATATAATTAAAAAGAAAAAAAAAATCAAAGAAAAAACAAGGGGAAAATAAAAGGAAGAAAAAAAAACTTGAAACAGAAAAAAAAAGAGAGAAAAAATCACACACACAAAAAAATACTGGAAAAAGTAAAAACATAAATGAAAAATAAGACGTATTGAAAAAAAAGAAAAAAAAACAAAGAAGAAAAAAAAAAGAGAAAAAGTGTGCACGTGCATAAGTGAGGGGGAGTGGGATGTCAGGGGGAGTGGGTTAGTGGGGCAAAAAGCAAAGGAAGAAAAAAATTCCTCTCCCCCACTCTTTTCTTCTCTCCCTTTCTCTCTCTCTCTCTCTCTCTCTTTTTCTCTCTCTCTTTCTTTCTCTCTCTCTCTCTCTCTCTCCGTTGGTGGAGGATCATTTTCTGTTTTTTTTTTCCTTTTGTTGTTGGGGTGTACTGGTGCATAGCAGTAAAGGGGAGGAAGGGATAGTGGTCGACTTCACACTTGAAGGGAGTTTTTCAGCTTTCCAGGAGGAAGCCCTAGCGTAGAGGAAGGGAGGAGAGTCATTTTGCTCAAGACATTGGGGGGTTTTTGTGGCAGGATGGGGGGAAAAGCAACGTGAGATTTTCATTTCTTTGGAGGGGGGTGAATGAATCTGATGTTCCTTCTTGCATATGGGGGTTATTCTGTAGCAGGATCTTCTTTCTTCCTTAGCCCCTATTGGGTGGCAGGTTCTATGGAGTGATGCCGTTGCCCATATCTTGCTCATCGTACAAGATCAATGGAGATTGAGTTCTATATGTGTGCTCCATATAATAAGGTTAGGTCAACGTGCGATATATGGGAAGCTATTAATATTGCAGGATCGAGTACTCAGGTATCAGAGTCATTTTATTTCTGCACATACCATCTATTAGGTTGGTGCTCTATGACAGTTTTTGCATATACTGGTAGTAGCTCTTCTCTTTTGGGCTATGATGGCAACGAAGTAATGTCGGTAATGTTAATGTGTAGTCTGATTCTCCGACCAAGTTCTTGCAGATGTTGTTATGTAATCCTTAGAGCCATGATGGAGTAATACTGGTTTATTTGGTCTTAGGTTTCATGATTTGTCTAACAAAAGTCTCGGTTAGTTGGTAGGAGTTTTTTGTTAGTGCTAGACTTCTCTTGAGAAGTTTTTGATGTACGTGTTGCAAGTGTTCCACGTTGAATTGTTGTTTTTATTAACAAGATTGCCATTTTGGCATTGATCATAGCTAGCGCCTGTTAGCGGCCGCCGGATTGGAAATGTATAACTGAATCTTGTTCGCACGAGTGGAAAAGTTGTTACAAACAGTTTGTAAAAAAGAGTTATATAAATCAAGAAGACGCGCAGAGACGTGTTCGTGACGGATCACCAGACTATTTGTCTGGGTGACTGAGCGGATCGTAGCTGTAGTGTCTGTTGCATAATCTCCAGTATTCTGAGTTTCTGATTTGTCTCTTGTTTGTTTGTCGCTCTTGTTTGTCTGCCGTCGACATCTGTTCTGTTGTTAACTAGTGAGACGATTCGTGGAATCACCAGACTGTTCGTCTGGGGGATTGCCTAAACGCTGCTGTAACGTTGTTGTCTAATTTCTGTGTACTCTGATTGTACTGTGTGTATCTGTGTTTTGTTACCTATCGATCTCTGTTGAGCTTGTGAGTTCTATTTTCATCTAATAGATCGTGAACTGTTGTATGAGTAAGTTATTTGTGAATCTCTATTGGGTTATGGTGTTAATCCGCGCATTGTGTGTTACCCCTTCTTGGAATGATCTGCCAGTGGTTGGTGAAGTCTGATGCAACTGTGGTAGCATTCTGGTATCCAGATCTATACTGTGTGGTCTGCAATGTTGGAATCTGTCTTCATACGGTAAAGTTAAGTACAGTAAGGGTCTTCTAAGTTGCGCACTGAGTTTCAGTACTGTGTGTTTGAACTATCGAGTTCTCTGTGTCTACGGTGTGATCTGATTGTTTATCTACATTCGGTAAAGGTTGACGATTACTCCTGTCCTGGTATTTCCAGTAAGTTTATGTGTATATGCAACATAGCATCTTAGCGTATTCGGTGCACGTGGTTGAGCTAAGACTGTGAACGGTAATGTCTAAGTACAACAGATTTTGTTAGAGCTCTCAGTAGTAGTATATTGCTGAGCAGTGAGTTTGGGAACTAAGTACAGGGCCTCTATATAACAGACCCCTTCCACTCCCAAGAACCCAAGAATCACTTAAACGCACTTCTGATAGTTAGAAGGAAGCAACAACGTTTAACACTGGTGCCGTCTGTGGGAAGGTGGCAACAGATCAGATTGTTGCAAACCTGTTATGGAAACATGACTGTAAATTTTTCAACAGTAATATACGCGATTAGTACAAAAGATGATACATGCCGGTTACTCGATCCGGTGAAACGTATCCAAAGAACCGCCAGCCTGGGGTACTTAATTTACTAAAAACGACTCCGGGAGGTAGAAGTATAACTAGGTCTAACTCAGTTGTCAAGAAAGTAAAGAACGTTAGTAGTGATTCCGGTCATATTCCGTGGAACGTGTTACGCCTCTGGTAAATTTTGGTACTATTTCGGCACAGTCCGTCGAAGATATAGTAACTCCAGAATCTACCACGACGCAACTTGAAGTTAGTTTAACAACATTGGGTAAAGATTCAAATCTGTTTACGACTAGAAACACTTTAGCCAAGGAAATTAGTGAAGGAGAAAAAGCACCTTGTTTTGGCAAAAATTCGACACATTCTGGTGATATTTCGGTAACAGTTGCTGAAAGATCGCAGTTTTCCGGCGATGGTTTACCATTTCTCGGTGAATCTTCAGCCCAGTCACCCCTATTGGGAATAAGTTTCCCTACATTTGACATCAAGAAGGAAGGTAGCTTGTTCGAAACCGAGATTCGAAACCTACTCGTTTGCCAGTGCCGCATCTCTGGATGTCTTCATTTCGGCAATCTGTTGTTCCATCTTCTGTACTCTTTCCTTCTGATTTTCCAGTTGATTTTCTCTTCTTTCGATTTCTTGAATCTGAAAGTTTACTGTTCTTGTATATGATTCTTTTTCGTGTCTGAGATCTGCAATTAGTTTCTGTGTCTGCGCTTCCTTGGTTAAGTAATGTTTGAGCATATTGTTAACATCTGCTAAATTTTCATTGGTTCTCTGAAGTTCTTCTTCTGTTCTTTTAGCCTGCTTCTGCTGTTCTTGACTCTGTTGCACTAATTCTTGTAGCTGAATTCTGGTTTCTTCGAGCAAGTTTCCTAAGGCGATCCTTGCATCTTCTTTGTCCTGGATATCTTGCTTCATTTTATTGATTTCTTCATTTGCAATCTGTAATAACTCTTCTTTCTTTGTGAGTTCCGCCACGGCCGCATCTCTCTGATTGGTAATCGTCTGTTGTTCTGCAAGTTGAGCTTGGAGATGGGCAATCTATGGGTTGAGCTGATGGTTTTCGGCTTTAAGTGCATCTATCTCTTCTTGCAGTGGCGTGATGTCTGCTTCTAGAACGTCCACCTTGTGTTGTAGCTCATTGCGGATGCTGTCTGTGGCTTCTTTCATTTGGATTGGCAGTTGTTGTGATAGGTTAATGAGTAATTGACCCATGTTGGCCAATTCAGAAATTACGGGAATCGAGGGAGATGGCAGCTAAGGTTGTGGTTGGGATGAGGAGGCGGTGAGCAGTTGTTGGGAGTTCAGTGGAGAGTAGTTGAGGGATGAGAACGAGGAGGCAGCGGGTTCGGCAGGGTGAATGGGTTGGATGGGGATAATGGGGTTCGATGGGTGGTTCCGGTGGAGGAGTGGGAAGGACAGTCTGAGATGTTACCTGATCGACGTTTTGTTGTGCATTGTCTGTGACTGTGGACTCAACTGCCTTAAGCAGCCTTTCAAATGCTTCTTTAGCAACTTGTTCTTCATCTGCTTGTTGTTCCCTTTCAGACTGTTGCTGTGATGCTTCTTCGGTAGAGGTTGTGTCAGCTTTAGTATGATTTTCCTGTTGTTGCTCCTGGGAAGATTGTGCGGAGGATTCATGCTGCATCGATGTTGTGGTGTCGTGGAATGTTTCTTCGTCCTGTTTGTCTTCTTCTTTGTCGTCATCTTTGTTTCCTTCGGCAGATGCTTGTGCTTCACTCTCAGAAGAACTAATTCTGATCCTCTTTCTGCGGAATAGTTGGTTTAGCTCCTCTTCATCTTCTTCTTCATCGTCCCATAGTTGTACAGATTCTTCATGTCGCAGAACAGGCCCTCTGGGTGGTGGTTGTGCTGCGAGTATTGCCGAAAAAAGGAATGAAAGGATGTGCCGCAATGTGGATCTTGGCATGCCTCCCTTGTTTACCTGTTTAATAATGGACACGCACTCTCGGTGAATGCGGTGGAAGAAGAAGGATGCGAAGTTGACTGGTTCTTGCACTGCTAATTCTATGGCGGAGTAAAAGGGGCGGGATATTCCATAGGTGCGTTTTTGTAGGTTGAGAATGGCTACTAAGAATTGGAGGGCTGATCTTTCTGGTTCCGGTCGGCAGAGAATCGCATACTCATTGGATGAATACCTAGGAAATAACTCTACCATTCTAGCGACTGGCAGACTCGGGCCATTTTCCCGACCTTGCGAAGGGAGTCTAAAGGCTTCTGTAAAAGCTTGGAATGTGATAAGTGTATGGGATGGGAGGGAGGTGATCGGCCAACTCTGCTCGGTGGCAGGTGTGTTGGCGATGGCGGAGATGATTTGGGTGAAGAATGGGTGGGACTCCACTGAATGCCAAGGTAGTTCAGCGAAGTTGGATAACCCACGAATGCGCAAGAACTCTCCTACGTCTGCAGGGAGTCCATCACGGAAGGCTGCGTAGTTAGCCAAAGCTTCCATGGCGCACACGAAGACAGTAAGCACAAGCACACAGAGCACAGGGTAAGCATACAGAGCACAAATCACACAAACACAATAGCGATTTTCGGCGAAACAGAAAAGGTTAAGTAGATGCGTTGCAGTGGAGAGCAATGAAGGATGATTAATCATCGTGCGGTATTGAAATTATAATTCTTAACTTCGGTGTGCATGCGTGAGTAGCTGGAAAGGGCAGGGCGGCTGTGGACATAATTAGGTATCAAAATGCGGATATTTACAGATTTATTTTATTAAGCACGCAAAATAAAAGAAAAGAAAAGAAATGAAAAGTGAACGCCAAAAGACGCGGCCAACTGCAAAATGTTTCAGTGCGGGTTAGATGTGTGTTGATACGGCCGCAGCTTTGAACCATTGATGACTTTCGGAAGAGGGATTCCGGTCAACGTAGTCAATCGAAAAGTTGTTGGGCCCACTTGTTCAGAAATCCGGTAGGGACCAAACCATCGTAACTTGAATTTGCCAGTAGAGCGATTCGACTTTGCATTGTAAAAGAGTACAAGTTGTCCCACCGAAAAAATTGGAGTCTTTAGATATCGATCATGTGTTTGAGCTTGTCTTAGCTGTACTTCCTGCATAGTCAAAAAACTGTGCCATCGTTGCTCGTCTAATTCTCTGAGTGTATCCAACCGAAATGATAGTGATTCTTCAGGTAGCAGTTTCTGAGTGATTGCTACTCGTAAACTTGGTATAACTATCTCCATCGGTGCTATTGCTTCTAATCCATAAACTAGTTTGAAAGGGGTTAATCCTGTTGTTATTTTGTATGTAGTCCGATATGCCCATAATACTACAGGTAGCAGTTGATCCCATCTTTCCGGTGCTTCCATAATCAATTTCCAAAGCATATTCAACAAAGTTTTGTTTGTACTTTCAGCCAAACCATTAGCACGAGGATAATAAGGAGAACTAAACTTATGCGTGACCTGGAACGAATGGGTGAGTACTTTCATTAAATTGTTGACAAACTGAGTGCCTTGATCTGTAACAAGTTCCAGTGGTAAACCAAAACATGGAAAGACATCCTTCAGTAGACATTTAGCTACCGCAACAGCTGTGGCACACCGTAAAGCCCAGGCTTCTGCCCATCTGGTAGCATAATTAGTACATGTCAAAATATAACGATTGTTAGTGAGGATTGCTGGTGGTGTAATTGGTCCGATAAAATCTAGTCCCCACTTCTGCAAAGGTTCTAATGGCAAGACAGGTTGTAGAGGGAAAAGATGACGTTGCAGGGGCTGTCCAGATCTCTGACAACTATCACATTGTTTGACAAACTGTGATACATCTCTGTACATAGTAGGCCACCAGAGACCACTTTGCAGAATTTTTCGGTGTGTTAAGTCTGCAGCAAAATGGCCACCGGAAGGAATTGAGTGAGCCAAAGTAATAACTGAGTTAACTTCATGTGGTGGAATACATTGAAGTAAAATTCGAGTATGATCCACATAGTATAATTCCCCAGCAATCAACCGAAATCGGCGACTGAAAACTGAAATTTTCCTTCGTATTGCAGGAGAAGTTTGAGTAGGAAGGTATCCATCAGTGAGGAAGGTTAAGATCTGATCATAATATGTAGATGGCATAGGTGGGTCTGTAATTTCATCATTCATTGGTCCAGAGACATAAATCGTCGGAGTTGTGTCATCTATACCTATCGGAGCTTCACCGGAATCTAAGCAAGACAAAAAATCTGCTAAGGCATGTGAACTGCCTGGTCGATGAATAACTTCGTAGTCAAACTCTTGTAAAAGTAGAACCCATCGAGATAATCGACCACCTAGATGCTGTTGCCGAACTAGATAGACAAGTGCAGCATGATCTACATGAAAAGTAAATCTACGGCCCAGCAAATAATGTCTGAATTTCTTGATAGAATATACTAGACCTAGACATTCTCTCTCTGTTACAGAGTAATTCTTTTTAGCAGGGGCTAATCTTTGACTTGCATAGTACACTGGTCTGAACCACTTATCGGTTTGTTGCATTAGAACGCTTCCTATTGCTATATCTGAAGCATCAACAAATACATGAAATGGGCGATCCCAGTCAGGAGGCTGTAAGATTGGAACCTGTGTTAGTAATCCCTTTAGACGATCAAAAGCAGTTTGACAGTCCGGGGTCCAGTCAAATTGTCGAGGGGTCTTGGTTATCAATCGGTTCAGTGGTATTGCCAAATGAGCAAGCCACCGCAAGTGCTGACCATGCCATCTTACTTGGCCCATAAAGCGCATTACTTCCTTAGGTGTAGTGGGTACAGGTGCTTCTAACACAGCTGTGATTTTATCTGGATCCACTTGTATACCCTGTGCAGATACAATGTGACCAAGTAGCTTTCCACATGAAACCGCAAACACAGATTTGTTTGGGTTTAAACAGAGTCTGTATTCTCTGCACTTTTCAAAGCAGCACCGTAAATGGAACAGGTGTGTTATCATCTTACCAAAAATTGAAAAATCATCAAGATATACTTGCATAAAAGGGGTAAGGTAAGGAGAAAATATTTCTTGCATACACCTTTGGAATGTACTTGGGGCATTCCTTAATCCAAACCACATAACAGTACATGCGAAAACATCCCAGTTGGTAATGAAGGCGGTCTTCGGTATATCCTGTTCAACCATCCTAACTTGATTATATCCACTGTACCCATCTAAGAATGAGTACATTTCATGTCTTGCTACTCTATCAAGCATTGTGTCAAGAAAAGGGAGCGGAAATGGATCAGGCACTGTAGCTGCGTTCAGTTTTCGGTAATCTACGCATATTCGTAACTGCTTATTCTTTTTAGGCACAATAACAATTGGTGAGATCCATTCAGCATGCTCTACTGGTACAATAAATCCGACTTTGAGTAGCCTATCAAGTTCTGCCTTCACCTGTGATGCATAGTTCGAGTTCATCCGATAGCTGGGTTTCTTAAGTGGTTTTGCTTCCGGCTTCAGCATGACCCTGTGTTGATAGATGCGGGTCCAAACCCTTCATATCTTTGTAATCCCATGCAAATACATCAGAAAATTCGCAAAGTCGTCGGATTAGATCTGCTTGAAATAATTCCGGTAAGTTCTCCTTTATTTTGACAGGTCGTGAATTTTCTTCATCACCTAAATTGTAAGTGGTCAGTTGATCTTCTGGAACATAAAATTGTCGAGGCTTCTCTGTATTCTCAGCTGGGTTAAAGAGTTGTTGTAGATCAGTGTCATCTATGGTAGCCTTATCTTCTTTCATATCTGTTTCTGTTACAGTCATCACCGTACAAACTGAAGGATTCCAATTATCTACAACAGATTGTAGATCAACAGTTCCTAGGGAGATCAAGTCAATGTTATTTTTCAGAAACTCTTCTTCTTCATCGTCTGACAATCCGTCTAGCATATGGACTGGTTCCGCAAAATACGGTCTAGCATGCAACTCGCAAGGTTGTATAGCATCTAATTTTACAACGTATTTACGATTATTATCCTTGAAAGTGAGTTCTTGTGCAGACCAATCTTGTATCACCTTAGCGTGCTTCAACCAAGGTCGGCCGAAAAGGAGATTATAATCAAGAGTGGATTCCGGTAAATCTAGTATGACAAAGGTCATTTTAAATGTTGTACCTTGTAAAGTGATTGGTACATTTCGTACAAGTCCTATGGGATGGACCCTTGATTGGTCGGCCATTCTGTCAAAAAACTGAACTGGTTCGATTTCGGTCCACCCTAACCTTTTACACAGTGCAGCAGTAGCAATGTTGACACCAGATTCTCCATCAATTAGTACCTGTATGATTTTATGATTTTTATACTATACCGTAATCAGAGGAACTGAATGATCGACCGTAGAATCAGGTTCCGGTTGCACTGTTGCTGTCGCTGGAATGCAAGAAGGCACATGACTGAACTGTTGTTGGAATTACTGTCGAACTCCCGGTACTAGGGCAAGTAATTGGCCCAGAGGAAGAGTGATGGATGCTTTAGATAAAATTTCCCAGGCCTTTTGTGATTGGATTGTATTTTCCACAGATTCTGAAGATGATGTGCCTGCTGAAGATGATGTGCCTGCTACTAAATTGGAATCGTGTTGTTGTGTTCCTTCTTCGGTTAACAGAGTCTGGGTTACTGGAACAGGATCTGGGAAGACTGGAGGTTCTACGGTGGTCCATTGACTAGCTTTATCATACATCCTTTGTTGTTCACGTATGCCTGGTTCAAATATTTTTGCTGCTGGTTGCAGTTGTTTACCAGAGCGGGTCTCAATTACTACAGCGTGCGTTTCTACTGGTGTGATTTGTACCATATTAGCCATTGGGTTTTGACGTTCTTTCTTCCTTTGATCATTCTCAGCTGCATCCTTACAAAATCTTCTAATGTGACCAAATTCACCACAGAAATGACAGCGCGGTGGTGGCAAATTGGGATTTTTCGGTGGTGGTCCGGCCTGCCAGCGGTTTGCGTTGTAGTTATTATTTCTCTGTCCTCTGTAATTTTGATATCCTTGTTGCTGGTTGTTTCTCATTTGCGGAGGTACATAATGATTTGTTGGCTGCTGTGGTTCCTGTATAATTGCATTGACAGTTGCTGTTCCCTGCACTTTAGCATTATATCCGTAGTTTTCGGTGGTGTGTTCGGTAGTGTTACAGATAGCACAAAACAACTGATTAAGTGCACAAGTGGCACTAGTATGGCTTGAATTCTTGCAGGTAGTGCAGTACATCTGTTTGGTCGGGTCTTCGACGACATTTTTATTTGCTTTTAACCACTCCAGATCTTCTGTAAATCCTCCAACCTTGTTTTCAAGCTGCAGAGCCATGGCAATCACTACATCTAGCGTCATAGCTCCTACACAACGTATGATCATAATCTGTTTAAGTTGCGGGGTCAATCCATTGATAAACCATTGAGTAATAACGTCATCCGGTAGGTTGGCATGTGCTGGTGGTAACTGCCTCAAATGAGTCCTGAATAGAGTGGCGTACTCCTGTACAGTTTGATTTATCTTCTGTTTATTGTTTTGCAGGTAGTCAAAAATTTCGGCTGGATTCTTCTTTAGCCTGAATCTCTGCAAAAAGGCATCTCTTACTACTTCATAAGTGCCGAAATGGTTAATATCATATTCTGTAAGCCATCTAGCTGCTTCGTTGACCAATGTCGACTGGAAAACAATAGCTTTATACGCCGGATAAGGTGGATGGTTGAGCACTGCGTAACTTATCTCAAATGTGCGTACATGAGCATCCGGGTCATCACCTGGGAATCACCGAATTTGGTGTACGTTACTCTGGTTGGAGCCGGCCTTGGTGGGCATAGTTGTTGTTGCTGCTATTGTTGTTGCCCGTTCATGGCTCTGATGGTTGTATTTTGACTATCTTCTGTATCCCGGGGCTGAATATCTGAACTATCGGAATCTGTATTGTCGGATTGCGCACTTTCCGGTTCGATAATCTTGTGGTGCTATTTCTTTGTCAAACCATGAATGACTGAAGCCCCTTGCTCCCATGGTCATAGGGATTGTAGTTTTTGTATACAACGTGCTAAGAAATTTCTGCATTGGAGAGATGTAATTTCCCTTTCCTCACACAATTTTGATTGGTTTCCTTTGTGATCGTTGAATACATGTATACGAAGGAAGCTAGAGGGAGGATTACGTGTATGCCACAAGGGGGCGCATATGAATGGTTGTGCATGTGTCCAACATTGTATGTGCACCTAAGCGCATGCGTTGCTTATTTCAGTGTATATGTGTAGGTGCAGTCACAGAGGCGATCTGGGGTAGGTAGGAAAGAGAGTGAGTGAGAAAGTGAGAGGGGGTGGAGTGTTGTACATGTGAATAGGTGTGGGCAAGTGTGCATGTGCTGTAGGTGCGAGCATATGAGTGCATAAGTAAGTGGATGTGTGCGCAACTGTATGTGGGGCAGTAGAAGGAGTTCGGGAGGAGGAAAAAGAAAGTGAAGGGAAAGGGAGTAAGTGAGGAAAATAGAGAGGAAGGAAGAAGGAGAAGAAGAAGATAGGACATGTGTGCAAGAAGAAGAGTGTGCTTGCAAGGGTCAACCTTGGTAGTGGGTATCGGGTTTCCTTGCTACTCTAGTATGATATTGGAGTCTGATTGTGGGCTTAGAGGAGCATTAATAGGCCAATCTCGAGTGTTTTGGGGTAGTTCACACGTGTATTTCTGCATCCTTTTCCTTGGGCATTGGGACTAAACATTTTGGCGATCCTACTGGGGATTGACTAAGCATATCTCATAGAGATTTCTACGAGTTCGCTTGGTGCCCCAATCATGTGGCACAGTCAAGTCGATCCCAAATTTGCTTTGATCTTCATTAGAGAAATGGCCCGGAAAAGGCAAGCCTATGGTTTTGAACAGGCCAACATGAGGCAAATGAATGCTTGACAAAATCGGAGATGGATATATTCTGGTCCGACCATGAGACATCATGTGAATAGAGATCGACAGTTTGGCCCGATATCAAACCATGTGAGATGCTGGTGTTGTGGGCAAATTGGGCATATAACCAAATATTGCCCTCGCGTATGCACCCCATTGGATTTTTCCCCCACATGTGTGAAATGCAGGAAAAAGAGGCTATGTGAGCACATGTGTGGCTCAAAAGAGGTGATTGACATAAAGGTCGCAAGGAATGAATCCAATAGGTGTTTATCCTCTTTGTATGTGGAAGTTGACAAGGGTGGAGTTACTTCGTCGACAGAGACCACGAGAGCAAGTGAAAGCAAGGACACTGGATCTCGTGACCGAGACTTGGTAGGACTCATAAAGAGCCTGGAATGCCAAGTCAATTTGCTTCGGGTAGAGCGGGATAGCGAGAGGACCAAGGTAGAAAAGCTTGAGGAAAGTCAAGCGAGATTAGGAGAGATTGTCGCAAAATGTGTAGGACAATTGCAAGTTGTGGGGAATAAAAACAAGGAGTTGAAAGCGAAAAAAAGCTTGGGGGAAGGTCTTATGAGGTCTGAGCATGAAAATGTGGTCTTAGACCTAAGAACCAGCTTGATGATAGCCGATTGCCATAATGTTGCGATCGAGGAGGATTCCCCTAAATATGATGATGACCTGGCACTGAGAGTCGACGGAATGGAAAAGGAAATCGAGAAATTGCGAGAGGTGACCGATAGATATGATGACCAAGTGGGTAAGGTAGTGGAAGAGTGTTGGAGCAAGCCTATGACAAGCCTAAGTATTGGCTTGAGTCCCACAAAGTCTTAGAAGAAGCTTTAAAAAGAAGACTATGTAAAGTTCACTTGTAAACTACCTCTTGTAATTTTTTGAAGAGTTTACTTAATGTAAAAGTAAGAGAATCTTAAGTGGTTGAGTCCACATGATCAAAAAGGGAAAGAGGAGCCACGAATTCATGATTTGTGGTAGGTAGAGAATCAAATCAATCATTGATTGATTGGAGAGTGATTGAGGGAAGTTAGCCTCCCAAACTCAACTATAAATAGATGGCAGTTTTAGTCGTGGTTAGAGAGACCTATGTGAAGACCTGCTTTATGCCATATCAAGGTGTGATTACAAGGCACACATATGTATCAGTAAGTCATTGTATTGTACAAGCAATATACTTTCATTTTCATGATTATTTGAGTTCATCTTTCCATGTTCTTGTGAAGTGTACGACTCACTGCCATTACTCTCAGTTTTCTCAGTCAGCTTGCAGAGATGTTTTCTCTGAGCTTGGTGCATCATTTTCAATGATTTAACTTGGTAAAGTTAGATCTATAAGTCTAATATATGCTCACAAATTTTCATGTCATTTGGATGTTTCAATCTTCAGTTATGTTCATTTGAAGTCAACAGGGTCTATTCATCTTCACTTCTCTGTCAGGTACCCGACTTTTTCACTCATCTTGTCAGAGCCATTTCTCAGTGGTTACTTATCCAAATTTAGTGATTTAAAGCTTGTTGGATTCCGCTTACTGTCTAGTATAACCATACAAATTTTTCATAATCATTGGATTCCTACATTTTGAGTTATGTTGATTTTTCTGCTCACTGGTCTCAAACTGTAGCAGCCCGTGAAAATCGGGATGATGTCATCAGTTGTTAAAACTCATTCTCAGTGTGTGGTTCATTATTTTTGATGATATTACTCTTGAAAGTTAGCTCTTTAAGTTACCGAGACTTCCCCAAGAGGAATTAAGCTAATTGCTGCTGTGCTCAGAGAATTATGTAAAACACTAGACATGTGTATGAACCAAGAATAGCAAGTTTTCACCTCTGAGCTAACTCCAACTTATCTGTTTTGATCTATCTTTTTGAGAGTGATCTTCCAAGGTACATAGGGTGTCTAATACATCCATTGGCAAGCTAAAAGGGCCCACCATATACTTCTGGAGTTCATTTGGCTGGTGTAGATCAAGGATTTTGCAACACCTCTTCATCTTCAAGCACATACCTATCCATCTTTTCACAGTGGTATCAGAGCAAGGTTGGACAACATGGCAGATGGATTTCCTTCATCGATTGACAAATTGGATAGAGGTAACTACTCAGCTTGGTCATTAAGGATGGAAGCTTATCTCCAAGGTAGAAGTTTATATGGTTATGTGGCTGGAGATGAAGTTATGCCAAGTTTCAGGAACAAAAGTCAACCAACACAAGAAGACCAAGAAAGATTGAGCACATGGTGCTCCAAGGATGCACTTGCAAGGTCTTATCTCCTCAACTCTATCTCAGATTTTTTGTTGCCTCACATTAGAAGTTGTAAGATATCTCAGGAAGTGTGGGATGCACTTGAAGCTTTCTTTTCTTCAAGTACTAAAGCTAGGAAGCATCAACTATGGCTGGATTTCACAACTCTCAAGAAGGCTCCCAAACAAAATGTGACTGATTTTGTCACAAAGCTCAAGGACATAGCAGATCAGTTGGGAAGCATTGGAGAGGTAATAGATGAAGAGCAAATTGTAAGGCTGTCATCAATGGCTTGAATGTAGATGACAAGTTGGAAGCATTCACCATAGCTATGGATTTGTACATGGACATGCATGTACCTGATTTCAACACACTCATTGGACAACTACTTACTCAAGAGGCAAAGCTTATCAAAAATGGAGAAAGCTCTAAAGGTAATCAATCTTCAGCTTTATACACGGATAAAAGCAAGTCTAAAGATAACAAAGGAAAGGCAAAGAAAGTGGATGATGAAGCAGGTACATATCAAGCTAACTATGCAGGTAGAGGAAGACGTGGCAGAGGTAGAGGAAGAGGAGGTAGACAAGGCAGGGGGAGATCCCAAGACTCCAACTCATGTTCTATTTGTGGACTAACTAATCATACTACTGAAAATTGCTTTAGGAATTCCAGGAATCAAAGAGGAAGAGGATACAATAGAGGAAGTTATGGCTATTCAAGAGGAAGGTTCAACAACTACCATGGCAACTACAACAACTACAATCATTCAAACTATCAAGGAGGATACAAAGGAAGGAGAGACTACAATAACTACACAGAAGACTCAAACAAAGAGGATTCATTATTGATCATGAACATGGCTATGCCACAAGGTAAATCTGATGAGCATGTTTTCTACATAGATTCAGGTTGTTCAAATCATGTGGCAGGAAATGTGGCACTCCTATCAGATTTAGAAGATCCAAGGAATAAGCATGAGGTACAAACAGGAGATGATACAAAACATCCTGTGGAGAAAATAGGCAATGTCAAAGCACCTGATAGAAACATCAACCTACTCAGTAAGGTACTCTATGTCCCTACCATTACAAAGAATTTGATAAGTGTTGGGCAGATAGTAGAGAAAGGGTTGCAAGTCAGGTTCACAAAGGCAGGAGCATTTGTTGAAGATCCAAGTCAAGGATTCAGAAAAATTGCAAAAGGTGAAAAGACAGGTAGATTGTTCACATTTGAATTACAGGACACTAGAAACATTGCTCTCTTTAATTATGGTAGTCAAACACTCACAGAATTGGAAGTATGGCACAAAAGGTTAGCACATATTGGTGAAAGGTCATTAAAGCAAATCTGCAGGGACCAAAGTGTACTTGGACTTCCTAATTTGTCAAAACAACATATGATTTATAAGTGTAGTGCATGTCAATTTGGAAAGGCTCACAGGTTACCATTCATGAAGAAAGGTTATATGCATGGAGATCTCTTGGAGTTGGTTCATACAGATGTATGGGGACCTAGCAAGGAAGCTTCAATATCTGGATCAAGGTATTATGTTTCCTTTATTGATGATTGCAACAGATGGACTATCCTATTCTTTATGAAACACAAAGATGAAGTTTTTTCATGTTTCAAAAGATATTTGGCTCTTGTGGAGAATCAAACAGGTAAATCACTAAAAAGGCTAAGGTGACATGGAGGGGGAGAATACTTCTCCCATGAGTTTGATTCTTTTCTTCAAGAAAGAGGAATCAAAAGAGAGGTAACTACAAGGTACACTCCTGAGCAAAATGGAGTGGCAGAAAGGAGGAATAGGACAATTGTTGAAGCTGCAAGGTCTATGTTAAATGAAAAGCATTTACCTAATTACTTATGGGCTGAGGCTGTATCTACAGCCACTTACTTGATTAACAGGTTTCCTTCAAAATCCCTTGATGGGATGACTCCATATGAGGCTTGGAATGGAAGAAGACCAAGCTTAGATCATTGTAAAATTTTTGGATGTATTGCTTTTGCTCATGTTCCTTCACAGGTTAGAGGCAAGATGGATCAAAGGCAGAAAGGTGTGTATTTATTGGATATGACAACAATCAAAAGGGCTACAGGTTATACAACCCTACCAACAAAGGATTCTTGGTAAGCAGAGATGTAGTTTTTGATGAGAACAATTCATGGTATGCAGATTCATGCAGGAAGGTCAATTTACCATATAATCTTGAAGAAGATTTTCCAAAGCTTGGTAGAGAACAACCGAAGATTGAAGAACAAGACACCTCAGAGGATGATGAAGAATCTCAGATGGAAAAGATCAAAGCATGGAAGTCTAAAGGTAAAGCAAAATTGCAGGAACTTGGACATGAGGCAGAATCATCACATCATGGCCTAAGAAGATCTATGAGGGAAAAGAAAAAACCAGAAAGGTATGGGTTTGACACCTCATTAGTAACTAAACACTCTATCTACATAGCACAAGATATAAACCAAGAGGAGCCATCATCATTTGAAGAGGCCAAAGCAAAATCAGAATGGAAGCATGCAATGAAGGAAGAGATTGAAGCACTTGAGGAAAAAAACACTTGGGATTTGGTGCCAAAGACTTCATCCATGAAGGTAATAGGCTCAAGATGGGTCTATAAACTCAAGAAGAATTCTGATGGTTCAATTAACAGGTATAAGGCAAGGCTTGTAGCAAAAGGCTTTGCACAAACTCAGGGAATTGATTATGAGGAGACCTTCTCTCCTGTGGCAAAGATGCCTACTATTAGGGTTTTGCTTAGTATTGCCTCTTCCAAGAATTGGAAGATACTTCAACTAGATCTAAAGAATGCATTCTTGAATGGTTGGATAACAGAAGAGGTATATATGGCACAACCACCTGGTTTTGAGAACCAAGTTTATCCTGATTATGTGTGTAAACTTAACAAAGCATTGTATGGTCTCAAGCAAGCTCCAAGAGCTTGGAATTTCAGGCTTGTTTCATTCTTGCATGACAAAGGCTTTCAACCAAGCAAGGCAGATCCTTCACTCTTTATTAAAAAGAGTAATTCCGAGGTCATCTACCTATGTGTATATGTAGATGATATTATATTGATAGGAAATGATGCAGATGGTATGAAGAAGATCAAAGATCAGATGAGAGAAGAGTTCAAGATAAGTGATTTGGGTTCACTTACCTACTTCCTAGGTTTGGAAGTTGTCTACAAAGATCATGGTTTGTTTCTCACTCAAAGAAAGTACATTAAGGACATGTTGGCAAAATTCAAGATGCAAGATTGTAAGATTGCAGGTACTCCAATGGAGGTCAATCAAAAATTGAGCTCACATGAAGATGAACTCATAGAGGACATCACATCATATCAAAGTCTAGTGGGTAGTCTCAATTATGCCACATTGACAAGAGTAGATATATGTTACAGTGTGAGTGTGCTAAGTCAATTTATGCACACACCAAGGAAACCACATATGGATGCTGCCAAAAGGATTCTCAAGTATCTCAAAGGAACCATAAATGAAGGACTTTATTATCCTTATGTATCTGATTTAGGTTTGAAGCTATTTTCTGATGCAGATTGGGCTGGCTCCAAGGAAGATAGAAGGAGCACTTCAGGTTATCTTACCTTTGCAGGTTCAAAGCTTATTTCATGGTCATCCAAGAAGCAACCCACAGTTGCTCTCTCTTCTACTGAAGCTGAATATAGAGGTCTTGCCATAGCTACACAAGAAGCTATGTGGATGAAGACATTATTCAAAGATGTTGGATTGGAGTTTGGAACTCCAACTATTTTTGGTGACAATATGAGTTCTATTCACTTGGCTGCTAATCCTATTTTTCATGCAAGGACTAAACATATTGAAGTTCATTATCACTATGTAAGAGAAAAGGTTCTAAGCAAAGAGATTCAAATATCATATGTGTCCACTCATCAACAATGTGCAGATATTCTAACCAAAGCATTGGATGGTACAAAGCTTTGCAAATTCAAGGCTATGATTGGTTTGCAGGTAATCTTGGAAGATTGAAGACCTCAAGCATACTTGGCTTGAGGGGGAGCTGTTGGAGCAAGTCTATGACAAGCCTAAGTATTGGCTTGAGTCCCACAAAGTCTTAGAAGAAGCTTTAAAAAGAACACTATGTAAAGTTCACTTGTGAACTACCTCTTGTAATTTTTTGAAGAGTTTACTTAATGTAAAAGTAAGAGAATCTTAAGTGGTTGAGTCCACATGATCAAAAAGGGAAAGAGGAGCCACGAATTTGTGATTTGTGGTAGGTAGAGAATCAAATCAATCATTGATTGATTGGAGAGTGATTGAGGGAAGTTAGCCTCCCAAACTCAACTATAAATAGATGGCAGTTTTAGTTGTGGTTAGAGAGACCTATGTGAAGACCTCCAAGAGCTGAGCTTTATGCCATATCAAGGTGTGATTACAAGGCACACATATGTATAAGTAAGTCATTGTATTGTACAAGCAATATACTTTCATTTTCATGATTATTTGAGTTCATCTTTCCATGTTCTTGTGAAGTGTACTACTCACTTCCATTACTCTCAGTTTTCTCAGTCAGCTTGCAGAGATGTTTTCTCTGAGCTTGGTGCATCATTTTCAATGATTTAACTTGGTAAAGTTAGATCTATAAGTTTACTATATGCTCACAAATTTTCATGTCATTTGGATGTTGAAATCTTCAGTTATGTTCATTTGAAGTCAACAGGGTCTGTTCATCTTCACTTCTCTGTCAAGTACCCAACTTTTTCACTCATCTTGTCAGAGCCATTTCTCAGTGGTTACTTATCCAAATTCAGTAATTTAAAGCTTGTTGGATTCAGCTTACTGTCTAGTATAACCATACATATTTTCATAATCATTGGATTCCTAAATTCTGAGTTATGTTGATTTTTCTGCTCACTGGTCTCAAACTGTAGCAGCCCGTGAAAATCGGGATGATGTCATCAGTTGTTAAAACTCATTCTCAGTGTGTGGTTCATTATTTTTGATGAGATTACTCTTGAAAGTTAGCTCTTTAAGTTACCTATACTTCCCCAAGAGGAATTAAGCTAATTGATGCTGTGCTCAGAGAATTATGTAAAACACTGGACAGGTGTATGAACCAAGAATAGCAAGTTTTCACCTCTGAGCTAACTCCAACTTATCTATTTTGATCTATCTTTTTGAGAGTGATCTTCCAAGGTACATAGGGTGTCTAATACATCCATTGGCAAGTTAAAAGGGCCCACCATATACTTCTGGAGTTCATTTGGCTGGTGTAGATCAAGGATTTTGCAACACCTCTTCATCTTCAAGCACATACCTATCCATCTTTTCACAAAGAGTTCCACTTGGAGTTAGAAAGAATGAAAAGTGCTCGAGTAGAGAGCGATGAGAAAGTGAGACAGTTAGAGAAAGAGAATGCAAGGCTGAGTAGCAAGCTCGGTAGGTAGATGAATCGGAAAGATGATGAGACACGAGGATAGGTAGAGGACCCAAAAGTAGGAAAAATGGAAGGAGAGCTGAAAGCCATGTTGGATAGGTTGGATGCGTTCGGAACGGAGTTAGAGAGGACAAAGAATGAATTGTCAATGAAGGTAGATGATCTAGATGTAGAAAATATGAGTAGGATTTGGGAGGAAAGATCGATTAGAGAGGAAATCGAGCAGTTGACTGTTCGAGTTGAGAAGAGGGAGGATGTTCCCCAAGGATCCGAAAAAAGGATGAGAGAGTTGTGAAGAGATGGATAGGTATGTGCTTGAAGATGAAGAGATGTTGCAAAATCCTTGATCTACACCAGCCAAATGAACTCCAGGAGTATATGGTGGGCCCTTTTAGCTTGCCAATGGATGTATTAGATACCCTATGTACCTTGGAAGATCACTCTCAAAAAGATAGATCAAAACAGATAAGTTGGAGTTAGCTCAGAGGTGAAAACTTGCTATTCTTGGTTCATACACCTGTCCAGTGTTTTACATAATTCTCTGAGCACAGCAGCAATTAGCTTAATTCCTCTTGGGGAAGTCTAGGTAGCTTAAAGAGCTAACTTTCAAGAGTAATCTCATCAAAAATAATAAACCACACACTGAGAATGAGTTTTAACAAGTGATGACATCATCACGATTTTCACGGGCTGCTACAGTTTGAGACCAGTGAGCAGAAAAATCAACATAATTCAAAATTTAGGAATCCAATGATTATGTAAATTTGTATGGTTATACTAGTCAGTAAGCTGAATCCAAGAAGATTTAAATCACTGAATTTGGATAAGTAACCACTGAGAAATGGCTCTTACAAGATGAGTGAAAAAGTCGGGTACCTGACAGAGAAGTGAAGATGAACAGACCCTGTTGACTTCAAATGAACATAACTGAAGATTGCAACGTCCAAATGACATGAAAATTTGTGAGCATATAGTAGACTTATAGAGCTAACTTTACCAAGTTAAATCACTGAAAAGGATGCACCAAGCTCAGAGAAAACATCTCTGCAAGTTGACTGAGAAAACTGAGAGTAATGGCAGTGAGTAGTACACTTCACAAGAACATGGAAAGATGAACTCAAATATTCATGAAAATGAAAGTATATTGCTTGTACAATACAATGACTTACTGATACATATGTGTGCCTTGTAATCACACCTTGATATGACATAAAGCTCAGCTCTTGGAGGTCTTCACATAGGTCTCTCTAACCACGACTAAAACTGCCATCTATTTATAGTTGAGTTTGGGAGGCTAACTTCCCTCAATCACTCTCCAATCAATCAATGATTGATTTGATTCTCTACCTACCACAAATCACGAATTCGTGGCTCCTCTTTCCATTCTTGATCAAGTGGACTCAACCACTTAAGATTCTCTTACTTTTACATTAAGTAAACTCTTCAAAAAATTACAAGAGGTAGTTCACAAGTGAACTTTACATAGTCTTCTTTTTAAAGCTTCTTCTAAGACTTTGTGAGACTCAAGCCAATACTTAGGCTTGTCATAGACTTGCTCCAACAAGAGTTAGACGAAGAAATGGAGCAAATATGGAATCAGTTCCGAAGCATTGATTGTGACCTGTTCTAATACCAGAGTGATATTGAGCACAACACACAAGGATTAAGAGAGCTAGCGATGAGGCTTGAGGCACTAAGAGGTACAATGGCTAATGGTAGTTTTCCAAGTCATCCATCAGGTCATGTGGAATCTCTGCGAGGCAGAGGTTGGAGGTGAGAAAGGAATCGATGAGGCGATGGATGTCGGTGAGGATGGCTTGAGTCTGATTAGGGTTTGCTTTGCGGATTGCGAGTGAGAGATGTGAGGATGGGCAGATCAAGTCTATTGTATGCTTAGGACTGAAGTGGTATTTTTCGGGGTTTTCAGGTCAGCAATGTAATTAGTGTGTGCGGGTTTTGAGAGGAAAAGTTTACCATGACATTAGTGGCCGGATTTTGGCTTGAGTAGCAGCACAGAGGAGATGTGTCTCAGTGGGATGTCCACGAGGAGTTTATGTGTGTGTGTTGTGATCGGGATGGTTGGGAAAAGGTCCTTTCTTTTGTCTCCTAATTCTCGAGATGCGGGAATGGAAAAAAAATGGAAAAAAAAAAAATATGTTTATGTATGTGTGCATGTGGCTACACGCCTATGTGGGCCGATAGGTGGATGGATCCACTTTGTCCTGGTGGTAAAAGCCACGAACCGACGTCGGTTTCGCATAGGGCTAGCTGTCTGTGTGTCGTGCGCTGCATTGGACTGGTAGATGGGTGGAACAAAGTTGATCGGGTGGTCGAGTCCACGAGTCGCATCCAGCTTCGGCGTAGGCTAGCAAGTGTGAGTAAATATATGGAAAAATGATGAAAAAAAAGAGAGAGAAAAATGTGGAAAAAAAAATGAATGAGATGAATTCCTCGCTCGAGGGGGATAGAAGAGAGGTGAGAGAGCATGATGCTCGGATGGGAATATGTGTTTGTGTTTGTAGGGATCTGGGAATGTGTGGACTCTTGATGAGGCATGTCGAATCGAAGCTTAAGTTCGGCTAGGGTTTTGGCTATGACGTGTCTGTGGAAGACTTGGACTCGAGGGATCCAAGCGTGCTAGTGACTTTGATCGTCTGTGAATTCTTGGGAGGTGCTCATTTTGGTTCTTAGGTTGTGCAACTATTTGCGATGTCCTGAAGCATGTCGACGATGAATGATCTTATCGGAGTGAGCTTGTTTAGGCTTGAGTGATCTTTGCCGCGTGCCTATCAATTCAGGAGGTGTGGTGGTGACCTAGCATGGAATTTAGTTGTAAAGTAAAAAAAAAAGCAAAGAGCCAATGAAAAGGAAAATGGGTAGTGGAAACCCTAGGTAGAAGGGGAATGAAAAATTGGCAAGTGAACTCGGTTAGAAATGAGAAAAAGGAATCAGCAAAACGATCGTGTGACCGGGAAGAGTATAAAAAATGGAACTGAGGAATGGTTTTTGATGGTGTGTGTAGAAAGTGTGTTGAGTATGCATGTGGAATAGAGATTCGTGACATGTTGAACGAACAATCGAGAAGAGTGACGAGAGGGAATGTGGACATGTCTTTTGCTTGCATGTATATTATGTGTGATGAGCTTGCATGTGTGATGTGAGTGATATGTGTGTGTTCTTTCCATTCTGATGTTATGGTTGATGAAAAAAGTGGTCTAACCTGTTTTGATGAGTTGTAGACAGGAGGACATGGCAATGGAAGGTACGAGAAGGTATATAAAATTGGTAAGCGATGCGATTGGTTTTGATACTAATGCATGAGGGTTGAGTGTGATTGCATGTGCTACATCGAGTTGAGTACAGGTACCAAATTGGCTCGTCGAGGACGACTTTGCAAGCAGAAGGGGGGAGTATGTTACATGCTAATTTGTGTAGAAATGGTGATCCATTGATGTGGTTATGATGCAACAAACCAAGAATTAATCCCCCCCCCCAAATGAGAATAGTTAAGTGTTTTGCATTAATAGATATGCGTGCATATGTTAGCATGGGTCTGGTACTGAGGGCATGATTGCAAAGATGTGTCTGTGCTAGGGAGAGGTGTAGGTGAGCATGCATTAAAATGAATGTGTTTGTCATTAAGCATATGGGATCCGGGGCACACGAGCATATGTGTGTAAAGTTTCTTGTGAGCATGAGCGCATGTGAGTATGGACATGTGTCAATGGTGATGGATATATGTATATATGTATGTGAGAGAAGGGGGTGTCTTATTAACTTCAGTTGATATATGCACCCTAGTCTAGATAGTTAATGTCTTGTCCTATTAACTTGGACACTGATTTGGTATGTTGTCTATGTATCAGCATTGTGACAAGGCTGTGGGACTCCAGGCCAAGTGTCCATATGCTTGCTGTAGGGATCATGACAAATTTGATTAGGTTTCAAAGGTCAGTTTTGGAGGAGTTTGTTATGGCCAGGCCCAACCAAAATGAAGCTATAGACATATTGCATGGTGGGCTTGATAAGCTATTGATGAGTGACCTAACCCAGTTTTATGTGTAGTTTCGAAATTCCGAAGAAACCCTCTTTAGTGTACTTGAACACCATGCATTAGTTGCACAATGGAAGGATAAGGAGTACTGCCGGAGATGAAAAAAAAAAAGAAAAGAAAAGGTAAGGAAAAAGAAAAAAAACAAAAACAAACAAACAAAACAAAAAAAAAGGGGATAAAAGAATATTAATAAAAATGGAAAAAATAAAAGTGCACATGTGCATGTGACTAGGGTGAGTGGGGTGTCAGGGGGAGTGGGTTAGTGGGGCAAAAAGAAAAGGAAGAAAAAATTTCCCCTCCCCACTCTTTTCTTTTCACTCGTCTCTCTCTCTCGGGTTTTTTTCCTCTTGTCTTTTTTTCGTCTGTGCAGGAGTGCTAGGGAGTTTTGCTTGGTTTTTTTGGTTATCTATCGAGGTACATAGAAGGAAGGGGATTGTTTCTTCAAAGTTTTTTTGGGGGTGTTTTTGTCCATGCAGGTGGCGAAGGAGAAGGGGGATCGATGGTCTGCTCATCTCTAGAGGCCTCGTGCCCACTATGCATGCTCAAAGACCAGTTTGTTTGGATGTTTCCCGGTCTCGGTGCAGTGAAGATGGTCCGAGATTGTGCTGTAAGCATACTTTTGTTGGAATGCATTGCATGCGAAGGCCGTCAGCAGCTTATTCGAGAACACACATGAAGGATTGCACTATTTTCGAAGGCGTTTCATGGGCAATACATAAATGCTTGAGGACTAATTTGCTCACTGCGAGATCAACTGGTACAGATGAAAGTTCAATGAGGTTAGATCATGGAAGTGACCAATGCTAGAGTCAGGACGGGGTGATTGTAGTTTACGATGATCTTGAAGTCCTCTTGCAAGTTTTGAGAGCTGATATAAGAGACAAAATATCTACACATCCGGGAAGACCAGAGTTTCTCGAGGTTGTTCTTGACCTTGGAAGACTTCTTGAGGCACATTTTCTTGGTGATGGTGGAGGCGAGTTTTTGAGAACAAAAGAGATTACAAGTTATGGACTGAGAGACCATCATCAACTAGGGAATGGAAAGAGGAGGCGATGAGCTGTAGAGGCAGGTCATTTTTGTATACCAGGGGTTTTTGGTGAGTATCTGTGTGTAGGTGTAAAGGAAGGGTTCCTTGGTGACTGAGGAGAGGGACAGCAAGGCTTCGGCTTGAGCCTTGAGGAACATAAGGGTCGCATGAGGAATCAAATACTGTTAAAGGAAGAATCCATCGATATCTAGGGCTTCTTTGCTATTTAATGAGTCTGTTCGAGGTTTATTGTATTCGAAGCACTCTTATGACTTCTCTTCCCTATTGTTATGGACTACAAGAATGATTGCAAAACTGAGAACATCTAAGGGATGAGTGCTTGTGTATAGGGTTTTGTTCAACATCGTATTCCTACTATCTGAGAAGCCGTGGCTGTCATCTATTTTGATAACCTTGCATATTTGAGTCTTTGTACACGCCCATTCTACCTTCCGAAAGGACTGTTCGGTATGTCACAAGTTCAGAACTATATGATGGTCTCTACTGAATCTCATTCAATCATTCTTCTGTTGAAAATAAAGGTGAGATAAGTATGAGAGCTGGAAGTGGTGCCCATTCTAGGGGAGAGACGATGGATCTTCCATAGGCGATTGCATCCAAGAACTGAAGGTATTCCCAAGGACATGGAACCAGCAGCCTGAGAGGAGGGAAAAGGGGCTTCCATCCTAAAGATAGGCACAACTGGAGGAAGGCTTATGAGATTGACATGTGAAGGAGGCGGCAGCCAAACTTGTCAGAAAGAGAGCAGGACTCAGTGTCGATTGGTGAAGATTGAAGCAGAGCACACGAACGGACCTGCAAAGGGGGGGACTCAAGTAATTGGGGGAGGGCATCGTTTTTTTTGGATTCTCTCTCGTTTTTCTATCTGTGCAGGTTCATGTCGAAGGTGAAGGGGAGGAGACGCTGACGAGCTTGAGCTACACCAAATTTTGGCACCGTTGCTAGGGAGAGAGCTTCGAGGACGAGCATTGTGATGGTAAGATCGTAGATTTGCGACGTTGGAAGGTAAAAAAACTGTCATTTTTGTTCATTTTCTAATTTTTCTTCTTCATCTTCATCATCATCACCATCTCCATCTTCTTCCATCTCCTTCTTCATAGAAATTTCTTGTTTTTTAGTGCATTTTCATACCATCTTTCATGCATTATTGTGCGAGGAGGAGTTAGGAAGTGCAAGAGAGAGCAAGCGCTTGTGTTTTTTCATGATTTTCTGCACATACGGAGCTTGCCATTGCTTGACGCTCAGAAATTCGAAGTTCCCGCCAAAAAACACGATTCTGTGATGAAAATCGCAATTCTGTGAAAAATTCAATTTTTTTTGAAAATCACGATTCTCTGTTTTCCGCCTAAAATCCTTTTGAAAAGAACACGATTCTGGGGTCATTCTCAGAATCGCGATTCTGTGGTTGTGCTCAAAATCGCGATTCTCTAAATTTTTGAAAACCACGATTCTCTGAGACAAAATCGTGATTTTCAAAAACACGATTTTCATCCAAGGTACAAAATTACGATTCTCTAGAACACGATTCTCTAGAACACGATTCTCTAAAACACGATTCTCTGAATGTGCTCAAAATCGCGATTCTCACAAATCACGATTTTCAGCCAAAAACACGATTGTGATCAAACACGATTCTCTGTTGGCAATCGCGATTCTCTAAAAACACGATTCTCTGAAAACACGATTCTCTGAAACCACGATTTTCATCCAAGGTACAAAATCGCGATTTTCAGAACACGATTCTCAAGAAAAAAAACACGATTTTCATCCAAGGTACAAAATCGCGATTTTCAGAACACTTTTCTCAAAAAACACGATTTTCTAAAACAGGATTCTCTGTTGGCAATCGCAATTTTCAAAAAAACACGATTTTCATCCAAGGTACAGCATTGTGATTCTCTTGAGATTCACAGTATCACGATTCTCTTGAGATTCACAACATCGCGATTCTCTTGAGACTCACAGCATCGCGATTCTCTTGAGATTCACAACATCGTGATTCTCTTGAGATTCACAACATCGCGATTCTCTTGGTTTCACAGCATCGTGATTCTCTAATTTCATAGCATCGCGATTCTCTTGGTTTCGCAGGATCGCGATTCTCTTGAGATTCACAGCATCGCGATTCTCTGATTTTACAGCATCGCAATTCTCTTGATTTCACAAAATCACGATTCTCTTACAAAATCGTGATTTTTCCATAAGGCCCTGTTTGCCTGTTTTGACCCCCAGGAGCCTGATTTGACATAACTTTTTCATCCAAAGTCCATTTTTTGACCTTCAGGTGGGACCTGGAATGCAAGGGGACTCCAAAGAATTTTGAACCATACCAAGGGGAAATTTTGGACTCTTAGCCAAAGCTTATGAACCTGAGATCTGGTAGACACCTATGCAAGGATAGACAAAGCATTAGATCTTCTCAGTCTAGTGTCAACCATACAGCTAAGTCTTGGGCACAACAACTAAGTGGTTGTCCTTACGTACTAAACTCTGACACAAGTGACTCAGAAATGTCTTTTAGCATGGGGAAACGTGCAGGTGGCTCAGGAACTGCCCATCTACAAACACCGATTAGGTGCTCACATCTATGAGGATGGCTTGAGGCGATCAGTGGTCCAACTCAAAAATCTAGATCAACCCTTTGGACTTGAACAACCGGTGGTCAAGTTCGAAGAGGGTTCATACATTGATAAGGAAGGAACCATGTATGTGGTCACCAACCTACCAGATAGGACCGATGATTTTGGAAATATCATTCATGAGAATGAGATAGGAGACCTAGAACAAGGAAATGTAGGACAAGGACCCCAGACGCCTAGAGGTAAGTCAGTTGTGACTAGAGTGATCACTCCAGATTGGATTCCTCAAGACTACAAAAGCATAGAACTATTCTTGAATAGAGAAACAGAGGAAGCCTTTTGGAGATTCAAGCCAGATCAACCTAGCCAATTGGGCATAGTCATCTTTTACAAGTTCAAGGATCCAAAGATACCAGGCAAAGTTGTCTACCTGGACAACACATCAGAGAAAATTTTCTTGGTAACAGAACATGATAGACATGCATATACTTGGAAGAGTGAATTGATTTTCCCTCCACCAAGATCCAATGTTTCCCATGGCCTCCAAGGAGTAGGATCATCCCAAGCTCATGAAGCCCAGAGAGAAAGAACTAGAGAGATACCTGAGGTAAGTTTTGCACACACTGTGGGAAAAAATAGAGCAGGATTTGAAAATGAAAGACCTGAAAGAGAGAGACATCAAGCACATAGGCAACAAAGAGATGAACCTGATTTTCCATTGCCTAGACCCCGAGAGCACACAAGAACCCTTAGACCCACTCAAGTGATCAAGGCAATGAATAATTATTTTGACGGGTCAGGAGATCCTTATGATCATGTGGCTGAGTTCAAACAAGTGTTAAGAGCTGAACAGGTTGAGGATTTGTTCACCCAGTATGAGGCATTTGGTTTGACTCTTAAGGGCACTGCCTTGGCTTGGTTTCAACCATTGAGTAGTCGAAACTATCGTGATATAGGTCAACTTCTAGACGAATTCATTGTAGAATTTTCGAAGAGTGGTATCAGGCATAACACATCATCTTTGATCCACAACTTCAAGCAAACACCCCAAGAAACAGTGCGACTAGCAGGTAGAAGGTTCAGACAGTACCTAGAAAGATGCCTTGCTCCAGAGTTGCCCACACCTGCCAAACAAGTGGCCTTGTTCTTAGATGGCTTGTTGAGCACAAAGTTAAGATCATATGTGTACTTGAAAGAGCCTAGATCCATAGAAGAGTGTGTGCGGACATGCATTGACATAGAAGATAACTTGGGTGAGGAGTTAGGATTGTCCAAACTCTATAAGGATTCTGATAGTTCTACTAGTCATACTTCGAAAATCTCCACAGACATAGATGAGATAGCTGAGCAAGTTGCCAAGAAGCTGGGAGTCCAAAATAGACAAACACAAAGAGTCACCTCATTGAACTGATGCTATACCTGCGGAGGGGACCACATGGCTAATGTATGCCCAATGCAAAACCAAAACATTAGAGAAAGGAATGCTCCATATTGCACTATTGAGAGAAAATACACGAACCACACAACTCAAGATTGTCCCTACAATAGGCATGCTATTAGACAAACTTATCAGCAACCTTACCAACAAGGTAGGTATCAGAACCAATACCAATATCCGTATTATCGACCACAACAGCAATATCAAGCACAATATAGGCCAGAACCAGTCTTGGGAAACCAACCACAAGCTCTTGGCAACGTGATTCTAGTCAAGTATGCTGTGGGAGAGGAAAATCCAAATCGAGCATTGGCGCCACTGACCCCATTGATACCAGATAATGACTCTCATGCTCATAGTCCAGACTACTCCCATGAAGGTAGTCCACATGCTTATTACACTGAGTCACCTGAGCATAGTGAGATTTACTCGTATCAATATGAGGCACCACCTATGGAGCAAAATTGGGAGCCAGAATACTCCAATGTTATGTACACAAATCCTAACCCTAGGCCCCAATTGAGACAAATGAGACCACAAGCCCCTAGAGGATCTTATTTCAGATGTCAAGGTGACCATTTCATTCGTGATTGTCCCCACCCACCATCTCCGAGTCAAGGTCAGGTTATCACAATACAAGCTTTTTGTCCTGAATATGGCAAAGACCATCTTCCCAGAGATTGTCCAAGAAACCCCTCCAGTGCACCCAAGATTACACCCATTAATGTGGTAGGCTTAGTGGCGGATTCAAGTGCCAGTAGCAGTAATGTGGCTCCTGTACAGGCAGTTACTTGGGCACAAGCATTAAAACAAGATAAACCAACAAAACAATTGGAGTCGAGTGAATAAGGAGAGCCTAGTAAGAGGAAAACAAGAACATGGAAAGATACTAGAGAGAAGGCCAATCGCAAGTGGAATAAAAAGTTATCGGAACTAGAAGAAAGTTTGAAAGATGCAAAACAAAAATAGAAGACATTGCATCTCAAAACCCCTCTCATGCCGAAACTCCATCCACTCCATCTCATCCCACCCCACCACCCATTGTAAATAGGCCGCAACCAAGGTCTGTTCTTGTAGATCCAACCCCAGAAGGCTTGGACATGATGTTCAAGGCCTACCAGGCTCGACTTCAAGAAGGGCCAACAGCTGCAAACCTAGACAAGAGTTACCCTAGAGCAGATTTAGAGATTGAACGGATGAAAATGTGCATGAAAATGGTAGAACAAGCTCAAGCCATACTCGAGACTAGTCAAAAGTTCAATCAGACAAACTCTGTTCAACCAGACTTGCATTTCCAGGGCTTACTAGAAAGATTAGAGCAATTGATAAACAAACCACAAGTTTCTTTACCTCCATAGGCTCAACCAATTATTGAGAGAAGAAGCTCACCACCAAAGGGAGCGTATGTTTCTAATTCCACGGATGATGGAATACCTCCTTCAATTCATGAGCACTCTCAAGAGTTCTTGCGGGAAATACAAGAGGAGAAATGGGCCAAGGAGAAGGGTAATTTCCCTCCTATTCATGAGATTGATGACCTTCATGATCAATTTCCCCAAGACATTCCATCTATTTACGGAGATGAAGCAGAACAACAAGAAGATGAAAGGTTAGATTTTGAATCTAATACCTTAGAAGAACTGCCTCAATTTCCAGGCCCATGGGAATCTGAATCTCTTCAGATCAGAGCTCCCACAATACTGGTCAGACATGAAAAACAGTGGTCCCAAGGAACACTGATGTCATGAAGAACACTAAGGTTCAATGTCATCTCACTATAGAAGAGCTGCTCAAAGCAAAACCTGAGCTATGGAATCATGTCAAGGATCAAGTCCCAGAACTTGATTCCAAAATGCCAAAAGCAGGCTCTAAGCAAAAAGTACCAGAGATACCTCTAGACAAAATAGGGGACATGTGTGAGGGAGAAGAAGGTAATACTTATCTTCCAATCACCTACCAAGGTTACACAACCAAAGCAATCATAGATTCAGGTGCTGGTGTTGCCATTGCGACCACCTCCTTGTGGAAGCAATGGGGAAAACCCACATTAAGACCAACCAGAATGAAGCTTCAAATGGCCGATGGTCATTTTGAAAGACCTCTAGGATTGCTAGAAGGGATAACTCTAACCACTTGTGGTGTAGAGTTTGAACATACATTTGCTATATGTGACTTTGAGAAAAATAATGTCTATGAGATGATCCTAGGAAGAACCTTCCTATGACAATTGCAAATAGTACAAGATTGGGGAACCAACTCCTTGTACTTACAACACTTAGGGGTCACCACCAAGGTCAATTTGAAGGATTACTCCTTCAGAGATGTACTACCCCTACAGTGGAATCCTATCCACAAAGCGAAGGAAGATTCCATCTCTGTGCATTCTGAAAGTTCACCTGATCCATCATGGCTGCATGAAGATACTCATTTGTGGATGTGCAAGGTCGTAGAGGAAGAGGAAAAACGTTTAAAGGCGAGAGAAGAAGGAACTTCGCCAGGAGATAGACCAGTTAGAGACCTAGCCTACACACCGATGATCTTTCTAGATGAGGAATTTGAACCTCATGGCTGGCCAGAAATCTTAGCTACCATGGACATTGCAGTCAATGAAGAACAATGGACACCTCATTGTGATGAGGAGGGTTATGATATTTCAGTGTTCATGTGTCAGCCCTTGCTAGAAGAATGTGACCCTAGTGATGTCATCGAAGAAGAAGAGAATGACGATGATATAGAGTCCATTATGATGGATAGTTGCTTTACCTCAGAAAAGCACTATTTAGAAGATGTAGGAGTGTTTAACCAAAAAGAAGAAGAAGAACCTCACACAAGCATTAAAACGGTAAATTCAAAGGATGGAAGTGAGCGCAATCAAAAGAAAAAGAAAAGAAAAGCTGTGAAACAGGAAGAGGAGGAATCCTTGTTTGAAGTACCAGAAAACTTCAAGAAATATGAAGTGGACGACCGAAAAATTCTGGTACGAATGCCTAAGAGAGAGGCCATTACAGGAGAAGCATACGATAATAAAGAAAAGACCAAGAAAATTGTAGTGACCATTGAAGAGAACGAAGAGAGATGCACATATATAGGAGATGACCTAAGTGCAAGAGAAGAGATGGAGCTCGTAGCTCTATTAAGGGAATATAGGGATGTGTTTGTGTGGCACTATAGAGACTTGAAAGGGGTATATCCGAGGATATGCTCTCATACAATCCCCATGACTGCTGACGCTAAGCCCACCAAACAAAAACCCTACACATATAATGACACTTATGCAGCTAAAATAAAAGAAGAAATTGATAGGCTGATTGAAGCTGATTTTTATCTATGAGATTGAGCATACTGAATGGGTGTCCCCCATTGTAGTGGTGCCCAAGAAGAACGGGAAGTTGCGAGTGTGTATTAACCTTAAAAAAGTTAATGCCGCTACGATCAGAGATAGTTATCCACTTTCAATCACGGAACACCTATTGGAGCGTGTTGCAGGCAAGGAAGTTTATAGCTTCCTTGATGGGTTTTTAGGTTACAATCAAGTAGCCATTGCCCCAGAAGATCAACACAAAACAGCTTTTGCCACAGAGTGGGGAATCTTTGCATTTCGTGTGATGCCATTTGGGCTCACTAATGCACCTGCAACATTCGAAAGGCTCATGTGTCATGTCTTCAAAGAGTTCTTGCGAAAGAGCTTAGAAGTATATGTGGATGATTTATGTGCTCATTCCCAAGAAAGAAGATACCACATCCCTGAGCTCAGACAGATCTTCAACAAGTGTAGAGAATATCGAGTGTGTCTGAACCCAGAAAAGTGTGTGTTCATGGTGCGTCAAGGTAAAATCTTAGGTCATATTGTTTCTAAGAATGGAATCTCAACAGATGAAGATAAGGTACGAGCCATAGCAGAGCTGCCAAGGCCGAGGAATGTTAAAGAGGTTCAAGCTTTTATGGGCCATTGTGGATATTACCGTAGGTTTATCCACATGTACGCGGTCATAGCTAGACCCCTTTATGCCTTGTTGTCTAATTTTGAGTGGAACAACGAATGTGAGAACTCCTTCAATGAGCTAAAAAGACGTTTGTGCACAACACCAATATTGACAACCCCAGATTGGAGTAAGCCATTCTATGTCCATGTGGATGCCTCCAATCATGCCATCGGATGTGTGCTAGCACAACCCACAAATGAAGGGAATTTAGATTTGCCCATAGCATATGCTAGTAGACAACTAAACCCAGCTGAAAGAAATTATACCACAACCGAGCGAGAAGGGTTAGGCATGGTATATGCTGTGAAGAAGTTTAGGCACTATTTATTGGCCAACAAGTTCAAGTTTTTCACTGATCATCAAAATTTGTTATATTTGGTCAATAAACCTTGTAATACAGGACGCTTAGTAAGATGGTTCCTCTTACTAATGGAATATGACTTTGAAGTTGTTGTCAGGAAAGGTAAAACCCACCTCCGGGCAGATCACCTTTCTCGCATTACTTCAGGAGAGTCACCTCAAGGAGTGTCAGATGACCTACCTGACACTTATCTATTCAATTTGGAGGTTGTTCCTAAATGGGCAAATAATTTGGTACCAGTCCTAACCTTCGGCCCTGCAAATAAGAATGTGAAAACATCACAAGAAGAAATTGTAAAATCACAAAAATATCACATATTGGCAGGAAGCATGTACAACCAAGATACTGAGGGTGTATTAGCTTGTTGTGTTGAGGACGATGAACATAGTAGTTGGTTGCAACAAGCTCATGAAGGACTGCTAGGAAATCATTATTCTAAACAGCGCACATTGCAGAATCTAAAACGTTTAGGAGTGCATTGGCCTAGCATGGACAAAGAAATTCATGAGTGGATTAAGAATTGTCCAGCGTGCCAGGAAAAACCCCCAGTGGATCATGCGACCCTTTATCAAGCATCATTAATTCCGGATTGGAGCACTCCATTGGTAGAGTTTATGAGATTGGGAAGATTACCCAAAGAGGCTAGTCTAGCAAGAAGACGAAGCATGGAGCAAGAGGCTCAGGGCTATGCGTTAGTTGGAGACAACTTATATCGAAGAGGCAAGGATGGTTATCTAAGATTGTGCATTCACGAATCAGACTATTTGAAAATCTTAGAAACTGCACACAACGGTGTTGCAGGTGGACACTTTGGTCCTGATCGGGTAATCAAGACCATTCTATTCTCAAGACTTTGGTGGCCCACTCTTCATATGGATGCACATACCTATGTGAAGAAATGTGACACATGCCAAGGTGCACAATATCCAGTTAGAAAAGACGAGATGCCTTTGAGGCCAATGATGGGAGGGCGTGCATTTTCGAAGTGGGGCATAGACTTCATAGGTCCTATTAACCCCCCAGCTAGAAACTCCCATGCAGAGTATATTATTGTAGCCACAAATTACCTTACAAAGTGGGTAGAAGTGAAAGCCACAACAAAGAATGATGCTCAAACTACGACTAAGTTCTTATTCGAGAATGTGTTCATGAGATATGGGCTACCAATAGAGTTAGTGAGCGATAGAGGCACACACTTCTTGAATGAGGTCATTGAAAATCTTCTCCAAGAATTCTTGGTGATACATAAGAAGTCTGCCCCTTATCACCCACAAGCTAACGGACAAGCCGAGAGCACCAATAAGATCCTCTGTAACGTATTGACAAAACTGGTAAATAATAAACGCTCTGATTGGGACAAACAACTTCATCATGTTATTTGGGCTTATCGAGTTGCCTACAAAACGGTACTCAATGCCACCCCATTTCAGATGGTCTTTGGATAGAATGTTGTGCTACCATTAGATTTCTTAATCCCAGCTTTAAAAGTAGCACAAGAGCATGAGTGGAATGGACATGAATTGTCCTCTAGGATCTTTGACCTAGAATGCTTAGGTGAGACAAGGCTACGAGCGACAGCAGGTATCTACGCTGCAAAGAAAAGGCAAAAGACATACTTCGATGCACACATCAAGGATAAGGGATTGAAAGAGGGAGACCTATTGCTGGTTTATATGCTAAAGCAACATGCCCGTAAGTTGGAAAAAAGAGGATATGGACCCATGATCATTAATAGAATTTCCACTAGCAGTGCAGTTCAGTTGGCCACTTTAGAAGGAGATATCTTGCCAAACTATATTAGTGGATGTAGAGTCAAGTTATACCAAGAACCTCTTACAGAGGATATGCTTACTAGACTCAACACTGCTAAGAAGCGAAAAGAAGAGGAGTTAAGGGTGAGGGAAGAAGCACAGGTAGAGGCCAGAGAGCGTATTAGGCGAAATAAGTTAAGGCAACTAGGCCTAAATGTCATCTCAAAAGCCCCAAAATATCACATGGATATGTGCCAAAAATCAGGCATAACTACTTCTCAAGTCATTGATCGACGTCCCTTTGTGACCATAGAGATAGGACAAGGAAAGGGTGCCAGGACTGTGAAAGCATTGATTGACTCAGGTGCAACAAGTAGTGTAGTTAGACTATCCTACTACCAAGACTTGCAAAAAGGAAGACGTGCAAAAAGGATATGGGTTTGGAAGCCAAAAGTACAAGTAGCCTCTACCAAACCAAAGCGCCAACCACACTAGATACCACAGTTCAGAAAGCATCCAAAGAGGAAGACGCCTCAAGTAATCTCTACAGTGCCAAATGCTCTTCTAAAATGGATCCCTATAAGGAGGAAGGATCATTTGTCATCTCGAGATCCAATGGATACCTCCAACAAAGATGACATCAACATCTGCAAGTGACATCAGGCCTCGACGAGCGACAACCATGTGCTCCTTGCACAACCCTGTCTTTTACACCATTTAGGTCATGCATTTCCAAAGTATGCATTAATATAGGGCCACATTACATGGCCATGCATAGAAACATTTGAGAGTCCCATGCACAAGAGCACATTGACATAGGTCAACTATTTTTTCTGATACTAATATCCGTCTTCTTGTTTTGTGACATTGTTCCTCAAAAAAAAAAAAGAGGAAAAAAAAGGAGAGGAAGAACTTGTTCCCAGGTTTGGCTCATGAAACATGAATGAGTCATGCTTAGTTGAAGGTAGAATTGTTGATTACTGGGCACTTATCAGTTTGGATAGAAGTGTGTCTCGGCTAGCAGATGATATAATTGCTGCCTTATCTGGTAGATGTCAATAACTTGGCATGAACATGGCATCCACCACTATGGTTTCCTCTTACCATGGTAGGAGTGAAGAACCTGAAGGTCCGCAACTTGAGTGATGCTTAACTACTGCATGTACGAGAGCATCCAGGGAGATATCTGCAAGAGGTAGTTTGGTACCCTAAGAATCCTTGTCCGTATACTGGGTGAGAAGACTCATGCTTATGGTGAGCTCAAGAGAAGATGTGAAACTAAGCTTGGTGTAGTTACCCAATGTCGTTTGTCAAGGAATATAAAGAAATTCAATTCTCAGTATTTGGCAAATGTTGTTTTGAAGAGAGCACACAGGACCAGGCACTCAAAGAATTTCATTAGGGGATCCTCAACACGGACATTCATCAACAATGTCCATCACAAATGCCAGGAGCACAATAGGACAAGATAAACATCGATCGATACTTCACCATGGTAAGTATCTTTTACCTTGGCAACACCATAACCATGATAGATTAGGAAACCTCTTCGTCGGCATACCCTTGAGCACTTAGCTCAAGACGCCAATTTTTGCACCATACTTCTTCCAATGCATTTTCCAAGTAAGCATGTATAGGTCTACATTACAAGGCCATGCACAAGGCACATATTTTCCTCAACCCATGCACGAACACACTTACCCATGATTCATTATGGGTTATTAGTACTTGGATTGATTACTATGAACATCGTCTTAAGAAGATCTAGAGGCCATCAATGGCGACTCACAATGACACAATCATGCTGGAATCCAAGGAAGGAGCGCATACCAAGGGACAACAACTTCCAAAGGATTTTAGTGACAAATGAAGAACCGGAAAACCAACCCTGCCACATTTGGAAGGTAGACGGCTCTTGTTCCTACCGAACAGACACTACCTCTCAAAGCACTACATGGAACAACCATTACAACAAGGTCTGTCAGGGACGACAGATTCAAGAGGGGGGGGAGTGCTGGAACTCAAGTCAAGGACAAAGCATAGGAGCACATCAAAGAGGTGGACACACAAGAAGAAGGAGCAAGTAGGGAGCTCCAAGAAGTGTATGTCAAATTTTTAGAAGAAATCCCTATAAAAATAGTGATTTTCATCACTAAAAACCATTGTAAATACCATTTTCTATTTTTGTAACTCCATTTTGTTCAAGCCGAGGAGTCCTCGAGCTTGAGGAGTATTAGAAATATCATCCTACCAATTTTCATAATTTTTAGACTTCGTTTGAGCCCTCAAATAAGCCCTAGAACCTAATTTTTAACTAGGCCGGACACTAGGTCTGGACAGGGCCAAAACTAGTTAAAAAACTATAAAAAGAGCTAGAGAGCTCATTTTTGAGGTTAGCTTGTTAGAGATTAGAGCTTTGTAAGAGAACTCTTTTGCAATCGAAGCTTCCCATTGTTCCTCTCTTTGATCTTACCTTGTGCGCATGTGTGTGTATGTGTGTGCATGTTTGTGTGCTTTCACTCACGCACTTGTGCCTTCACTTGCTCGTGGTCTTCATACCAGTCCTCACGTCTCCGCGAATTGACAAGTAAAGGAGGTGGTGCTTATGCTTGAGCTACAGTGCAGGTGGAGCTTCAACACATTATCCCCTATGGGAAACCTGGACAGTCTCTCCCAGACTCTAGCTCGCCTCCTTCTCTCTCTCATTTTTTGACTCCCGAACAGTAGTAGTGGGGGGAAATCATTGGTCGAAGGAGTCTTTGCTTGCTCTTTCGTGGTATGTACATGTGCACAGGAGGTTGTGTAGTCCGGGCAAAGGAACTTCCAATATACATCAATGTTGGAGGTCTATTAAAGAAAAAAGTTATTCACATCATATAAACATTACGTGAGGGAAGTGCCAATGGAAAGGAAATGAGGAGGCAAGAGTGAAGACTTAAAAAAAAGGAAAAGGAAGGAATCCATACAATGGGCATGGAACAGGGGTCTTTCCAAGAAGAGCTGAAGAGCAAGAGGACTTCTGATGTGCTTTGAGTGCAAAAGATGAAGGGCTTCTAAAACATCCAAAAAGGTGCTGCTAAATTAGCATGAAGCTTAAAATTTGTTGGGGCTATTTTCTCTGCAACATGCTCAACCAAGAGGATTTTATGAATCACGTATTGCTGCCAACAAGAACTACAGAAGCTCACTTTCTTTTCACTTGACTTGGAGAGAACAGGCTTTGGTCTGCTTCATTTTAGAGAATTAAAGACAACTAGAGTTGCTCATCAGATAGGTCTGGATGATTCTTCGATGAAGGAATAACTAGGTTGAATGTTGCTGTCACCAAAAAAAGGTTAACTCCAGCCGAAAGCCCCTCTGAAGGTCATATACAAGAGTATTGCTGCAAAAGTCACAAGTCTGTCTTGGACAACTGCTCTAAGTGGAAATGCTTCTGTTGCCATAATTTCTGCAAGTAAGTTCAACAGTTCTCGATAGTGGTTATGATAGATTTTCAATTATATCATGATTTCCTGAGCTCTAGTTAAATGAGCAACTCTTCTTAAAATTTTGTTTGTTTTTCATTGGAAATTACAATGGGACTTCAACACTATAAATCAAGCTGTTGGTTCAAATTTTATGCTCACTGAATAATTCAAAGGCATTAGTGAGCACTGAGAACCATGCTCCAAATGATCTGTCAATCCAAGAACATTGCATTTGTTAAAAAACCAAATCCAGGAAATAGTAAAGTATGATTTGGGACGGTTCACCTGAATCGTGATTACATCTTTGATATATCACTCGTAATCTGTTTGGTTGACTTAAAAATTTGGTTGAATCCGATTGGCTTGTGTTAGGGAAGTTACTATATGCTTTGATATTCTGAACCAAGGAACTCTCTTGAAATACTTTGTGGAATGTGTAAAATCTCAACTATGGTATCCTCAATTGAGTATATGTTTAGCATAGAGTTGCGGAGTCAAGGTTCATATGCCATCATTTAAGCCAATTGACCAGGTTGATTAACTCGAAATCCTGTCAAATTAGAGAAAGATTCAATTGTCACATTTGAATGTGTGTCAAAGAGAGGGTTGTCACTCTATTCTCTTTCACTTGCATAAATGGGGGTATATGTGTGCATGGTTGTACGAACATGTGTGATGTAGTGTCCGAGTGAAGGTGAGCATGAGTAATTGATTTTGAGGTCGTCCAATGGTGAGTGCCCGATTAATTGGGTGTGTATGTGGTTGATGGTATGCGTGCGAGGGTGTGTGTGGGACTGAATGAGAGTGTGGAAATAAGAGAGAGAGAGGGGGTAGAAAAGTGTAAGAGTGTGTGTATGAGAGTGCGAGTATTGGAGTGTGCATGTGAGAGAGAATGAGGAAGATTAAGTGAGGGGAAGAAGGAGAGAAAACAAGTGAGCGAAAGTGCAGGAGAGCAAGAAGGAAAGTGCAAGAGAGTGGTTGTGCATGAGAAGTGTGTATGAATAAGGAGAGATTGAAGGGAAATCGCGAGAGAAAACCTTGAAGATCAGATCCCCGCATGCATGTGTATTCATGCATCCATCCCCTCCTTCTATAAACACCTTCGAGTGCATTTGTGGTCAATTTGACGGAATTCAAGGAATTTGAGCAATTATAATTGCAATTATTTGCATTCTTCCTTGGGCTAAAGACCTTATCCAGTCTCACAATGAAGAAAACCTCACCATGACCCTCTTTATCAAACGTAAAAGGCTTTATGCAAAAACCATAACTGCTATATCAATGACCACATGGATGTACATAAGCGATATCCATAGAAGCATACATGGTGTGTATGTGCTCAGTATATGCAATAAAATGACACTAAAAGGTTGAATGCACAACCCAAAAACTAGCCAATAACACCTACAAGTGTCTATCAACTCTGATGTTTTAGGCTCAAAAACCTGCATAAAAATGCAGCGGCTGCTCCCACCAAAACTGAAAAACTTTTGAGAAATTTGTAGTTTTACGAGTGTGGTAAAAAACACAGCCCCAAAGGTTGATATTTATTGTCAGAGAAGTACAACAACAATCTTCTTGATGTTCTTGGATCTGTGTGAAGAGAACTATGTGCAAAAGTACTCCAAAATGGCTCCAAAAACACCCCAAAAATGCTTCAAAAATAGGCTTTGAAAGCAAAGAATGAAGCTTTGAGGGACCAAAACATGTTCAAGGTAATGTTAACCTTAGTATTTCCCCTTCTTCAAACACTACAAGAGTGTAGCTTAGCTGCAAGAGATTGCCATGGTTAAGCGAGCTTCGGGGGGAACAGTATTGGGATGGGTGACCTCTCAGGAAGTATCCGAAACCTCTATTTTCTTTGATCATTGAGGTCCTCCCTCGCGCACAGCCAATGGCACCAACGGTGACTTTGGTGACTCGGATGACAAGGTATGCCAAGGTCTATGCCTTGGTCGCTGCCTTAGTCGCCGCCTTGGAGAAAGCCAAGGGGGGAGCACCTTATATGTTAAGTGTGCTAATGATAGTTTTGAGAACAGCCCAATTGAAAGCGCCTTATATGTTAAACGTGCTAGTGATGTGCTTTTGATAATTGTTGTGTATGTTGATGACATGCTGCTCATTGGTCCTCATGAGAAGCATATTACTGATTTTAGGGCTGATTTACATGCCTCATTTGAGATGTTTGATTTGGGGCATTTGCATCATTATTTGGGCATTCCGTTTATGCAGGTTGATGGCGGAATAGCTTTGTGTCAAACAAAATATATTGACACATTATTGCAATGTTTTGGCCTTGAGGACTGCCATTGGAGGTTTCATGTCATGATGTAGATCATCCTATTTCTGATGCAGATTTACATGATGCACTTGTTGATGAGAGAGCTGATATTAGGAGGCAAAAACTATGCCAAAATGGTTGGTGCAGACTTTGGGTGATAGCAAATTAGATGCACCTCTCTCATAGCATACTCGTTCAGCCTCTCATAGTGCCTTTGCCTTTGTTACATCACATTGCTATGCTATGGCTGCATCTAGTTTTCGTGATGAGACTGAGCCTATTTCGTTTGATGAAGCACAAAATTCTGAACATTGGATGGTTGCAATGCAATCTGAATATGATGCTATCATGAAAAATGGTACCTGGTCTTTATGTGACTTGGCTCCTGGCAAGAAGGCCATCAGCACTAAGTGGGTATACAAGTTGAAGCATAAACCTGATGGAACAATTCATAGGTATAAAGCTAGGCTTGTTGCAAAGGGTTATGCTCAGGAAAGAGGCATTGATTTTGATGAGACCTTTGCTCCTACTTGCCGAATGACTATTGTTCATAGCATCTATGCACTTGCAGCTCATCACGCTTGGAATGTACATCAGTTGGACATTAAAACAACATTTCTGAATGGTGACTTGCATGAGGAAGTGTATGTTTTTCAGCCCCATGGCTTTGTGCAAAAAGGGCATGAAAACCAACTATGCAGGTTAAAGAAGGCATTATATGGTTTAAAGCAAGCACCACTTGCTTGGTATGAAAAGATACATGCCTATTTGGTTGCACATGGTTTTGAGAACAATCCAACCAAAAGCGCCTTATATGTTAAGCGTGCTAATGATGTGCTTCTCATCATTGTTGTGTACATTGATGACATGCTGCTCCCTGGTCCTCATGAGAAGCATATTGCTGATTTTAAGGCTGATTTACATGCCTCATTTGAGATGTTTGATTTGAGGCATTTGCATCATTATTTGGGCATTGAGTTTATGCAGATTGATGGCAGAATAGCTTTGTGTCAAACAAAATATATTGACACATTATTGCAATGTTTTGGCCTTGACGAGTGTAAATCGATTTCCACTCCTATGGAGACAGATTTACGATTGAGTCTTCATGATGTTGCAGATGCATTTGATGTTGTTCTCTATCAGCAAGATGTTGGATGCTTGATTTACTTATGCATTACTTGAATAAGTATTCAGTTTGTTGTCTCACGGATGAACAGGTTTATGCATTGCCCAGGTATCAAGCAGTGGCAAGCGATTAAGCGCATCTTTTGCTACTTGAGTGGTACCCGACTACTTGGGTTGTTTTATCCCAAGGGGGGATCACTACCACCAGATTTGCATGCTTTTTCTGACTGTGACTGGGCTAGTTGCTATGACACATGTGTCCACTAGTGGCTTTTGCTTCATGCTTGGTAGTTCATGTATATCTTGGTTGAGCAAGAAGTAGCCTAATGTGGCCACATCTAGTTGTGAGGCTGAGTATAGGGCAGCTTTCACAGCGATTGTTGAGTGTGTGTGGCTCAGATGCCTTATGGCTGATTTGGGTGTTGGACAGTCTTCTACCACCACCATCTTCACTGATAGTCAGAGTGCATTGGCAATTGCAAGGAACCCTATGTTCCATGGTGGCACTAAGCACATTGAGGTGCATTATCATTATGTCAGGGAGAGGTTCTCTGCTGGAGAGATCAACTTCGTATATGTGCCCACGCAAGAGAACATTGCAAACCTTTTCACAAAGGCTCTACCTAGGGAGAAGTTTGAAGCTTTCCCCAAAGTTTTGGGCTTATTTCCCTTTGTGGATTGATTCCACATAGCTTGGCACTTCCTTATACATGAGTGCGAGCTCCTTGTTCACTGCATCACTTTGAGGGGGGATTTGTTGATATATTTAGGTAGTGATGTGTGTGAACACTTTAGGACCACTGAGGCTTTTTTTCCCTCTTTAGGAGGTTTTTCTCTCCCATGTTGTATATATGCCTATTGCCCTAACGGGCTACTTATCTTTGTACATTCTAGTGGTAATACATTCAATTTTATGTGTTGTGCTCCAAGCTTCTTCTTCTTCCTTGTGTTGTTCACCTACTTCAGCAGATGTCTAACTCCAACAACAAGCATACTGGGGACAAGGAGGAGTCGAACCACCACCAAATGTAATGGCTGCTACATCAAGTCAAGGTAACACCCACAACCTACATTTTTATGGTAATTTTGGAAATGGTCCTAAAAGGCCAATCATTTGTTTTAGGTGTGGGGAGTGTGGACATTCTCAAAGCAAATGTCCTCTACCAGGGAATTCTCATCCTTGTAAAAAGTGCCTAGAAGCTAGAAACCACTACACCATTTGTTGCCCAAAGAACAAGGCATCTACATTAGGGTCTCATATTTAGATAGGAAGGACTTGCAAAAGAAACCATCATGACATCACCATCAGCTAGGGTGGTGCATAAACTAGAAGAAATTGAATCTTTTGTTATGCAGACAAGGAAAAAAAGGAAAATCCCTCAATAAAAAATGCATCAAGAGTCAAGTATAAATAGGGTAAACTTTGTAATAAGGGACAATTGATGATGACATACTCACTCCAAGTGAAGAGACACAATCAAAAGAAGAGCTTACAAGCACAAGTGAAGGCATTTGACAGTCATTCAGTAGGGCATAAAAGGAGCTTGAGAATTTGCACATAGCCCATGCCTCTATGGAATCTGAGGCTTCAAAAATTTTTAAATCCATTAAAAAGGGGGTTAGTATTTTTTGTATATTTAAAATGGATGCAAAATTCAAGTCACAAGTTCTATAGATCATTGATGAAGCCTCCACATCCACTCTGGTTGCAAAGGCTAATGCTATGAGTGAGGGTAAAGTTATAGGGGAAGCCCCCCTTACAGATTATAAGCATGTGTGTGACTCACTATCACTATTAGAGGATGGCATCTATAAGGATTTATGGTGGGTGGTGGCTCAAGCATTAATTTGATGCCTGAATACTATGGAATGTTGATATATTTTGTAGTGATGTGTGAAAACACTTAGGACCGTTGGGGTAGTTTTTTCCCTCTTTGGGATATTTTCCCCCTAGCTTGTATATATGACTATAATCCTAAGGGGGGACTTATTCTTGTACATTCACTTGATAATCTATTCAGTGTTATATTGTGCTCAAAATTTCGTCTTCTTTCTTGTGTTGTTCGTGTGCTTTTGTAGACATCAAACTCCAACAATTGGTATGAGAGTAGGTCGTTGCTTCATCTAGGGATTCGTCAACACCCCTTCGGTCACAGTCTCAAAATCACACAAAAATTGGTGAGCATACTTAGGGCAGTTAGGAGTTCAAAACATCTTCGATTTTGGCATCAAAATTTTGATATGAGCTCGTTTCTGCATCCAAATGCATATCATAGTGTCTATGCAGATAATTTTGTCCTTTTGTGCCAAATATATATACGTGTTTTCGTTCTCCAGTACAAGCACCTTGAACTTTACTACACGTCTAGTTGAGCTCCATAGGGTGTTTCTATTCAACTTTTTTAGATACAATCATTTTTCTACATCAGGGTATAGTCACTAGCCATGGCTGAAATCAATGATCTATTTGGTATGTTGGCTATTGAGGACAAGTTGGATGGTTCTAATTACCCATTATAGGCATATATTATGCATCATGTATTGGTAGCAAAAGGGGTATGGAATATTGTGAAGGGTATTGAAAAATGCCCTAATACACCTAAAAATAGAGTTATTGAAGGTGATGCAGATGGCATTGAAGATGATGATCTTCAGACTCTTAATTGTGCTTCGATTCTTGCCGCACCTACTATAGAGCAACTCTGTTGGGCTGGTAGAGATGCTCATGCACATGCGTTGATAGCCTTGTCTATCAAATGTGCCATTATCCATTACATTTGCTCTTGCAAGACAACAAAGGATGCTTAAGATGCTCTCACAACCTTATAGCAGGCAAGAAATGAGGCTCATGCTGCTTACCTCCAAAAATAGTTAGAGAGTGAGCACATGAATGAAGGAGATCAAATGGACAATTTTTTGACAATAATCAAAGATTTAGAGGAGCAATTAATGTATGTCGATGAAGTCTTGCCAGATACTTCACTTGTGCAAACTATTCTTAATGGTCTTCCAGATTGAGTTCTATTTCTACTCTTTGACTGATGATGAAAGTCAATCCAAATGCCTTAACATTTGAAAATTTATTCTCTGTTTTGCTGCAAGAAGATTAGTCCAAGAAAAATAGTCCATTATGCATGTTGCAGATCAAGCTTTCTTAGCTAATCAGAAGAGCAAAGGTAAATGGAGCTCATCTACTAGTAAGCAAAAATCTACTAATGCTACACAGTCAAAGAAGGAAGACAAAAGTAGAAACAATTTTGCAAATACTATAAATAAAATGATCATATCGTAAAGAGTTTTCCAAAACTAGTTGCAAAAGAGGCAAATAAGAAAGAGGTTGGAATGGTAGTTGCAGAGGCATCTAAACCTAAAACAGAGTATGCTAATCTTGTACAGAATGAAGAATGGGCATTTACTACTATATGCAGTGATGAACCATCTTCTCATGAGCAGTATATATTTGTAGTAGATTCAAATTTTTGGTAATTTGATAGTGGGCAACCAAACATATTACCTCACAACATAGTTTCTTAAGTTCATTTGAGGCTTGCCCTATACAAAATACTATCACATGCACTAAAAACTCCTTGTATCCTATAATGGGAGTTATTAAGATCATTTTCACTACTACTAATGGTAGTTCTTTCACATTTCAGGTGCTTTGTATGTGCCATGGATCAGGAAAAATCTGCTATCAGTATTAGCATTAGCCAAGATTGGATTGATTGTCAAATTTGTTCATGACACATGTACGATTCATGATCTCTCAAATGGAGATATTATTATTTCTTCTAACATTTTATGTCGTTGGCCATATAAGCTCATATACCATGCAAAATGTGTAAATGATTTGGTATGTTTAGTTCAAGATTCTCAAGCTATCTCATATGCAAGGCTTTGGCATGCACACTTTGTTCATTGCTTGTAGAAATCTAAAATGGTGTCTTTTAAGCCAAACTTGAGGCACCTTGTAAACATGCCCCTGAAGGCTATATTTTGGGCAAAATGGAGCATTCTTCCTTCCTAAAGATGGTATATTCGAGCTGCTCATAAATTGAAGCTTCTTCATAGTGATGTATGTGGTTGGGAGCTACCTTTACTTTGTGACTTAAATTGATGATTTTTCTAGGCACACATGGGTGTGTCCATTGAAGGCAAAGTCCAAAGTGTTTATGTGCTTCAAATAGTTTCTAGTTATGGCTGAAAATGTGTGAGCATGTAAATTGGGCACCCTCCATTTTCATGGAGGGGGGAATACATGCCTTACTAATTTTAATGCATTTATCAATGAGCATGGGACAAAACATCAATGTATATTGCCCTATAAACCTCAACAAAATGGAGTTGCAAAAATAAAGAACATGTCTCTCATGGAGCTGGTGAGGTATATGGTCAAAAGTCGGGCCTTACAACATAGCTTCTAGCTTGAGGTCATTATGTGTGCAACATATGTACTTAACAGGTGTCCCACCAAAGCACTGCAATCTATGAGTCCATACGAGGATTGTCATGGTTGCAAGCCATATGTTGCTTATCTGCGTGTCTTTGGTTGACTAGCATATGCATTAGTTCTTGAACAACGATGTAGGAAATTGGATGATAAACGAGTGAAATGTATTTTTGGTGAGTACAGTTCTAAAAGCAAACGCTATTGTTAGTATCGTCCATGAGCTAAACGCATTTGGTTAGGAATGATGTTGTTTTTGTGGAAGATACAATTTAGCTATTACTTTCATGTACTATAGAGACATCAGTTAGCTCCAAAGATGTATATGAAACTTTGATGCCTCTTTTTACAAGTGGACAATCAAGTGCTTGTCCAAATTAGGCATTTCCTTGACCTTTACATGTTCCACATGATGATGCGGATCATTCCATTTCTGATGTAGATTTACATGATGCACTTATTGATGAAAGGGCTGATATAGAGGAGGAAAAACTATGCCTAAATGGTTGGTGCAGTCTTTGCAAGATAGCAAATTAGATCCAACTTTTTCATATCGTACTCGTTTAGGATCTCATAGTGCTTATTTTGCATCAAATTGCTATGCAATGGCTACCTCTAGTCTCTGTGATGAGAATGAGCGAGTTTCTTTTGATGAAGCACAAAATTCAAAAAATTGGATGCTACTATGCAATCAAAATATGATGCTATTATGAAGAATGGTACTTGGACTTTATGTGTTTTGCCTCTAGGCAAAAAGGCCATTGGCACTAAATGGGTATACAAGTTGAAGTATAAACCTGATGGAATGATTGACAAATTTTGAGATGAGACCTTTGCATTGAGATGCCAAATGACCACCGTTTAGCATCTATGCACTTGCAGCTCATCATGGTTGGAATCTACATTAGTCGGACATTAAAACTTCATTTTTGAATGGTACCTTACATGAAAAAGTGTATGTATTTTAGCTTTGTGGTTTTGTGTAGAAAGGGCATGAAAATAAAGTGTGTAGGTTTGAAAAATGCATTATATGGTTTGATGCAAACACCATGTGCTTGGTATGAAAAGATACATGCCTACTTGATTGCACATGGTGTTGAGAACAATCCAACTAAGAGAACTTTATCTAATAAGCATGTAGAGGATGTAATTTTGTTCATTGTTGTGTATGTTGATGCATGTTGCTCAAAGGTCCTATTGAGAAGCACATTGCTGAATTTAAAGCTGATTTGCATGCCTCTTTTGAGATGTAAAATTCGGGGCATTTTCATCATTATTTGGACATCCGTTTTATGCAAGTTAATGGGGGAATAGCTTTGTGTCAAAAAGAGAATATTAACACATTATTGGAGCATTTTGGCCTTGACGATTGCAAACCTATTGCCACTCATATGGAAACATGTTTACATTTGAGTCGTCATGATGTTGGAGATGCATTTGATGTTGTTCTCTATAATCATGGTATTGGATGCTTGATTTACTTATGCATAACACGGCTTGATATTCAATTTGCTACCTCTCAAATGAGAAGGCTTATTCGTTGCCCATGTGTCAAACATTGGCAAGCAATTAAGCGATTATTTTTCTACTTGAGTGGTGTACCTGACTACTTGGATTGTTTTATTCCAAGGGGGGATCACTACCACTAGATTTACATGCTTTTTTTGACTCAAATGCAGGTAGTTGTTATGACACTCATGTATCCACTATTGATTTTTGCTTCATGCTTGGTAATTCATGCCTATCTTTGTTAGGCAAGAAGCAGCCTACTATGGCCACTTCTAGTTGTCAGGTTGAGTATAAGGAAAATTTCACAGTGTACATGGCTTAGATGCAATTTGGCTTATTTGGGTGTTGGTCGGTCTTTTGCCACCACCATCTTCACTGATAGTTAGAGTGCATTGGCAATTGCAAGGAACCATGTGTTCCATGCATGCACAAAGTACATTGAGGTGCATTATCATTATGTCAGGAAGAGGTTTTGTGCTAGAGAGATTAGTTTGGCATTGTGCCCACACAAGATAACATAGGAGACCTTTTCACAAAGGCTTTGCCTAGGGAGAAGTTTGAAGCTTTCTACAAAGCTTTGGGCTTGCTTCCTTTTGTGGATTGATCTCTTTCCACATAGCTTTGGACTTTCTTATACATGAGTGCTAGCTCCTTGTTAATCGCATCACTCCCAAGGGGGATTTGTTGACATATTCTGGGAATGATGTGTGCTTCAACCATCTCCTACCCATCATTTCTTGAGTCTAACACTCTCTTCCCCTTCTAGAGATCCTTGTCCTCAATGATCAATTCTTGATCTCCCCTTGAATTGATATCAGTCCTCACCCTTGCACAATCTATTGAGCCTTCTTGTTCTCAACCTTGGTCTCTTGAGCCTTGCATTTCCACTTCCTAGCCACTAGTCTATGGACTTGCCTTGCTCTCAACCTCGGTCTCTTGAGCATGGTTCTCCCCTATGCAAGCTATGTCACCTATGCAAGCTATCTTAGATCCGCAATCTAGTGCTTTCATTGGAAATTTTGTTCTGAGAGCTTTCTAATCGTATCTTACATGTCTAAATCTGACCTATGGATTAGGAGATACACTATAATCTTTGATGGGCTCATCTTTGAAACTGATGCATGCTTTTCCATCCACCTTGCTCAAGCCTACTTCCTAAGCTCTGATACCAATTGTGGGATTTGAACTCCTGACCTACCGAGTAGGACTACTTGCCCCAAAATCCATGGTTGATGATTACTTCCTAATCCTCCCTCTTAGGGTGTGGTTCAACTATCTCCTTCCTATCATTTCTTGAGTCCAAAAATATTACAACTACCCAAGCCTAAAACAACAAAAGAAATTCAAAGCTTTTGGGTCATATTGGTTACCACATGAGATTCATAATGAATGCAGACATAGCTAGACCATTGGCTAGGTTCACAAGTAAAGAACTCCCATTCAAGTGGGATAATAAAGAGGAAATGGCTTATCAGGCTTTGAGGACAAAACTGGTGGCTACACCAATCCTTGTTACACCTGATTGGTCTAAGGTTTCCATGTATGTGTAGATGCAAGTGCCTATATGGTGGGAGCGATTCTCACACAACATAGTAAGGAGTATAAGTTGGATAGACCCATTCAATATGCAAGTTGTATTCTAACTAAGGCCGAGAAGAACTAGAGTACCACCAAGAGGGAGGCCTTCGCAATGGTATTTGTTGTCCAAAAATTATGGCATTACTTGTTAGGGGTAAAATTCATCATAATTACTGATCACTAACCACTAACATAGTTATTAAACATGTCACAAGCAATAGGTAGAGTATGGAGGTTCCTTCTATTATTCTAAGAATTTGATTTCACTATAGTGCATAGTCTATGCAAGGAAAACTTTATGGTTGATCATCTATCTCACATTAGCCTAAAGAATTAGGCCATTGGAGTTGAAGATGAATTTCGAGATGCTGAGCTCATCACGGTTAAAGCACAAGGGTGGTATGATGATATCAAAGATTTTATCAAGATTGTTAAGTATCCAAATAAAGCTATTTTTTTGTAAAGGGAGAGGTTGCTAATAAAGAGCAAGCTATATTGATATGGTAAGGAAAATTTGTTGTATTGGGTCATTCTCCCATAGAATATGGGACTGGGGGAATGAAACTTGAAAGTCTATATACATACTAGATGTAAATGTTTTTATTCAAGAAAGGAGAGAGGAACAAGCTCCTCCATGCTCGAGTTCAAGGTCTCTAGAAGCACATGAACAACACAAGGAAGAAGAAAAAGCTTGGAGCACAACATAATACAAAATGTATTACCAAGTGAATGTACAAAGATAAGTGACATGTTAGGGTTATGGACATATACACAAGTCCTAGAAAAAAACCTCCTAAAGAGAAAAAAAAGTGCTATGTTGGTCCTAAGTGTGTTCACACACATCACTCCCGGAATATATCAACAAATCCCCTTTGGGAGTGATGCAGTTAACAAGAAGAAGACACTCATGTATAAGGAAGTGCCAAGATATTTGCAAAGAGATCAATACACAAGCTTCAAACTTCTCTGTAGGCAAAACGTTTCTGAAAAGATCTGAAACATTATCATGTGTGGACACCTAAGAAAAACTAATCTCTCTAGTAGAGAAACTCTCCCTAACATAATGATAGTGCACCTCATTGTGCTTTGTGCAAGCATGGAACATAGGGTTCCTTAGAACTACCAATGCACTCTATCTGTCAGTGAAGATGGTGGTGGCAACATACTGAACAACATCCAAATCAGCCAAAAGGTGTCTAAGCCACACAGACTCGATAGTCAATGTGAAAGCTTCCTTATACTCAGCCTCACATCTAGAAGTGGTCAAAGGCTGCTTCTTGCTCAATCAAGATATGCATGAGCTAGCAAGCATGAAGCAAAAGCCAATGGTGGACACATGAGTTTCATAGCAACAAGATTAGTCTAAGTAAAAAACAAGCATGTAAATCTGACAGTAATGATTCCCCTTGGAATAAAACAATCCAAGTAGCCAGGTGGCACTCAAGTATCAAAAGATGCACTTAATTGCCTACCAATGCTTAACACCTAGGCAATGCATAAACATGCTCATCTAAAAGATAAAAAATTGAATATTTAAGCTGAGTTATGCATAATTAAATCAAGTATCCAACGAACTATTGATAGAGGACAACATCAAATGCATCTCCATCATCATCATGAAGACTCAACCATAAACCTATTTTGATAGGACTGGCAACATGTTTGCAATCTTCAAGACAGAACACTACAATAATGTGTAAATATATTTTGTTTGACACAAAGTTAAACCCCCATCAACTTGCATAAATTGAATGCTCAAATAATGATGCAAATGCCTCAAATTCGACATCCCAAAAGAGGTATGAAAATTATCCTTAAATTCAACAATATTCTTCTCAATAGGACAAGTGAGCAGCATGTCATCAACATATACAACAGTTATCAAAAGTACATCATCTGCATGCTTAACATATAAGGTGCTCTCAATTGGATTGTCCTCAAAACTATGTGCAATCAATTAGGCGTGTATCTTTTCATATCAAGAACATGATGCTCGCTTCAAACCATATAATGACTTTTTCAGCCTATACACTTCCTTTTTATGCCCTTTCTACAAAAAACCACAAGGCTGAAATACATACACTTGTTCATGTAATTCACTATTCATAAATGTAGTTTTAATGTCTAATTGATGTACATTCCAACCATGATGAGCTACAACTGCACAAATGCTATGAACAATGGTCATTGGACATGTAGGAGCAAAGTTCTCATCAAAATCAATGCCTCTCTCTTGAGCATAACCTTTGTCAAAAAGCCTTGCCTTATACTTGTCAATTGTTCCATCAAGCTTATGTTTCATGTTTGTATTAAATGGCCTTTTTGTATGAAGGAAAATCACATAAAAACCAAGAACAATTCTTCATAATATCATCATATTTTGATTGCATAACAGCCATCTAATTTTTTGAATTTTGTGCTTCATCAAAAGAAATAAGCTCATTTTGATCACAAAGACTAGAGAAAACCATTCCACAACAATCTCATGCAAAGGAAGCACAATAAGAACCTGAATGAGTATGATATGTCAATGGTGCATCTAATTTGATATCTCTCAAGAACCAACCATTTAGGCATAGTTTTTGCCTCTTCTATGGAAGCCCTCTCATCAACAATTGCATCACATAAATCTGCATAAGAAATGGAATGATATGCATTATCATTTGGAACTCATAAAGACTAAGAAATTGCCTTGTTTAGACCAACATTTGATTGTCCACCTATAAAAAGAAGCAGTAAAGTGTCATACACATCCTTGAGCTAACTAATGTGTCATTGGTACATGAAAGTAATGGTTCAATTGCATCTTCCACAAAAACAATATCATGACTAACCAAAAGAGTTTAGTTTGTGGATGATACAGAAAATAGCCTTTGCTTTTTGAATTGTAGCCAACAAAAATACATTTAACTGTCTATGTTGTTTTTTAGGCACTAATGCATATGCCAAACAAACAAAGGCGCGTAAATGAGCAACAAATGGCTTACGAACATGCCAAGCCTCATATTGAATGATCGGTTGTGATGCTTTTGTGGGACACTTCTTAAGTACATATGTTTGCACACATAAGAGCCTCAAGCTAGAAGATATGTGTTGAAGCCTAACTTTTGACCATACACATTACCATTTCCATCAAAGACATGCATTCGTAACCTCCATCAAAGTGGAGGTTTCCGATTTACATGGTGATAGATTTTCAGCCATAACATGGAATTTTTCGAAGCGCATAAGCACTTAGGAATTTTCTTTCAATGTATACACCCATGCATGTCTTGAGAGAGAAGTCTTCAAAAAAAGTCACGAAGTAAAGGTAGCTCCCAAATGAAGGTGTCTACGTTGGACCACAAACATCACCATGAACAGTGTTGGGAATCTCTCCCTATGATAGTCTCCACCTTTTAGTACCTCGCACAGAATTCGATGAAGTAGAAGATGATCACGCCGGCTAACTTTTTAGAGTGCACACGGAGCGAATTCATATCAATGATCTATTGATATATTTAGGTAGTGATTTGTGTGAACACTCTAGGACCGCCGGGGCACTTTTTTCCCTCTTTAGGAGATTTTTTTCCCCCGGCTTGTATATATGCCTATTGCCCTAATGGGCTACTTATCTTTGTACATTCTCTAGTAATACATTCAGTCTTGTGTGTTGTGCTCCAAGCTTCTTCTTCTTCCTTGTGCTGTTCGCATGCTTCCGCAGACGTCTAACTCCAACAATTGGTATCAGAGCAGGTCGTCGCTTCATCTAGGGCACCGTCGACACTCCTCCGTTTGCAGTCTCAGATTCGCACGAAATTTGGTGAGCATACTCAAGGTGTTTCCGAGATCAAAACAGCTTTGCTGTGTGGTGCCGAAATCGCGATCTGAGCTCGTTTCGGCCTCCGAACGCACTATCACAGCGCTTGTGTAGGCTATTTCGTCCTTTTGTGCCAAAGGTATATACCAGTTTCTGTTCGCCAGTTTAAGCGTCTCGAAGTCTGCTACAGGTCTAGTAGAACTCATCTGGGCGGTTCCGTTCAACTTTTTGAGATACAGTCAATTTTTTGCATCAAGGTATTTTAGTCACCGGCCATGGCTGAAAGCAGTGATGTATTCCGTATGTTGGCTTATATGATGCGACATGTATTGGTTGCAAAAGGACTATGGAACATTGTGTAGGGTGTTGAAAGATGTCCTGTTACACCTGCGACTACAGGTACTACAAATACAGGTGCTGGAGGTGCTGGAGCTGATGAAGATGGTGTCGAAGATGATATTGTGCAGATTCCTATTCGTGCTGCTGTTTCTGTTGCACCTACTACAGAGCAGATTCATTGGGATGGCAGAGATGCCCAGGCACATGCATTGATAGCTTTGTCTGTCAAACGTGCCATTATTCCTCACATACGCTCTTGCAGAACAGCTAGGGATGCTTGGGATACACTTACCACATTGTACCAAGCTAGGAATGAGGCTCGTGTTGCTTATCTCCGAAAACAGTTGGAGAGTGAGCACATGAATGAAGGTGATTCTATGGACAGTTTCCTAACGAAGATCAAAGATTTGAAGGAACAATTGATTTCTGCTGATGAGGTTATACCAGATAGCTCACTTGTGCAGACCGTTCTGAATGGTCTTCCTGACTCATATCAGTTTTGCTTCTACTCTTCGGTTGATGATGAAAGGCAATTCGAATGCCTTATCATTTGAGGAGTTAGTCTCTGTTCTGTTACAGGAAGATCAATCCAGGCAGAACAGGTCCATTATGCGAGTTGCAGATCAAGCTTTCCTGGCTAGTCAGAAGGGCAAAGGAAAATGGAGCTCTTCTACTAGTAAGCAGAAATCTGCAAATGCTGCACATTCAAAGAACCAAGACAAAGATGAGAAAAAATAAAAAAAGCAGAAATTGTTTTGTAAGTACTGTAAAGGCAATGATCATATCATAAAGAATTGTCCAAAACTGGATGCTAAAGAGGCAAAGAAGAAAGAGGCTGGAATGGTTGTTGCAGAGGCCTCTACACCAAAAACAGAGTCTGCAAATCTTGTGCAGGAAGAAGAATGGGCGTTTACTACTGTCTGCAGTTTTGACCCATCTTCTCATGATCAGTGCATGTCTGCAGTAGACTTAGATGTTTGGTACTTTGATAGTGGGGCGACCAAACATATTACCTCGCAGCATAGTTTCTTCTCTTCACTCGAGCCTGCCCCTACAGGGAATACTGTTACGTGCGCCAACAACTCCTCTTATCCTGTTATGGGAGTTGGTAAGATCATTTTGACTTCTGATGATGGTAGTTCTTTCACTTTGTCAGATGCTTTATTTTTGTTGGATACAGTTCTGAAAGTAAAGGCTATCGCCTGTATCATCCACAGACTAAACGCATTCTGGTTAGCCGTGATGTTGTATTTGTGGAAGATGCTATTCAGCCATTGCTTTCATGTACTAAGGAGACATCTGTTAGCTCCAAAGACATGTATGATACTTTGATGTCTCTTTTTACAGGTGGACAGTCTAGTGCTGGTCCTAATGAGGCAACTTCTCAGCCTTTGCAGGTTTCATATGATGATGCAGATCATTCCATTTTTGATGCAGATTTACATGATGCACTTGCTGATGAGAGAGCTGATATTGAGCAGGCAAAAACTATGCCAAAATGGCTAGTGCAGACTTTGCATGACAGCAAATTAGATGCACCTTTGTCATATCGTACTCGTTCAGGCTCTCATAGTGCCTCCTTTGCATTAGATTGCTATACTATGGCTGCATCTAGTCTCTGTGATGAGAATGAGCTTGTTTCTTTTGATGAAGCACAGAATTCAGAAAATTGGATGGCTGCTATGCAATCTGAATATGATGCTATAATGAAGAATGGTACATGGTCTTTATGTGACTTGCCTCCTGGCAAGAAGGCCATTGGCACTAAGTGGGTATACAAGCTGAAGCGTAAACCTGATGGTACAGTTGACAGGTATAAGGCTAGGCTTGTTGCAAAGGGTTATGCGCAGGAAAGAGGCATTGATTTTGATGAGACCTTTGCACCTACATGCCGTATGACTACTGTTTGGAGCATTTGTGCACTTGCAGCCCATCATGGTTGGAATGTACATCAGTTGGACATTAAAACAACATTTCTAAATGGTGACTTGCATGAAGAAGTGTATGTTTTTCAGCCCCGTGGCTTTGTGCAGAAAGGGCATGAAAACCAGGTGTGCAGGTTAAAGAAGGCGTTATATGGTTTAAAGCAAGCACCACGTGCTTGGTATGAGAAGATACATGCCTATCTGATTGCACATGGTTTTGAGAACAGTCCAACTAAAAGCACCTTATATGTTAAGCGTGCTAATGATGTGCTTCTGATCATTGTTGTCTATGTAGACGACATGCTGCTCACTGGTCCTATTGAGAAGCATATTGCTGATTTTAAGGCTGATTTGCATGCCTCATTTGAGATGTCTGATTTGGGGCATTTGCATCACTATTTGGGCATTCAGTTTATGCAAGTTGATGGTGGAATGGCTTTGTGTCAAACGAATATATTGACACATTATTGCAGCATTTTGGCCTTGAAGACTGTAAGCCTATTGCCACTCCTATGGAGACAGGTTTATGATTGAGTCTTCATGATGCTGGAGATGCATTTGATGCTGTTCTCTATCAGCAGGCTGTTGGATGCTTGATTTACTTATGCATTACTCGGCCAGATATTCAGTTTGCTGTCTCATTGATGAGCAGGTTTATGCATTGCCCAGGAGTCACGGATTGGAAGGCGGTTAAGCGCATCTTTCGATACTTGAGTGGTACTCAGCTACTTGGGTTGTTTTATCCTAAGGGGGGATCACTACCGCCAGATTTGCATGCTTTTTCTAAACTCAGATTGGGCTGGTTGCTATGACAGTCATGTGTCCACCAGTGGTTTTTGCTTCATGCTTGGTAGCTCATGTATATCTTGGTTGAGCAAGAAGCAGCCTACTGTGGCCACTTCCAGTTGTGAGGCTGAGTATAGGGCAGCTTTCACAGCGACTGTTGAGTGTGTGGCTCAGATGCCTTATGGCTGATTTGGGTGTTGGCTAGTCTTCTGCCACCACCATCTTCACTGACAGTTAGAGCGCATTGGCAGTTGCGAGGAACCCTGTGTTCCATGCTCGCACTAAGCACATTGAGGTGCATTATCACTATGTCAGGGAGAGGTTCTCTGCTGGGGAGATCAGCTTGGCATATGTGCCCACGTAGGAGAACATTGCAGACCTTTTCACGAAGGCTCTGCCTAGGGAGAAGTTTGAAGCTTTCCGCAAAGCTTTGGGCTTACTTCCTTTTGTGGAGTGATTTCCACATAGCTTGGCACTTCCTTATACATGAGTGCCAGCTCCTTGTTCACCGCATCACTCCCAGGGGGGATTTGTTGATATATTTAGGTAGTGATGTGTGTGAACACTCTAGGACCGCCGGGGCACTTTTTTCCCTCTTTAGGAGGTTTTTTTCCCCCGGCTTGTATATACGCCTATTGCCCTAATGGGCTACTTATCTTTGTACATTCTCTTGTAATACATTCAGTCTTGTGTGTTGTGCTCCAAGCTTCTTCTTCTTCCTTGTGCTGTTCGCGTGCTTCCGCAGATGTCTAACTCCAACATGATCCTCCCATCCATGTACATCCCATTAAAACTCTCTTTCCATATTCAATTGAGCCCCCCACATGGTGCCACACATGGGTGCCACATGGTACTCATGTATGAGCCCATCTCAATAAAGCTAAGAGGTGATTCCCACCTCTCCTCATGGGTACTCCATATAATATTTCCTTCCCCTTGACTCCATTTTTGTCCTCAAAAATGGTACTGGAAGGTCTAATAGAAAGAGATGATCAATGGAACGGTACTCCCACTATATCCCGATGTATTAAAATACATGGTCATATCTCCGGGTCGTTTCCCCGTATCCTTCCCCTTAAGAAGACCCTAGGGAACTAAAATTGGGAAACCATCTCTGAAGGGTGCTAACCCGCTCCCATGTGGCACTATCTTTTGAACTTTCTTTCCACTTTACTAGACACTCTTTATACAGGTGACTTCTCGTCCATTTCTCTTGAATGCTTAGTATGCTCTCAGGCTCATGTGGAATAGATTGAACAAAAATAGGCTCTACTACATCACTGTTTGGAATGAGGTTGTCAGATTCACCCAGCCTTTTCTTAAGCCAGCTAACATGAAAAATTGGATGGATTTGACTATTCTCTCGAAGTTGGAGCTGGTAAGCCATCTTTCCTATTCTCTTAAGTAATTAAATCCAAATTACTAGAGAGATCTTAAAAGAAAATCATAGCATCTGATGAAAATGAAAAAAAACTAAGAGATATGTACAACCTACACAAATTTTGCAAGTGCCAGGTGATCCAAAAGATCTTCAATTTTGTTGATGGTGATAGGCCTTGATCCTAGAGATGTTGACTACTAGTAGTGCCTTGGTAGCCAAAGTCTCTAACTAAATTGCACTCCATTGTAACATTTCTCTAATTTTGTACATCGTTCCCAATGAGGAAGATACTTGCCTCACACTTGTGTCTATAATTATGGTCTATGTAAGAGAAAAAGCATACAAATCTGTGATTTTTTTGTCCATAATTTTTTTATCATGAGCTTCCTTCCTTTTGCTTTGTGTCTCCTCCAACTGCTTTGCTACATCTAGTCGAATTTCCTCCAGTTTTTTGAGTGTTGGTAGTCTAGCAGAGATCCCAAGATTCTTTCTTACATGCACAGACTCTGTCCAAGGAGAGCCATGTAGAAACTCAAAGGGCTCAATAGGAATTACTCCATAAACCAATTGAAACAGGAGTGGCCTATTGCTTCTTTGCATTGTAGGCCCATAGTGTGCCTAGATAAGTAGTGCCGTAGGTACTGGGCTTTAACATCCTTAACAAAGCTATCAATACTTTATTTGTGGACTCTACTTGTACATTGGCCCTTGGATAATATCCATAGGAAGTATGATGGAGAATCTTGTACTTTTTAAAAACACCATACAAAATTTAATTAACAAAGTGTGTTTCTTGGTCAATGCACATTTCAACTGGAAAACCAAACCTGCAAAAAATGTTGTTGTACAAAAAATTAGCAACTATTTGGGTTGTGCAATTTGGAGAAGCAATAGCCTTGGCCCACTTTGTTGCATAGTCAATGTCAATCAGCAAATAATTATCTTGTCATGGAAAGGATGCAGGATGGCACATACACGCATACACACATACACTTACACATACACATAGACATACACATATAGACATGTATATGCATAAAACATATTACATGCACCTATATACACACATAGATACACACATATACATGCATATAGACAAACTTACACAAATATAGATATATACCTACATGTGCATACATACATTTTATACACACACAAATACATGCATATACATACATATATACACACATATAATATGAATGAATTATATAATTAAAGTAATAAATCACATGTTAAATATAAACAATAGTAAAAATAATTAAAACAGACTTTTCATTAATTAGTACCATAGGCACAATACAAAACTTAATTGAAATGAGAAAATATATAGATATAAAATAACAAATGTATATCAATGTAAAATATACATCCAATGTAATATATCAGTCATCTTGATCATCATCATGTAAGTCCTCATCATCATGATTGTTGAAGATAAATGTACAAGCTCATTTTCATATGAGCCATGCTTGGATAAATTTACCAAATATAAAGATAAAGGAAAAGTGGAGGAAAAAAGGAAAAAATAATAAAAGAAAAAATCTAGTCAAAATTCATGATGAGTAAGAAATACAATATCTTGCCTTGTAGTTAGTAGCATGTAGTGGAGAAAGTGGTGAGTTAAGAAGGAGGCACAAACTTCTTCACATGCTCATTGGTTATAAAAGTGAAGTGAAAGCACATTCAAAACAAGGAGAGAAAGAGGCAAGAGCTCCCAGTAGTCGGATCTGGCCATTTTGTCATTTTGGCTTTCCTTAGACTCCTTCCAGCTGCACGTTAGTTTGTACACAGCTCTGTTGTAGAGCTCATATCTCAGTGCATATATAACCATTTTGTGCGTTTAAACATTCATTGGAAAGCTTATGTCATCTACTTTTTGAATATTAAATATCTCTTTGAAAGCTTATGTAGTTTGTGAGATATCCGTGAAAGAGTGAAGTCCAGTTTTTTACTATACCTATGTAGATAGGTAGTCTATTTTGGTTGGTTAACTTTCCCAACCAAAACATATCCAAATTGCATGATTTTTATTTTGTTGGAAAGCTCTTGACATCTACATTCAGTGTCTCAAATATCTCATTGAGATCATTTATATTCTATGAGATAGCTATCATATAGTAAAGTCCAGTTTTATAGTGTACTTATGTGTGCAGGTGGTCTATCGTGGTGAGTTGAGTTTCCTGATCAAAACTCATCCAAATTACTTGTTTTTTATCTTGTTGGAATACTATTTATGTCTACTTTCTATCTACCAAATATCTTTCTCAAAGGATATATATTCAGAGAGTTATCAGTCTGAGAGTGAAGCTCAGCTCTTTAGCATATCTATGTGGACAGGTAGTTCATCTTTGAAAGTTGTGTTTCCTAATCAAAACTTGTCCAAATTAAGTCATTTATAGCTTGTTAGAAAGCTCTCTTTGTCTACTTTGATTGAATAAAGTCTCAAGTCCATTTGAGTTTTGTATTGAGAGCAGCAAGCTATCTAAGGTGCAGATGTTTGTCCAAGTGTTGGACATACAAGGGCTCACTACACACTTCCGTTGCGCATAGGAGAACTCATTCTCCACAGTTGGTATCAGAGAAAAATTGGTGTTGAAGCTTCATCAACAGAGCTGGAGGTGAAGCAACACTAAAGAGGAGCTACAAAACAAGAAGGAGCTTCACAAACACAAGAGCAAAGGACTATAACTATTCGAGGTAACTCTCAAAGTCTTTGATACTCTTCAATGGCTGACTTGGGTCAACAAGTAGAGAAGTTGGAGAAGGATAACTATCCCGTGTGGAAGTTTAGAATGACCAACTACCTAATGGGAAAAGGCTTATGGGGTATTGTGAGTGGTGATGATGCTCAACCTCAAATCAATCAAGCTATGGCCACCGAAGTCCGAAGGAGGCAAGCAAAAGAATGGGAATAGAGGAATAGGAGAGTCATGTTCCTCATTTTGCAAGTCATTACTAATGCCATGGTAGGTCATATTCAACATCTAGAGAAAGCTAAGGATGCTTGGGAAGCTCTTGAAAGGATGTATTCAACAAATACCAAAGCTAGGAAACTTCAACTCAAGAATGAGTTGAACACAATCAAGAAAAGTTCGAGTCAATCCATAGCTGAATATACTTTGAAGATTAAGGAGCTAAGCGATGCTTTAACTTCTATTGGCACAACGGTTGAAGACGAAGATCTTGTGTGTTATAATCTCAATGGCTTGAGAGAAGATGAAAGATGGAAGCCTTTTATAACTTCCATTAACTTGAAAGATGTATATCCAGGTTTTGAACAACTAATCCCTCATCTTGTCACAGAAGAGCTTAGCTTCGGTGGTCCCAAAGGAAAGGACAGCCATAACCAAATGTTATATACAGGTCGAGTTTAAGGAAGAAACTCAAGAGGAGGCTCAAGAGGAAAAGGAAGAGGTCACAACCACTCCAATTACAATCAAAACAATTCGGAAGACAACAAGGATGCATCAAATGCCAACGCACAAGGAAGAGGTCGAGGTAGAAGTAGAGGAAGAGGCCGAATCTCCTACAATTCTCATAAAGGTATAACATGCTATCATTGTGGTAAAGTAGGACACTATGCTAGTGATTGTTGGCTGAAGAATGGAAGACCAAATGGAGGCAATCAAAGGAACCAAAGCAACTATGCAAGCACCTCAAGTGAAGGAAGCAAGGACACACTACTTGCAATGAGACATGAGTATAGAAGCTCTTGTGAAGATGACAAAAAATGGTACATTGATTCAGGTTGTAGTAACCATATGTCATGCCAAGGAAGTTTTACAGGTACCAAGTGGAAAAGGATGTGTTGAAACAGGTGATGATACTCAACACATGATTGAACACATTGGAGATATAAGACTCGGAGATACAAGTAGAGCAAAGGTACTATCTAATGTTCTTCATGTTCCTACAATTTCAAAGAACTTGGTTTCAGTAGGACAAATGGTAGAGAAGGGTTATCATGTCATATTCAATGAGAATGGGTGCTTCATAAATAATCCAAAGGAAGGCTTCAAGGTCATTGCTCGAGGTAGAAGAGAAGGAAGGATGTTCACTTTGGATGTCCAACATCCACATGGAAAGGTCATGTACATTCAATGTGGGAACAAGAAGATTTCAGAGCTGGACTTATGGCACAAAAGAATAGGACACATCAACATTCCAAAGCTGAAGGACATGAGCAAACATGAAGTGGTAAGAGGTCTTCCAAAATTTAATAGCATTGGACTACATGAGTTATGTGAAGCTTGTCAACTAGGAAAGCAAACGAGGCAGCCATTCAAGAGGAGCAATTATGTGGCTCCAAATGTCTTGGACTTGATACATACGGATGTATGGGGACCAACCCAAGAGGCATCAATGGCTGGTAATAGATTTTTTGTCACCTTCATTGATGATCACTCAAGAAAGGTATGGCTGTTTTGTATGAAACAAAAATCAGAGGTGTTTTCTATATTCAAAAGATTCAAAGTTGAAGTTGAAAAGCAAACAGGAAGGTCTATCAAAACCTTAAGGTCCGATGGTGGAGGAGAATACTTCTCCAAAGAATTTTCAGATTTTCTACAAGAGAATGGAATCAAAAGGCAATTCACTTGCAGGTATACACCACAACAAAATGGAGTAGCTGAGAGGAAAAATAGGCAAATTGCTGAAATTGCAAGATGCATGCTCAACGAGATGAAGGTACCATTGTACTATTGGGCTAAAGCTACCACAACCGTCATTTACTTGATGAATAGGTGCACAACATCGGGAATACATCACTTGACTCCAGAAGAGGTATATTCCGGCAAGAAACCTGATCTTACACACCTCAAAGTGTTTGGAAGTGTTTGCTTTGTTCACATTCCACAAGAAGTTAGTACAAATATGGAACCAAGATCAGAAAAATGCATTTTCATCGGCTACTCAACGGAGCAAAAAGGATACAAGTGTTACAACCCTAGCACAAAGGAATTAAGAGTCTCCCGAGATGTGGTCTTTGATGAACTAAGACCATGGTATGAAGATAAAGGAAAGGAAAAGATTATTGAAGAAGATTGTGATGATTATGCAGGAACAAGTCAAAGAGAAGTTCAACAATCAAGCACAAAGGCTTCAGGTCTAGAGGCATCTACATCAAATGAAGAATGTTCAACATGGAGGGGGAGTCATTGTTTGTCTCCAAATTCAGCTCATAGTAGAGCCAAAGAGGCAAGTGCTACTCCAAACAGTGAGGTAGATGCAAGTGAAGAAGAATATGAAGAGGTAATCACTCCGATGGTAAAGCTAAATAGGTTAAAGAAGCAACTCTCTAAAGGCAATGAAAGAAGATCTTCAAGGACAAAGTATCCAACTCAAAGGTTGAGTTATTATAGTTTTATGGCGACACATTTTGCATACATGATGCAGGTTATCAAAGACAGAGCCTGAGACATATGACGAAGCTTGCACACAAAGGATTTAAACAAACACAAGGCATAGATTATGATGAAGTTTTCAGCCCCATTGCAAAGATGGGAACTATCAGAACCTTAATAGCAATTGGTGCTTCAAGGAGATGGCCATTATATCAACTCGACATCAAAAATGCCTTTCTCAATGGAGAACTACAAGAAGAGGTATACATGAGTCAACCGGTTGGATTTGAAGATGAAAACCATCCAGATTTTGTTTGTAGGTTGAAGAAGGCACTTTATGGCTTGAAGCAAGCACCAAGAGCATGGAATCAGAGATTGGTAGAGTATCTAACTAAGTGTGGATACAACCCAAGTAGTGCAGATCCTTCGTTGTACATGAAGAAGGAAGAAAATAGAGAGGTATATATTTGCATATACGTCGACGACCTCATCATAACAGGAAATGATGTTACAGGGATTAAAGATATCAAAAGGAAGCTTGGTAAGGAGTTTAAAATTTCAGATCCTGGAGAGCTGAAATATTTTTTAGGAATTGAAGTTGTTTATGGAAAGAGTGGCATCTACTTGATGCAAAAGAAGTACTTGTTGGATGTTCTTTTCAGATTTGGAATGAGTGAATGCAAACCACTCTCTCAACCCATGGACACAAATACAAAGATTTGTTCAAATGATGGAGAACCATTGGAAGATGTAACAACATACAGAAGCATTGTAGGATCATTGATCTATGCAAACATTACAAGACCTGATTTGTCTTATGTTGTTGGTGTACTTTCTCAGTTTATGCAAGCCCCGACAAGTGAACACTTAAATTCAGCCAAGAGAGTGTTGAGATACATAAAGCATACAATTAATCATGCTTTGTTTTACAAGTTTGATGAAGAACTACAGGTCAAAGGCTTTAGTGATGCTGATTGGGCAGGTTCAAAGGAAGATAGAAGATCAACCTCAGGTTATGTGTTCATGATAGGAAGCAAAACTATCATGTGGAGCTCAAAGAAACAACCTACTGTTGCACTTTCATCTATGGAGGTTGAATACTTTCATCTATGGAGGCTGAATATAGAGGATTAGCGTTTGCCACATGTGAAGCAATGTGGATTAAAAAGATTTTGGCTAGTCTTGGAGTGCAAGTTGGAACCATCCCTATATATGGTGATAACATGTCAAGTATTTACTTGGCAAGCAATCCTATGTCTCATGCAAGGAGCAAGCACATAGAGGTCCACTACCATTATGTAAGGGAGAAGGTGGTGAGCAAAGATGTGGAGATAAAGTTCATCAAAACCAAAGAGCAGGTTGCAGATATGTTTACAAAGTTCTTGGATGCTTCTAAACTCAAAGGTTTCAAAGACGTGATAAATTTGAAGGACATGGTTGAAGATAACTCCCAAATGAGCTTGAGGGGGAGTGTTGAAGATAAATGTACAAGCTCATTTTCATATGAGCCATGCTTGGATAAATTTACCAAATATAAAGATAAAGAAAAAGTGGAGGAAAAAAGGAAAAAATAATAAAAGAAAAAATCTAGTCAAAATTCTTGATGAGTAAGAAATACAATATCTTGCCTTGTAGTTAGTAGCATGTAGTGGAGAAAGTGGTGAGTTAAGAAGGAGGCACAAACTTCTTCACATGCTCATTGGTTATAAAAGTGAAGTGGGAGCACATTCAAAACAAGGAGAGAAAGAGGCAAGAACTCCCAGTAGTCGGATCTGGCCATTTTGTCATTTTGGCTTTCCTTAGACTCCTTCCAGCCGCACGTTAGTTTGTACACAACTCTATTGCAGAGCTCATATCTCAGTGCATATGTAACCATTTTGTGCATTTAAACATTCATTGGAAACCTTATCTTGTGTACTTTCTGCACAACAAATATCTCTTTGAAAGCTTATGTAGTTTGTGAGATATTAGTGAAAGAGTGAAGTCCAGTTTTTTAGTATACCTATGTAGATAGGTAGTCTATTTTGGTCGGTTATGTTTCCCAACCAAAACATATCCAAATTGCATGATTTGTATCTTGTTGAAAATCTCTTGGAATCTACTTTTAGTGTATCAAATATCTCATTGAGATCATTTATATTCTATGAGATATCTATCATATAGTAAAGTCCAGTTTTATAGTGTACTTATGTGTGCAGGTGGTCTATCTTGGTGAGTTGAGTTTCCTGATCAAAACTCATCCAAATTACTTGTTTTTTATCTTGTTATAGAAAGCTATTTGTGTCTACTTTCGCTGTACCAAATATCTTTCTCAAAGGACATATATTCAGAGAGTTATCAGTCCGAGAGTGAAGCTTAGTTCTTTAGCATATCTGTGTGGACAGGTAGTTCATCTTTGACAGTTGTGTTTCCTAATCAAAACTTGTCCAAATTAAGTCATTTATAGCTTGTTATAAATCTCTCTTTGTCTTATTTGATTGACTAAAGTCTCAAACCCATTTGAGTTTTGTATTGAGAGCAGCAAGATATCTAAGGTGCAGATGTTTGTCCAAGTGCTGGACATACAAGGGCTCACTACACACTTCCGTTGCGCATAGGAGAACTCATTCTCCACAATGATCATATGCATGATGTGATGTATCTATAGTGGCATCATGGGTAGAGGTATAATCACTCTATGATGGTCGAGATCATCCCACCTGTGTCTGTCTCTCCACGTCATCCATATCTACCTCTCCATAATACTCTTGTATTGCATGTAACAAACATAAATAAATAAAACATATAAAACATCAATAAAAATAAAATAATTAGATGAAATTTAATAATGCTCACAAAAGCATTTGGATGACCTTGCATGTACTCACTCAAATGTTGATATGCACAATGTGTAGCAAAATCGATTTCCTTTTTCGTAGGATATCGACCGTAATCCTTATGATGCATTGAAACAAATAAAAAAGATTAATGATTAGTGTTTTAACTAAAATAAAAAAGTTATAGTTTCAATAATGCATATACTTACAAGTGTAACTACAAAACCATGATGGCCCATTTGGCCTAAGTGCATCACTTCAATGGGTATTAGACAATAAATAGGTTCTCCTTTATTCAGCTAGAATATAGGCAAGAGATGAAAACATGTTCTTTTAAGTTAGAACATGAAGCTTGGGGGTATGCCTAGAATTTTGTATATAGCTTTATTTTCAAGGATGAAATTTCTATCATGTATGTATGCATATGTGTGTGTATATATATGTGTGTGTATTCATGTGTGTTATATGTATACAGGTGTTAGTATGCACATATGTGTGCTTCATGTGTATGTATGTGTGTGCATGTGTGTGATATATGTATGCATGTGTTAGTATGCACACGTGTATGTATGCATGTGCATTTGTGTGATATGTGCAAGTATGTTTATGATTGTGTATGCATGTATATGTATACATGTGTGCATGTAGGCATGTATATGTGATTTGTATGTATATACATGTGTGTTTTATATATATGCTTGTGTATTTACATGATGTGTATGTATATTTATATGTATTATGGTCCTTGTTGATTCGAGTAGCTATATATAGAGGCATAAGGTGGGAAGAGAGGCATTTCTCTAGTAGATGGTGGGAGGACTATATGCAATTTGTTTATATACTTCAACCATACGACAAACGCATACAAGTACAGAAGTATGAAAAAAGTATGGTTGAAAATACCATACATGTGTGTGTATACATATACATGTGTTCTAGATTGGTTCTTGATGCATCAAGAACCCTATTTCCTGATTTTACTTACTTGTACATGACTGCCATGTCAAAAAGGGTTTCTTGACTACACTTTTTTTTCAAGGCTCACATCGATTTATTGTATTTTATGTGTTATTTATTGGAATCACACACACACACACACACACAAATATAACAAATGAAAGCAATGCATACTGTGCATTATCATGACGATGTGCCATAAGTATCTACATCTCTTTCAAACACCACTTATGAGACAACCTAGTGCCAAATTTTATCTCCAATGAACTAAGTACATTCTTTTTGTCTCTCTCATCATACTCAGTACAAAAGAAAAAAATCATATTAGTAAAACATAAAATATTTATCTCAATTTATGTGTAAAACTTATACTTACTTCCATTTCAAGTAAAAAAACACAGGTAGGAGTCACATAAAGCTCTCATTCTTCTTTTAAACTCCAACCCATGCCTCATGTATACTGTATTCCCCTCAGATTCTATGTCGCACTCTAGCCCTAGGCCATGTATGCATGTCCTCATAGGCACCTCTGTTGTGCTCTCACGAGCTCGAGGTGTATAGGTTTCCTGAAAATAAATAAATAAAAATGAATAGAAACATGTGTTATAATATCATTAAAAATATTAATTTATGAAAAGAAAGCATACCTATGGGTAGACAACTCTCTTCTTGCAAATGGAGCCACAGAGGAGTCTTCCTCTCGCCACTGGGTAAGCATTGTAGAGAGTACACGTGTAGAAGAAAAATGAAAAGAAGAGTGAACTCACAAAAGAAAGAGTGTAGTCACAAAAGAAAAAGTGTGAGCTCAAACTGGGTAGACCAAGAAATGGGTAAAATCACATGGATTAGAAATGAGCTTGCCAAGAGCATGGAGTAGGCTCCTCAAGCTTCTAACCAATTACAAAGACCCTCCTTATATAGATTTGGGAGTGGCTCTCCAAAGTACATCTCATATGGGATAATTCCCCTCAAAGGAGAAAGAATACAATGGTAGAAGAAAATGGCAAGGTACCCAAATACAAAGGATATAATATAAAATGGAAATGGAATAAAAGTAGAGTGACTACAAGATACAAAAGGGAGGTGCACTCTCATATTCTCAACACCCCCTCTACAGCTCCATTTTGTAGAGAATGGAGGCTCCAAGGGTATGAGAGAAAGGTCCACCAAGAATGTAGAAGCAACAACACGAGCACCAAATAGGAAGTCTCTGTCTGGAAATCCATAGCCTCCAAGTGGGATCAACCATGCGGGATCTCCAAGTTCCATAAGATGTCGACTAGATGGATCAAGCAGATGCTCCATAGATACGCCACCAATGAAGTATAGAAATGGAACAAGATCTCACTGGATGACATCACCTCCATGCGAGATAGGTAGGATGACTCCATGTGGTACGTGGGAACCTCCAAAGCTTTGAAAATATCCACCACAAGATGTGTATTTCCAAGAAGTAAGTCTTGCAAGAATGAAATATAAAGCATGAAACATAAAATCATAGTCACATGGTTGTACATCTGTATGCTGAAGTCCTCCATGGAGTTTACAAAGTCCTAATGTGTGTCAGTAGGACCATGGAAGCCCCGGCTATCTCAAAAAAGGATCCAACTGAGTGATGAATCCAAGTAGATGCAAGACTATTCTTTGGTAAATGAAAAGATGTTTGACTCCATGAATGGAAGAGTACATGCTCATAATGTTGTTGTAGACGAGGTAAGTGGACTCTTGAAGATAGGAATGGAAAATGACGAGTCAATAATCCTGGAGTAATGCCTAATTGAAGCTCAGGGGAAATGTAATCCTAACTTCTTCCCAAGTGAGTGCTTGACCTCTATTGTATAGAGTGGTCACAAAAGTCTCATAAGGCCGAGGAAGCTTGTTTGAGTAACCTAATATCCATGTCTTCACTTGAAATTTGTCATCCACAAAGTGCTGACTTGCATTGATAATCTTCAAATTGGGCTATCACTTTTGAAATGGTGTCTTGTGGATGTATAGTGAGATTGTGAAATTTGGCCTCTAGAGTATAAATCTTAGAAGTTGTTTTATCCTCATAGAGATCTTCTAGAGTATCCCTAGCTTCTTTTGAAGTCTTACATGCAATGATGTGACCCTTTGCCAATGCATCACATGCAAGGAGAAGTTGGCTTAATGCTCGCTTGTCCTTTACATTCCATATATTCCAAGCTCCTAGATTGGTTTCCTTATCGGGCTCTCATTCTATACATTTAACGATCTCATACAACATGTTTGTATAGAGATAGGTCCTAATTGTATCCTTCCATAGGTTGTAATTTGTGCCATTTAGCCTTTCATCTTTCGACATGAATATTGGCATAAAGGAGGCTAAATATAATTGATTGGAGGACGTTGTGCTTGAAATCATTGACATTACTATTGTCAAAACAAATTTACCACACTTGCAAAGAATTGAGATGAGGTAGGGGCTTAGATTAGCCCTACACTTGCACCAAAAATGAAGTAGATACTGTTGGGAAAGATGGATGGATGCACCAAGAGACTGAGTAGGTACTGCTAAGCCTGCTTTGTACCGGCCCTCTTTGCTTCAGAGTTGATACCTAGACCTCCTTAGCTTTCCAATGATACCATAAAATGTCCTATGTACTTTGGAAATGATGTGTGTAATGATTGAATCAAAACAGATAACTTTGGAAGTCACAAACTCAAGAAAACCTTCTATTTATCTCTTGACACCTGCTGGGTATTTTGCTCAGTATGACCAGCACAGTAGGAATTGGAAAAATTCCTTTTAGGGGTATCTAATTAGCTTAGTAAGCTACCTATTCCAAGTGGAATGATGTAAAATAATAAACTATGCTAAGAGAAATCAATTTAGCATGTTAAGCTATACCCCCGACTTTTTAGGACTGTAGCATAAAATGACCAGAGATCACCTCGACGCAGATTTCTCCAAAATTGCTGAATATAATGTCTTCAAACTTTGATAGCATGTAGATTACTTCAAGTTGAATCCAACAAGCTTTGAATCACTGAATTTGGTGAAGAATTGACCGAGATATGTCCTTGACAAGTTGACAGACTTTTGAGTAGACTAACAGAGAACTCAGAGATGGACAATGTGAATGTATGTATTAATGAACATTTCTATACAACTCCATTGGCATGAATATCATTGCCAAATGGTATAGAGAGGTGTGGGCTTGAGTGTAGACCTCACACACACTCAAAAATCAGTAATGCTAGGCTCGGGAGTGCTCTATCTTACCCGCAACTTTTCATGTCCATTTTTATAAGGAATGAGTAAAAGTTTGAATTCAAATTCAAACTTTTGGCTCCCTATGATCAAGCTCCTAAATGCTTAGAGATATTATTTCAATCAAACAACTAATTTTTCCACGAATTCTTTTGGTAGGTGGTTACAAGAGATTCCAAGTCAATTTGACTTTTACAATGAGGTAAAGTGGTAATTAACCACTAGCATATGTTCCTATGCTTCTTCATGTATGTATAAACTTCAATGCATCTTTTGAGCCAAATGTGTAGGCTTGTAATTTACACCAACATCTCCCCCTCAAGCCAAAAATTTTGGCTTAAGTCTTCAACTTCAATCTTCAAGTATATCCTGCAATCCAATCATGGATTTAAACCTGCAAAGTTTGGTTCCATCCAAAGCTTTAGTCAACAAATCTGCACATTGCATGTTGGTTGATACATAGGTTAGTTGAATGTCCTTGCTTATCAATTTCTCTCTCACATAATGGTAATGGACCTCTATATGTTTGGTCCTAGCATGATAAATAGGATTAGCTGCAAGGTGAAGAGAACTTGTATTATCTCCAAAGATAATTGGTGACCTAGTGTATAATCCCAATTCTGTATACAAAAGCTTAATCCATATTGCTTCTTGTGTGGCATTAGCCAACCCTCTATACTCTGCCTCTGTGGAAGACAAAGCAACAGTAGGTTGCTTCTTTGAAGACCATGAAATTGGTTTGTCACCTGCAAAAGAAATATATCAAAAAGTGCTCCTCCTATCATCCTTGCATCTTGTCCAATCTGCATCTGAATAAATTTTGATATCAATATCTGAAGTGTAAGGGAAATACAAACCATGGTTCTGTGTACCCTTGAGATACTTCAGGATTCTCTTGGCAGCCTCTAAGTGAGGTATCCTTGGCTTGTGCATAAATTGACTTAGTACACTAACTCCATATGCAATATCTATCCTTGTTAAGGTAGCATAGTTCAAGCTACCCACCATACTTTGATATCCTGTAATGTCATTGACTTCATCACCTTCATGGGCACTTAGTTTTAGGTTTACCTCTATTGGAGTGCTTGCTACTTTGGCATCCTGCAAGTTAAACTTCTTCAACATGTCTTGTATATACTTTTTCTGAGTGATGTATATCCCTGAATTAGTGTAGACTAATTCAAGTCCCAAAAAATACTTCAATAGACCAAGATCATTGATCTTGAACTCCATCATTTGACTTTTGATATATCTGATTCCATTGACATCATTACCTGTAATGATGATGTCATCAACATAAACACAAAGGTATATTACCTCTGAATTACTTCTCTTGATGAACAGAGAAGTATCTGCCTTGCTCATGAAAAATCCTTGGTCTTGGAGATATGTAGTTAACCTGTAATTCCATGCCCTAGGTGCCTGCTTCAATCCATATAAAGACTTTTTTAATTTGCAAACATATGTTACCTTCTTAGGGTCCTCATAGCCAGGAGGTTGTGACATATATACCTCCTCTAAAATCCATCCATTCAAGAAAGCATTCTTGACATCCAATTGGTACATATTCCAATTTTTTGATGCAGCCACACTTACCAACACTCTGATGGTTGGCATCTTGGCCACAGGTGAGAATGTCTCCTCATAGTCAATGCCTTGGGTTTGTGCAACACCCTTGGCTACCAATCTGGCTTTGTACCTATTAATTGTGCCATCAGAATTTCTTTTAAGCTTATAGATCCATCTAGATCCTATTACCTTCATTGAGTCCTTCTTAGGTACTAACTCCCATGTGTCACTCTCCTTGAGTGCTTCAATCTCCTCATCCATAGCTTCTTTCCAATCTGATTTGGTTATTGCTTCTTCATATGACCCTGGTTCTTCATTTGACAAATCTTTGGCAAGATAAACAGAACGTTTAGTAACAAGAGATGTATCATACCCATATCTGATAAGTTTCTTGCTTTCTCTTTGTGATCTTCTAAATGGTTGAGTTGAGGATTCAGGTATGTCTTCAAGCTTCTTCATCTTCATTTTGCCTTTGGACTTCCATCCTTTGAATTCTTCAAGGTTGATAGTATCTTCATCATCTGAACTTGAGGCTTCATTCTGAGTAGGTTCCTCCTTTGTAAGAATTGGAAATTCCTCTTCCAAATCATAGGGTAACTTGACCTTCCTGCATTCATTCTCATACCAAGAATCATTTTCATCAAAGACAACATCTCTGCTTACCATGAATCCCTTATTGATAGGGTTATAAAACCTGTAACCTTTTTTATTTAAATCATACCCCATAAAGATGCATTTTTCAGCCTTTGGGTCTAGCTTACCTCTTATCTGAGAAGGAATGTATACATATGCTACACATCCAAAATTTTGCAATTGTCAAGTGAGGGTCTCTTACCATGCCATGCTTCATAGGGTGTCATGCCATCAAGAGACTTAGATGGTAACCTGTTTATGAGGTAAGTGGCAGTGGAAACACTTTCTGCCCATAGATAGTTAGGCAACCTTTTCTCATTAAGCATAGATCTAGCTGTCTCAACAATTAATCTATTTCTTCTCTCAGCTACCCCATTCTGTTCAGGAGAATACCTTGTTGTTATTTCTCTTTTAATGCCTCTGTCCTGCAAGAAGTCTTCAAATTCATTGGATAAGTACTCACCTCCTCCATCTGACCTTAGCCTCTTCGAATTCCTTCCTGTCTGGTTTTCAACTAATGCAAGATATTTTTTAAAGAAATTAAATACCTCATCCTTGTGCTTCATGAAGTACAATACAGTCCATCTGCTATAATCATCAATGAAAGACACATAGTACCTTGATCTTGAGACTGAGGGATCTTTGCTTGGTCCCCATACATCTGTGTGGACAAGCTCTAGGTAGTCTTCATGCATGTATCCTTTCCTTGAGAAGGGTAACCTGTGAGACTTCCCAAATTGACAAGCACCACACTTATAAATCATATGTTGCTTGGATACATTAGGTATCCCAAGCACACATTGGTCCCTGCTCATTTGTTTCAAGGTTCTTTCTCCTATGTGCCCTAACCTTTTGTGTCAAATCTCAAGCTCTGAAAGTGTCTGATCTTTATAACTGTATAGTGCAATGTTCTTTGTATCTTCTAACTCAAAAGTGAAAATTCTACCTGATTTTTCTCCTTTAGCAATCCTCTTGAACCCATGTCTTGGATCCTCCACATATGCTCCATATTGATTGAATCTGACTTGCAAACCTTTCTCCACAATCTGACCAACACTCATCAATTTTTTGGTAATAGTTGGTACATAGAGTACCCTGCTCAACAAATTCTGATTTCCATCATAAGTCTTAACATTTCCAACTTTAACTACAGAATGCTTTGTGTCATCACCTGTTTGGACTTGATGCTTACCTTTTGGTTCCTCAAGATCAGAGAGTAATGCTACATTGCCAGCCACATGATTTGAACATCCTGAGTCAATGTAGAATAGGTGGTCATCATTTGTACCTGATTTTGAAGTCATGTTCATGATTAGAAGAGAGTCACCCTACTCCTCTGTGTAGTTGTTGTAATCCTTCCTAGATGTGAATCCTCCTTGGTAATTGCCATTGTAATTATTGTTGTAGTTGTTGTTGTAGTTATTGTTGTATCCTTGGTGATGGTTGAATCTACCTATTGACTGTGAGTAGCCACCTCTTTGATATCCTCTTCCTCTCTGATTCTTGTAATTCCTGAAACACTTATCTGTAGTATGATTTGATAGACCACAAATGTTGCATGGTGAGGAGTTATAAGATCTCCCCCTACCTGGCTTACCTCCTCTGCCCCTTCCTCTTGATGATCTACCTCTCCCTGCATAGTTGGCTTGGGAGGTAGAACCTTCATCTTCCACCTTCTTGCTTTTGCATTTATCTTTAGACTTCTTATCAGTATATAGGGCAGAAGAGTTATTACCTTTGGATGTATCTCCATTTTTGTTGAGCTTTGCTTCATGAGTAAATAATTGTCCCATGAGAGTTGTAAGATCTGGAGTGTGCATGTCCATGTAAAGATCCATAGCTGTGGTGAAGCTTTCCCATTTGTCATGAGACTTGATCCCATTGATCACTTGCCTTACAATCTGTTCTTCTTCAATCTCTTCTCCTATGCTTGCTAACTGATCTGCTACATCTTTAATCTTGGTCACAAATTCTGAAACAGCTTGCTTAGGTTGCTTCCTTAATGTTGTGAATTCAATCCACAACTGATTTTTCCTAGCCCTTGTGTTGGAGGAAAAATATGATGACAAGGTTTCCCAAGTCTCTTGGGATGTCTTAAAATTTCTAATATGTGGCAAAAGAAAATCAGATATAGAGTTGAGTAAATAAGACCTTGCCAATGCATCCTTAGCACACCATGTGTTGAGCCTTTCATGTTCTTCCTTGGTTGGTAATCCTCTTGTTTTGAATGAGGGCAATTCCTCATCTCCTGAGATGTATCCATAGAGACTCCTTCCTTGTAGGTAGGTCTTCATCCTTAGAGACCATGCTTGATAGTTGTTCTTATCCAATTTATCAATGAATGAAGGAAAACCATCTCCCATTTTACCTTAGTTTGCTCTGATACCACTATTGGGAAAGATGGATGGATGCACCAAGAGACTGAGTAGGTACTACTAAGCCTGCTTTGTACCAGCCCTCTTTTGCTTCAGAGTTGATACCTAGACCTCCTTAGCTTTCCAATGATACCATAAAATGTCCTATGTACTTTGGAAATGATGTGTGTAATGATTGAATCAAAACAGATAACTTTGGAAGTCACAAACTCAAGAAAACCTTCTATTTATGTCTTGACACCTGCTGGGTATTTTGCTCAGTATGACCAGCACAGTAGGAATTGGAAAAATTCCTTTTAGGGGTATCTAATTAGCTTAGTAAGCTACCTATTCCAAGTGGAATGATGTAAAATAATAAACTATGCTAAGAGAAATCAATTTAGCATGTTAAGCTATACCCCCGACTTTTTAGGACTGTAGCAAAAAATGACCAGACACCTCGATGCAGATTTCTCCAAAATGGATGGATAGAATGTCTTAAAACTTTGGTAGCATGTAGATTACTTCAAGCTGAATCCAACAAGCTTTGAATAACTGAATTTGGTGAAGAATTGACCGAGATATGCCCTTGACAAGTTGACAGACTTTTGAGTAGACTAATAGAGAACTCAGAGATGGACAATGTGAATGTATGTATTAATGAACATTTGTATACAACTCCATTGGCATGAATATCATTGCCAAATGGTATAGAGAGGTGTGGGCTTGAGTGTAGACCTCACACACACTCAAAAATCAGTAATGCTAGGCTCGGGAGTGCTCTATCTTACCCGCGACTTTTCATGTCCATTTTTATAAGGAATGAGTAAAAGTTTGAATTCAAATTCAAACTTTTGGCTCCCTATGATCAAGCTCCTAAATGCTTGGAGATATTCTTTCAATCAAACAACTAATTTTTCCACGAATCCTTTTGGTAGGTGGTTACAAGAGATTCCAAGTCAATTTGACTTTTACAATGAGGTAAAGTGATAATTAACCACTAGCATATGTTCCTATGCTTCTTCATGTGTATGTATAAACTTCAATGCATCCTTTGAGCCAAATGTGTAGGCTTGTAATTTACACCAACAGACACCTTGTAAAGGGGGGCTTAGAATAGCCCTACACCAAAGACGAGTCGATGCGAGAGGAGTTCTTAGAATAGCCCGTTGCACACAGAGAAAGTCACACTTAGGGGCTTATAGTATCCTCCCAAGGCACACACACAATTTTCCTCTTATATTTTTTATGTTACAAAGTGTGAGGCACTTAGTGCCAAAGTGGTGTCCTATAGGGTTAAAACCCTTTGCGAAATTGCAAAGTGACCATTTTCCTGATGGATTTATAATGTGTGCTTAACTTAAGGGTTAGAATACCTTGCAAAATATACAAAATAATGTCTGGATTTTGTATGCATACAATGCCAAAGTGAACAAATTAATGATGCCAACTACTTTTAAGAGAAATAAGCAAAGAACCCTTTTTAAGAAAGAGTTGATACCTTTTGTCAAAGAAATGTGCCCAAAATTGATAGTCGTGCAAAAGTAAGAGTTTAGGCTTTGCAAAAGATAAGAGCAAAGGGAATATCACTCACCGCTTGGATTCTTCTGGTCTCACTTCTGGCCATGGGACTTAAGTGTAGAATAATGCAAGTAAGTGTAAAACTGAAATTTAATGAATGCAGGAGCAGTTGCTCGACCAGATGTAAGTGAAAAAATATATGAGATCATGCATGCATTAGGTGCATTTTGTATACTTCACTGAGTTATGACATCATATCTGATATCAATTACAAGAATCAGCTAGGTCATACTGTGTGGATTCCTATTAGCCAGACATTAGAAATCGGCACTCCGCAAGTAGAAGGTTCTACTTCCATGAGTCCGGTGCCAGGTTCTCCTCCTTATGGACATCCTCTGTAGAACAAGGGCTGCAGCTCGTGGGTACAAAAATGGATTCCAAAAATAGTGCGCATGCAACATACTTGACCACGTGATCTCTCGCTCTCCATTTTGCTCTCTCTCTTTCTCTTTGTTTCTCTCTGAGACCCAAGCTTCACCTGTCATGTGTATACAACATAGCAAATCTTCAGTGTGATCCTTATCACGACAAGCCTATCTCGCCGCATCATCTCTTTTGAGTGTATCTCTGCTGACTCCTCACAGAGTGAGAACAACATCACGTAGTTCTCACACCTCAGTACTCATACGCGTTGGAGTGGAGTGTATGGACTGATCAATTGGAGTCATGCACAGATGGACAACCGATGGATTATACATTGGTGTTATGAGAAAATCAGAGGAAAAGAAATTCACTTTGCTCTCTTTCTCTCTCTCTCTCTCTCTCTCTCTCTCTCTCTCTCTCTCTCTCCGAGAGAGAGATTGGCGACAGATACAAGCTCGACACTTGTTCTATAAGGAGGCATAGAGGAGAGAGACCCACCTTCTTTCTCTTTCTCCGTCTGCAATCTCTCTCTATCTCTCTCTCTCTCTCTCTCTCTCTCTAACTCTCTTGCTTACACCTCTGAGGGATGTGATGTTGCCCGTGTGCTATCTATGTCACAGAGAACTCCTCGTTGTTGCAAGTGAATGCTTAGAGCAATTGCACATTGTTGTCCTTTGGAAGCACAAGTGCATGTGATGTCAATGGAGCAATGCCTACAGAGAGGTGTTGCCTATAGGAGCAACCTCTCTCGATGATGCAGAGGAAATCAATTCAGACTCTCTCTAATGTCGAGCTAGCTACAATAGAAAGCAAAAGGAGAAGCGCACAATAGTCCCTGTGTCCACTTTATCTTATCATGCACAATCAGGTAATCAGAATGACATTATGCACTCAGAGGTAGCCGGCACAAATCTCTGAAGTGCCTGTTGAAAAGGCACAATGGTAGTCGATGTGTGCACAGAGAGCACCTAACATGAATGCTTCTGATCCTCCAAGGATATCCTACACGATATCACTTTTAGAAGTCCAAGTGGTTTTGAAGCACAAAGCTCATGTACACTGATTCTCATGTGCCATCTTCTCCGATTCCCTTAGTGGTGCTTGGAAGGTAGACAATCTTCGAGTGGATTGCACATAAGGACACTACACAGTAGATGAGGGTGTCCTTTTCTCTTCCTCCTTCACTCGAGTTAGCTCCTCGTTGAGTTGCAGAGATAGAATGTAGGAAGTCGATGCTCTGATTGACACAGAGCTAACAATGCTATATACGATAGAACTTTGAACAAATCAAAAGACGTCCTCTTGTGCAACAGAGGGAAATGTCACTTGTATTCTATCACTCTTTCTGAGTTTAGCCAGGTATGGACACATGGACAGAGACGTCGGAGCTAGTGCATGTGCCAAATGTGTTCCAAAATTGCCATCGAAGTAAGGGTGCAACATTTAAATCACCACCAAATAAATGAGAGAATTTCTAAGAATCTCTCTACAAGTGTTTATAAACACTGCATAGAGACGAGATGCATAACAAAGCACATATGAAGACAATACAACACCTCTAAAACCACAATGTACAAGGGTGGGAGGGTGGGGAAAATCCTTCAAAAAAAATCCTAACATGTGCAACTAATCCATGAGGGATAGAAAACTGCCAAAAAACATGAAGTGAAGCTCACATGGATACAAAAACACTTACTACGTAAAACTCTATTATGAGCTTAGTTAGTAACCTGGTAATTATCCATGCCAAGATCAGAGATCTGATTCTCAATGCTAGATACGAAAAAGGATTAAAATATAAATTGATATTCTTTTACTTGACGTGTAGTCAATTATTGTGGGGTGACAAATGAGCGGAATTCGGCAGTGATGAAGGAAACACTTGAGACGAGGGTCCATGAGGTAGGACCGACAAAGCTTTTGGAACCAACAAAGGATGAAGTCGATAAGAACAAACAACAAGGATTGCAAGAGGATTAACAAGTGCAAAAAACTAGTAACCAATAGGTCTATTTAAATCCTTTTCAAAAAGCATGAATTTCATTGCCTTTAATCCACAAATATAAAAACTTTGTAATCAACCATCAAAAGTACATAGAGGCCAACCAGACAAAGAACAAACACCAATTTGCACATATACGCAGTGCCACCTTGACATTCAAGCTACCACTGGTTCAGGCTTCTCAACATGAGAGAGGATCATCGTGGTTTTAAGACAAACAATATACAATATCTAAGAAAAAGATATAAAATATCCGCAAAAATACAAGATAGTGTTATTAAGCATGAGAAACCCCGTGACGTGTTGACAACCATATGAACACTAACTCCAAAATCCGAAATGCAACTTCAATATGCCAAATAGTGAAACTTAGATTGAATAACCATTTGTCAAGAGGTAACTTGAATTCATCAAGGTTTGAGTTCGAGGACTATCAAAGCACACAAATGGCACAAGCAACAAAAAGAAGAAGCTTGGAGAACGACACAACATAAAGTGTATTACCAAGTTCATGTAAAAAAAGATAAGTGACACCTTACGGTTATAGGCATATATATAAGCTGAGGAAAAAACATCCCAAAGAGGGAAAAAAGCTCCTCAACAATCCTAAGTGTCATCACACACATCACTACCAAATCATGTCAAAAAATTCACTTGGCAAATGATATAGTAAACAAGGACCTCGCACTAGTGTATAAGGAAGTCACAAGATATGTAGCAATAAGTCACTCCACAGAAGGAGCTAACCCCAAAGATTTGTGAAAATCTTCAAACTTCTCTCTAGGAAGAGCTTTTGTGAAACAGTCCACAACATTATTCTATGTGGGCACATAAGACAAATCAATCTCTCCTTGACATAGTAATGCACTTCAATGTGCTTTGTGCGAGCATGCAACACAGAATTCCTTGCAATTTCCAATGCACTTTTACCATCAATAAAGATGATGGTGGCATGAGATTGACCAACATCCAAATCAACCAAGGTTTATAGGCCACACACACACACACTCAATAATAGCTATGAAAGCTACCCTATACTAAACCTCACAAATAGAAGTGGGCATAGTAGGCTACTTCTTGCCCAACCAAGATATGCATGAACTACCATACAGGAAGCAAAAACCACTAGTGGATACATGAGTGTCATAAAAACTATCCCAATCGAAGTTGACAAAAACATGTCAATCTTGCAATAATGATGCCTTCAGAATTAAAGATCCAAGTATTCAAGTACCAGTTGCACATTTGCAAGATGCACTTAACTGTCTTCCAATGATTGACACTAAGGTAATGCATAAAGATGCTCATATGAGAGAAAAAATTGAATATCACACCAGGTTATGCATAAGTAAATCAAACATCTAACAACTTGTTGATAGAGAACAACATCAAATGCATTTCCAACATCATGAAGACTCAACCCTAAATGTGTTTCCATCGGAGTGACAATAGGTTTTCAATCTTTTAGGACAAAACATAGAAATAATGTGTTAATATATTTTTCTTGACACAAAACCATTTCCCCATCAATTTGCATAAACTAAATGCCCAAATAACGATGTAAATTCCTCAAATATGACATCTCAAATATGACATCTCAAATAAGGCGTGTAAATCATCCTTAAACTCAACAATATGCTTCTCGTTAGGACTAGTGGGAAACATATCATGAACATATACAACAATGGCTAGAATTAGATATGTGCATGCTTAACATATAAGATGTTCTCAGCTGGACTATTCTCAAATCCATGTGCTAGCAAGTAGGCATCTATCTTTTTGTACCAAGCTCATGGTGCTTAGGTCCATCCATGAAATGTTTTGTTTTTCAACTTGTAGATGTTTTTTCATGCCCTTTTGCAAAAAACCAAGGTTGCTAAAAGGCATACATTTCTTCATGTAAATACCCGTTCAAAAATGAAGTTTCAATGTCCAACTATTGTATACTTAAACCATGATGAGCTACAACTGCACAGGTAGGAGCAAAGGTCTCATTAAAATCAATGCCATTCTCTTGAGCATAAACTTGAGCAACATGTTAGCTTTATACATATCAACTATTCCATCAGGGTTACATTTTATCTTGTATATCCATTTAATACCAATGGCTTTTTTGCCTGGAGTCAAATCACATAAAGACCAGGTACCATTCTCCATGATAGCATTATATTGTGATTGCGTAGGAACCATCTAATTTTTTGAATTTCCTACTTCATCAAACAAAACACAAACATTCTCATCACAATGATTAGAGATAACCATTGCATAAAAATTTAATGCAAGAGAAGCATTATGGGAGCTTGATCAAGTATGATATGATAAAGATGCATCAAACTTGCCTCTCAAAGTTTTCACCAAACATTAAGGCATAGTTTTTTCCCACTCAATGTTTTCTCTCTCATCAATAAGTGCATGATGTGAATTTTCATAAAAAATAGAATGACCCACATGATCATTTGAAACCTAAAAGTCTAAGAAATTGCCTCATTAAGAGAAACATTTGATTTTCATCCTTTAAAAAGAGGCAGCAAAGTTCCATGCACATCCTTTGAGCTAGGTGATGTCTCCTCGATACATGAAATTAAGGATTGAATTGCATCCTCCATCAAAGAAATGCCACGACTAACCACAATGAGTTTAGTCTATGGATGATATAGATGATAGCCTTTGCTATGAGAATTGTACCCAATAGGAATACACTTAATAGACTTATCGTCCAAATTTTTGCAAAGTTGTTTAAGCACTAATGTGTATGAAAGAAAACAAAAAACACATAGATGAACGAAAAATGAATTGCAACCATGTCATGCATCATATGGAATGACGAAGTGCAATGCTTTAAGTACATATTTGGAGACGTAATAGTCTCAAGCTAGAAGCTATAAGATGAAGCGTGACTTTTTACCATGAACATTGCTAGTTCCATGGTAAAAATGTTCTTCCTCTCATAAAATCCTTTTTTTTTTTTAGGCATAGATGGCACTTTACACTCATATTTTATCCCATGTTCAACCATATGCATTAAAATCAAAAGACATATACCCCCCTCCATTAGAATCGAGAGTGCCCATTTTAGATGCTAATTGATTTTGAGCCATTACTAGGATCTGTTCAAATCACACAAACACTTTCGGCTTTGCTTTCAATGTGTAAACCTATGCATTCTTAGAAAATTCATCAATTAAAGTCACAAAGTATAGGTAGTTCCCAAATGAAGGTATCTACATAGGATGATCGACATCAATGTGTACAAGCTACAATTTACATGCAACATTTGAACTAAATTAAAACCCTCAAAGAGAGGCTCAGAAGGTCCCTCAAGTTTTGGAAAACAGGAAATCATCTCACATTTAGGTAGGCAAAGCAAACTAGCAAAATTAAGAAGCCTAAGGTGTGCATGCCAAAGTTTTGCATCTGAAATTGTTGAGAATCATGAATTGCACATGTCGAATCATTTCTAGATTTTGCATAATCTATGAGCTTATACATACCATGACATAAAGTGCCATAAGCAATGATAACATCACCCTTCAATAGATCATGTCCGTATATCTATCATCAGCAAGTTTAACAACCAAACTAATTTTGGCTAGGATTGAAAGTGAAAACATATCTTTCTTAATCCTAGACAAATATCAAGCATTTGAGTGTGTGAAAGTACTACCATTAACAATAGTAGGAATGATCTTTCCAACTCCCATGATAGGATAGGAGGATTTTTTAAATCACGTGTGATAGAACTCTCTGTAGGAACATACTCAAGTGAAGTGAAGAACCTATGCTATAGGGTAATATGTTTGGTTACTCTATCAAAATACCAAACATTGGAGTCTACTACAAACACACACTACTCATGAGAACACTGGGCATAACTACAATGAATACTGAATGCCCATTCTTAATTTTGAACAAGGTTAGTAGGCTCTGTTTTAGGTTTAAAGGCCTCTGCAAAAACCATTCCAATCGCTTTCTTCTTTGCATCTTTTGCAGCTAGTTTAGGAAAACTCTTAATGAAATAAACATTTTCCTTAGAATTCTTGCAAAATTGTTTTTTGTTTTTTAATATTTGTCTTACTTCTCTGATTGTGTAGCATTAACAGATTTGTGCTTACTAGTAGTTGAGGTCCATTTACCTTTACCCTTCAGGCTAGCTAAATAAAGATTGGTAACATGTATAATTGACATGTTCTATCTAGAATGATGTTCCTTTCATCTTCAACCAAAGGGTAGAAGAAAAACTCTAATAAGAGAATATTATTAACAACAATTTTCACAATTGAGCTACATGGCAAGATTTCTTCAACAAAAATCCATTTTTTTTCAAATCCTTGATCTATTTTAGAAAAGTATCTATTGAATCTCCTTCATACCTATGCTCATCTCCAACCATTTTCCAAGATAAGCAACATAATCCTCATTTCTTGCTTTGTATGTTGTAAGACTATGCCAAGTATTGGGATAATGCCATATTTGAAAGACAAAACTATTAATTCATTTGTTTGTGCATCTTTGCCATCCAAATGAATCTATTTTGCAATAGGTGCAATAGGTACCAAAACAGGAATAGGAAATTGAACATCATCATCTTCAAAACTGCCTTTCGCTACCAATACATGAAACATCATGTATGTCCACAATGGGTAATTAGAACCATCCAACTTATCCTCAACAAACAACATATGTAATTCCACAAGCCTTTCGCTACCAATACATGAAACATCATGTATGTCCACAATGGGTAATTAGAACCATCCAACTTATCCTCAACAAACAACATATGGAAGACATCATTGCTTTTATCCATGGCAAGTGGCTATACACCTTAATGTAGAAAATTGATTGTATCTCTAAAATGTTGAACAAAAGTACCCGATCTAGCTCTGCTAAATCTGTAGCAGACTTAAGACTCGTACTAGCAAACGATGAAAAGGTGAGTGTGTTTATCTTTGAGATTTATGTTCATTGAGAGAGAGAGAGAGTGAGTGAGTGTGAGCATTAGCAATCACGATTTTGAGCATAAAAAGCAAAAGCAAATATTTTTTCATGATTTTCAGTTCAACTACTTTGCAACTAAGACTTTTTTGATTGTATTGTTGTTTTGAAAAAAAATGGAAAGTGTTGGATAATAAATAACAAAAAAATAATGTTTTTTTATTTCCACATTTCAATAAGAAAAAATTATGTTTTGATGGAAATTATTCATTACATGCCAATAATAAGATAAACTACTTCTAATGGTGGTAAAGAAATTAAAAAATCAATCATTGAATATTTCACTAAAAACAAATACATAGAATTGCAATTTTGAGGCAAAAAATATGAATTTTTGAAATTATGATTTTTAGTGAAAATCATGATTTTCAAGATTATGAACAATCATGATTTTGATAGAAAATCACGAGTTCGAGGTTCAAATTTTCATGATTTTGACCTCAAAATCCCAAAAAATAACACGATTGTGTGAAAACATGATTGTGATTGAAAACACAATTATGAGGTTCAACATTTCACGATTTTGACCTCAAAAAATGTGATTTTCAATAGAAAATCATGCGTTTTGAAAAAAACGCAATTCCCATAAAGAATTGTGTTTTGTTTCAAAATTTTGATTTCTCAAAATTACGATTTTGATTAGAAAATCATGGTTTTCTACACAAAATCATGATTTTCAAAATTAAACCAAAAAAGACAATTTTCCAAAACATTCAAAATACCAAAAATATCAAAAGAATCAAAATAAGATAAAATCTAAAGGAAAAAATCATACACATTGAAAATCACGATTGTTTGTGAAAAACATGATTATGAGCACCGAATCATGATTTTTCCAGATGAATTGAAAACTTGAAACTTTTGTCATACATGAAGAAAAAACAATTTGCTAACACTAAGATATTTATTTGCGGAAGAAATACCAAACCAAAGTAAACAAATCTCGAACACTAGTGCTACACAGGAAATTAGGGTTTTCTAGGGAATTTCATAAAAAGTGATGAGATTGAGATCAGGGCTTGTCACCAAACATAGTCAAGGATTTAAGGAGCCTTGGGCACAAAAAAACATAAGAGTGAGGGATCAAAATACACACTTATTACATACTGACATGGAAAACCCAAATGGAGAAACAGAAACATCTGAGAATTGAGACTATAGAAACATCTTGAAATACCTGTATACAAAAAAGGGTTGGAGCCTATGTGTATTAGGATGGATTGTATAAGGAACTTGGATTGCATAAGGATCTCATTAGATTAAGAAACTTAGAAATTCCTTTAAATTTTATGCCAATGGACAAGTTTAAAGATGCGAGATGTGATGATAGACAAGGATGTACATATATCTTCTTAAATAACCCATATGACACAAATGACTTGGGTCCGTGCTCAAAGAAAGGAGTCTGGGATCAAAACCTAGAGCGAAATGACATTCCAAGGCATAACATACATCACACTCATATAGAGCCACAAAGAGATAGGAGACATCAAACTGAAGCCATACATGAGTTTCCTATCAGAAGAAGAAATGAATGGAGTAACCCTGGAAGATCCATGAGACCATGTCAAGTAGCAAAATGCATGAAAAATCAATAAGATGGATCTTCAAATCCTCATGATCATGTAGCTGAATACAAAAAAAACTAAGGGCAGAAGAGATACAAGAATATAAGACATAATTTGAAGCTTTTGGTTAACTTGTTAAGAGCTTCCTTAGCTTGGCTCTTACCATCGAGGAAGGAAAACATTTGTAGATATAAAAATTTTTTTGGAAGGATTTATAAGGGAATTCTGCAAAATTGGAATTGAAGATAGTACATCTACATTGATCCATACATTTAGGCAAAAACATGATGAACGTGTAAGGGTAGCATCCAAAATATTCAAACAATGTTTTGATAGGTGCCCTCAAGAAGAAAAGCCATCAATGTCTAAAAGAGTGTCTTTGTTCATAGAAGGATTGATTAATGCACAATTGAGGACCATGGTATACTGCAGAAGATGTGCAGATCTAGATTCTTGTATCAGAGAAGCGATTGACCTAGAAGACAATAGGGGGAATGACCTTCTAATTTTTTATCAACAAGGAAGTACTGAACCCAAAATACCACCAATAGAAGAATTGGCTCAAGCTATAGCAAAAGCCTTAAGAGCTACAACCAAAACAAATCCAATCAATTCTAGGATGGCACAACCCAAGAATTGCTATGCGTGTGGAAAAAATCATCCTACCCATATGTGAGACTATCAAAAACCACCACATTTACAAGATAGGAGAACACTCAAATACTATAGATTAGAAAAGAAATGGACGAATCATATAAGAGATGAGTATTTTTACAACAAACACCTTGTGAGAGAAAGGGATTATCAAAGTTAGTCAATTGAAAGTGAATTTTTGGAACAACCTAGACATATCCTAGGAAAACAACCACCCATGCAAATAAGTGTGGTTCCAATGAAGTATACACCACTGGAGGAAAACTTAGAGAGATCACTGGTACCATCTAGAGAATATTTTGATGAGTATAACAATCACTCAGATGACCATTCTACACAAAATAGTTGGGAACACACTTATGACAAAGAACCCGGCCTTCAAGTGTTGGATTTAGGAAATGGGGGAACTCAAATGGGTGCAACCACATTCATGTATATAACAAACAATCACTACAATAGATCGGTTGTATACTGAGGTTTTTATCGAGGGAAATGAATGCCCCCATTTTTGCCTAGACGTCGATGTAGGTGTCGATATGCGCGTCGGAATTATAGCACCGATATAGGCATCGGTATAACCATCGATATGAGCATCGATATAACCGTCGGTATAAACGTCAATATTATCGATGCTCATACCAATGGTTATATCGATGCTTCTGCTAGGTGTACATTGCGTATACCGGTGCCCGCTGGGTGTACCGATGCTTATTCCGATGGCATTACTGGAAGTACCGTCGCTTATACCGACGACCATATCTGCAAATTTGTTTTTGGGCAGAGTGTGTTGTCTTTTGCTACAACAACATTACCATGATGTTGCTTAGCAAAAGACAATACACTCTGCCCAAAAAAAAACCGAGTACATGTGATGTTTACTCTAATGTCAATCGAAATATGATTTCATAAAATAGAATATTATTGGACACAAAAGAGATAATCAGAATGAACCATGAACCATGAACAATGTACAAAAAGAGTTATATATTTCATAAATGAATCATGTACAAGAGTGTGGCAAACCATTGTCATATATGATGCTTTTACAAAATGTGGCAAAGCATTGCATTGCCATATAAAAATCAAATACAAAATTTTGGTGTGCCACTGCCATACACATGCAAAGAATGTTCCATATCAACAGTCCTGCAACAAAGAACATTCATGAAATGAGATAAATTCACATGAGATTTACAAACAACAAGTAAAAACCAAGTTTATAAATTCATCACCTCATCGCAAACGCTCCCATGAAACAACTGCACCGCGTCCCTCCAAGTCCTCCAATAGTGCAGTCAATCCATGATGATATCCATAAGCCTCCTCCATTCATGTTGGAGGATGACCCATTGCCAGCTCATACAACAAGTATACAAAACATTACAGGAACATACATGAGAAGCTTAACACAAACAAATTCAATAAACCAAATGCTACTTACAAACTTGTGGCGCATCGTGTCATATCCGCCACTGCCCAAATATGACGGTCCACCATATCTAAACGTGTGGCTGTGGCATCTCGTTGCCAACGATATCGGTCAGGAGTCTGCTGCTCATCGCGAATCATATCCCACTCCTCAGCATCTAACCATATAGGATTTGGTAAGCCTGCTTTGAAAGCATCACGAGCCTCGGATTGTCAATGGGACATAACTTCACGTGCGATGTGCAGAATCCACTATGAACTGACAAGAGGCTGCCCGTTTCAGAACTCCTGATAAATCATCTCTGTGATATAATTCTTCCGATCTTTATCTTGTTCACTCCATTTCAACATGATAGAGTGTTCAAATTGAATGGAGCAAAGCTGTCGTATACATGCATGCATTGCTTTTCTGGCTGCATCCATCACCGAAGCTCCATCTCGGATACTATACACCTTGGAGTCATCATGGTCATGAGCACCCCAAGGTGTACGTGGTGTTCCATGTGGTGTACCACGTGGTGTACATACATCTGATGTAATCATCCTAGGAGTAGAAGTGGGCAACACAACGTCCGTCGCACTACCTCCATAACAGTCGCCTCCTCCAGACCTACTTGTAGATCCACTCCTAGAACCTCCTGCTCTAGAGCGTGACCTCGAGCTACGAGATGGGCCAGAACATGTATCATGCTGAGGTGTCGAACACACATGTCTACTACTAGAGCCAATAGGGGATGGCTGAAAAGGTGGTCGTGGTGGAGTCAGTAGGGGATGGCTGAAAAGATGGTCGTGGTGGAGTGACATCGATAGGAGTGACAGCAGAATGAGTGAGGCGGGCAAGAGTGAGACTAGAGGAGTGAGGCTGCCAGGAGTGAGGCTAGGGGGAGTGCTACCACAAGCGATCCAATACTGTGATGTAGCGACCATATACGGGGGAGGTACCTGAGAGATGAACTCTAAGAACTGCTCCTTTGTCATGGAATGCAGAGTGACTGGAGGATTGTCTCCCATTGTGCTCTGTAATAAAAGAACTCAAATAATTAGCATATGATAATAAAGGTAATATAGAGAAATGGTAGTGTACAAAAAAACCTAGCAAAAAAAATAAACAAAAATTAGTATATAAAAGTGTTGATTCAAAACTCCTCTATTCTAGCATCCTCTTGGAGATCCAATACATCAAGAATATCTATCTCTATATTGACGACTTCTAAATCACTTGCTATGTTGGTTTCTTCCTGATCATCATCTATTGCTTCATCCTATATTTTTTCTTCTTCAATGACCTCTTCTTCTCGAACAATGATCTCTTCCTCCTCGACTATCGAATGAATCTCTCAGTCCGCTACAGATGGACTTTCTTCTACATCTATGTTCTCACAAATTTGTCTACTACATGGGGCGGCTTGTAAAACAAATAGCCACTCTGTTTCTTTTGAATATAGTATAAAAAAAACTTGCTCACAGTGTTTGGGAAGTACAAATGTATCTCTTTCATCTGTCCATAATTTTGTGGAGTCGACTTGAAGCAAACCGATTTCATCCCACCTCACTGTTGCATTTCTTCCATAGGTGACTACTTTGAACCATTTCACATAAAAAACAAAGTAATCAAACTTCCTAAAAGATAGTTTCAAGATATCTTGAATCACTCCACAATAATCTAGCTGGCCTTCTTGAGCATTATCATCTCTTGCACTCACTCTACTTTTTTGCAAAAAGGTCACCATCACCCAACTATCAAAAGTAGACCTATTTTTATCGATACATGTGATTCTAAAGTGTCATCTATGAGACCAGAGTGCACCGTATTTAGTATACTCCCAATCACATCCCTTTGCGAGTTCTTCTTCTTCTTCAGAGATATCTTTGCCCACTGCCTTTGCTTCTGAAGCCACTGTATCTAGCCATCTCCTTGTTGGAAAAGGTGGAAGAGGTCAAAGACTTTCTGAAAGAGGCAAAAATCAAGTGGAACGATTCCTTCGAAATCGAGCTCTTTCCTTTGTGTTGATCTCCTTGGCAAGCTCATACTTTTCTAACCACTTTTGCATAGGCTCAGAGCTAACTATGAAAAACTTCATTGCCTTCTCTCTGAAAGCTGCATCCATTTTTCTTTGCAACCCTTTACCTTGTGGTTCATCACCTACGAGATGAACATCTTCATCATCGCTCCATAAGCGAGGCATTTCTAGATCCGACATACGTAAAAACTCAGTTATGAATACAAGAGACTCTTGTATGAGCCATCCCTCTACCATGCTACCCTCTGGACGTGCTCTCTATCAAACAAACCCTTTTAATGTCTTCATAAAGCGCTCTAAGAAGAACATCCATCAACTATGGACAGTTCCTGCTATTGCAACTTCATCTACCACATGAACCAGTAAACGAAGTTGAATAGTGAGAATACTTGTGGGAAAGTATTTATCTACCATACAAACAGCCTCAATAGCATTGAGTTTCACACTCTCTATGCTATATCTATTTATCTCTTTAGAAGAGATCCACCGTACTAAAGAACTAATTTTATAAATGTTTCTTCGTACATCCTCCGAAAGACAAATTTTTAAGGCTACAAGGAGCACAAACTGTAAAAACTTGTGCCAATCATGAGACTTGAGCCCTCCAAGATCGTCGTTTCATGTGAAAGCAGTCTTTAGACACCTCATGCATCTAGTAGGTGTCTCAAACTCTGAAATTGTTTTCTTCACTTGTTGCTCTTCCATCGTGCAAAGCACCCAAGGAGCTCTTGGTAACAATACTGTTCCATCGGGCTTAGTAATTGCCCACAACTCTCGCATATGACCTCGCTCTTCTAAGTTCTCCCTTTGTGCTTTGCTTTCTTTCTTTCCGATCAAAGTCTTCCAAAGAATCTCTTCCACATTCATAAAAATATGCATCAGGTCTACCAAATGATTGATCAATAATCCACTCCAATAAGGGATTTCATGAAAAATGGATAACCATTTCATGCCAGCGACTGGAGTTTCTAAATCCCACAGTTGGTTCCAATCAATAAGCATGGTAACCCGAAATCGATAAACCTGAACATTCACCATAACTAGGCCAATCATGCATCATCCACATAAGTATGCCTTGCACTCGCACGTCTCGTCTTCTTATAGGTTGAGACATGTCATGCATAGTAATCCCATCCCATAAAATGTGTAGTTCTTCCACAAGTGGTGCAAGATATACATCCATGTTTTTTAACTTATACTTACCTAG